>OX235274.1:140918346-140954599 GCA_944472155.2 Trichobilharzia szidati | reverse complement strand
GGTGATTGACTTTCCATTTTCATCCTTCACTGGCTTAATTTGTGACGAATTTTTGCCTGAAAGGTACCTAGTTGTTTGGTGAAGTGTTGCGAGGTCTCCTTTGCCTGCAGCTTGTTCTGCTTCATTGGCCATGGCTTCATAATACTTTCTTTTGTCTTCTCTGGCACTCTTCTTTACTCCTTTGTTCAGTGTATTGTAGCTTACATTCAACTCCTGTTTCTGTTGCTCGTCGGTGCACTGCAGAATTTTTTGTTTCACCATCCTTCTCTCCTCTATTAGCCTCCAAGTGTCCGTAGTGAGCCACGGTTTGTCCTGTCTCTTCTTTCTGCCCAGAACTTCCATGCAGGTTTCGCTCCATACTGTTTTCAGGTTGTTCCAGTGTTTTTCGACGCTAACCTCTTCACTAATGTTGATTTGTGTCTCAGCTTTGTCCTTTATACTTGCAGTAAAGATATCCTTTGTATCCTGGTCCTTTAGTTTTTGAGTGTTGAACTTGGCTTGTGGTCTATCTGCAGCTCCTGTTTCTCTGAAAGCCTTTAATTTGAGTTGGATTGTTCCTTGTACGAGGTAGTGGTCTGAGCCAACGTCTGCTCCTCTTCTTGCTTTTGTGTCCAGTAGGCTGCGCCGCCACTTCCTCGAGATTGTGATGAAGTCAATTTGGTTTTTGGTTCGCCCATCTGGTGACACCCATGTAGCCTTGTGAATATCCTTGTGTTTGTATACGCTGCCAGCAATAGTTGTGATAGTGATAATAATAATAATCATAATAATAATAGCAATATATTGATGACGACATGCATGTAAAACCTGAGCGAGACAACACCAACAATAAGGAATCTGAATCATCAGTAGTAATTCCATACTAGGAAGGAACCTCGGAAGCCTTACCCAGAATTCTCAACAAGCCAGGAATAAAAGTGGCCGGCATTCAAACCACTCACAAACTCAATTAGAAAGAAGCTTGTCGGTTCAATGGTCAATTCTGTGGAGCCAATAAAACAAAACAATTTATTTTGTCTAATACCCTTTCTGCGATGATTGTCAGGTCAAATACATAGGTCAAAGTAGTAGAACAGAGTCAGTGAGTCAGACTAGCTGAGCATAAAAAACCTGTCTACATCTCGATTAGTTGACCTGAATACGATAAGAAATCTAGAGAATAGTTCAATTATAGGACTACATGCAATTTCACACAAGTGTACACTGGGATGGAATAAGATGACAGTTTTAAAATCTAATGTTACAGGGTGGAGGGACAGATTGATAACAGAAGCTTTGTTTACCGAATCAGCTGCAAGTACTTGTAATAGGAATGATTCAACATTTGTCCCAGATATCTGGAAAATTCTACTACCCCTACGACAAATAGGAGAGAACAAAGAAAACTGTAAAAAAAAAGTTTCGATGTCGTGTGATTACAGTTTATATGATTATGAACAATAAAAATTTTGTTCGAAACGTCATCCAGTAAATAATACTGAGTCATGAAAAAACAATAACAAACATTAACCTTGAGGAAACCACCAGCCAATCACAGTGGAGTTAAAGTGTGGAAATATAATTCACAGATATATGGTTTCATCTTTGAGAAACGGCCACAAAGAGAAGAGAAGAACCTTCAGCAAGAAAACAACCAGTCAGAAGGCGTTGCTTCTCCACTGACAATAATGTACATAAAAATCTATAAATATCCGTTGATTTTCTCAATAAACGATCTGTTGCGTGGCCCTTGTCTTTTGTCTTTACAGTAGATCTACATCCCACCAGTCTCAAAACAAGACTTAGTACGTTCTCTGAGCCTGAAGATTTGAATGGTCTGGTCGAAACATACAGTAAAGACTGTGCGGGAACCTCTTCTTGACACTTTATTACAAAATCGATATCCACCTGGATTTATTAACTCAAACATGCGGGTTGGGGAAATCGCCGCTGCCACTGGGCCTTACTGTTACTAGGAAATCTCTCTTCATGAACCTAGATTTCAGAGATGATGCCTAAGCTGAAATCATCAAAAATCGTTTTTCCGAGTGTCTGAAGAAGACATTTTACTCTGCTACTCTGAGGATTACAATCTCCAGAAAACACCTAAGTAAGCCATACGTCAGGGACCAGATTTATATTCTGAACACCTAAGAGTTTATAAATTAATTGTGATTTCCTGCGGAACAAGATTTAACAGCCATATATGGCATCAAGTGTTTTTATTTTTACTGGGTTGGGTTGCTAGCCAGGTGAAGCGTGGCTGAGGAGTCCTTCGGTCAGAGGTTGAACCCTGGACCACGTGGGTTTCCGGTGGGCATTCTGTCTCTGAACCACCGACTAACACATAGTGACACTGAACTAACACCATAATGAAAATCTGCTGAGTGGACGTCGAATGGGAAGCCACAAGTTTGACATCCAAGAGTAAATTGAACATGATCTTGAGTGCAATGGAAATGTGTGTTTGACGACCAGGGTTCCATTGTGATCTCAAGGAATAAATAATATATTTTATGATATTTAATTATTGGAGATAGGTTGAAAAAAATAACAGTACAAAGGTCTTTTATTTCTTTCCTTCGCATTCATAACATCAACAAATTAATTTTCATACACGATGACTAAAGTCTATTCATCACACGCATTTTCTTCTTCATATAACAGAACAACTTTGTGAGATGCGTACTTTACTCACATAAATATGCAGCACAGCACAAATCAGATAAGCTATAAATACATTGGAATCAACATGATTTTGAAGCTACCATAAAAATTAAATCAGGTAAGCGTATCTTTGCATAATTATTGTTCAGAACATACTCCTCATATATTTATAAATATACTCAATTCTCCTTACACCTCATGGTTTCTTGCTTAACCAAATCTTAAGAGCCATTAGGCTGACAAAATTTTGTTTCTGAGTGGGCTCGTTGATTTAAATGCCACCTCATTTCCAGTGTTGTTGAGAATTTTACACAGAGTATCTGATTTTCCTTCTTTCAATGGCAAATGTGTGCGTCGGTGGCACAGCGATAGAATGCTCGCCAATCACAGAGGTGTTCCGGGATTCTATCTTTGGCTGACGAACTCCTTTGCCTTACAAAGCCAGTAACAAGACTACCGGAGAGAGAAGGTTGGGCATGTGGCTAGGAACCCCATCCTGTAAAAATAACCACAACTGCTACAGAAACTTCAAGCCTCTAGCTTGAAGCCCCATGTTCCACTGGGAACATAAAGGAATAAACATTTTTTTTTAAATAACGCAGATGTTTCCCCCATTATTTATATTTCGACTACTTGCATTTCCAATTTTATTTTTCTTTTGAGTAAAATTCAGTGCAAAGTTACTTATTCATTTAAATTCCTTGATTTGTAGTTTAGGCTTCTGGTATGACTGCATAAAAAATTAAATAAACCTGCTTTTATCGATTTTCACTGCCCTGATTCAAATTCTTCGCATCTATGAGAAGTTGACAGTTTCTTATAGATTATTATTATTGTTCCCTTGGGTTTCTAGTGGAACATAGGGCTTCAACTGCACACCTCCACTTGCTTCTGTCTTGTGCTGTACTTTTCACCAGCGTCCATTTTAGTCCATACTGTTTCAATTCCTCTTCACACGATCTCCTCCATGTTACCCTTGAACGTCCCACTCGCCGCTTCCCTTTTGGGTTCCACTCGAGGGCCTGACGCGCGATGTCACCCAACGGCCTCCTCAGCGAGTGTCCAATCCATCTCCACTTTCTCCTGCATATTTGTTGGGCGATTGGTTCTTGTTTTGTTTTGTTTGTTCCCATAGCTTCTTGTTGGTGATTCTTTCCGGCCATCTGATCTTCAGTATAGAACGAAGACAGTTGTTGACAAAGGTCTCCCTGCAACAGGCTGTTGGAAATATTCTTTGTCACCCGCCAAGTTTCTGATCCATCCGTATAGAAGAACTGACTTGACGTTTGTATTGGAGATCCGAATTTTGTTGTTGATGCTGAGTGACGAAGATTTCCAGATTGGTTTTAAGTTGATGAATGTGTTTCTCGCCTTCTCGATTCTCGATTTGACGTCTTCGTCCGTTCCTCCTGTAGTTGAGACAATGCTCCCTAGATAAGTGAAAGAAGTAACCTCTTTCAATTCTCGGCCGTTGATGGTGATAGGCGCTGGATGTTGCTGCTGTTGTTGTTGGTTGGTTGGTTATTTTCATAACCTCCGTCTTGTCTATGTTCACCTGCAGTCCTGTCTTCTCTGGCTGCTTCTTCGACCAGTTTGTCGGTTTTCGCTTGTAAGTCTTCGATTTTGTGTGACATCAAGCATAAATCATCCACGTGCGAAATCCAGGTTTTCTAGGTTCTTCACGTCGGTCCAGGATATCCCTGTCTTCTCGTTTCCCACTGTCTGACGCATAATCCAGTCCACCACAATTAGGATTATCATTGGTGATAATAAGCACCCTTGTCTGACTCTTGTGTTTACTCCAAACGCTTCGCTGAGTTTTCCGTTGTGGATCACTTGACATGTGCCGTTGTCGTACAGCTGTTGAATAAGGTTGATGAATATTTGGGGTAGTCCGTAGTAATCGAGTAGTTTCCAAATTACTTCGCGGTCAACGCTGTCGAAGGCCTTCTCAAAGTCTATAAAGTTGAGGTAGAGATTTGATTGCCATTCCATGCTTTGTTCGATGATGATGATGCGTAGAGTTGCAATTTGGTCAGAACATGATTCGCCTTTTCTGAATCCAGCTTGTTCTCGTCAATGTTCTGTATTCAGTGCGTCCTTGATTCTCTCCAGGATGATGCGACTCAGGATTTTACTTGGCATCGATAGGAGCATGATTCCTCGCCAGTTCTTGCAGAGTGATAGGTCGCCCTTCTTTGGTAGTTTCACGAGGTCACCTTTCCTCCAGTCAGTAGGCACCTTTCCCTCCTTCCAGATCTTTTGCAATAATGGAATCAGCATTTCTTCTGTCGTTTCTGCGTCCGCTTTCAGTGCTTCCGGGGGTATTCCATCTGGTCCAGCTGCTTTTCCAGCTTTCAGAAGCTTGATTGCATTCAAGACTTCAGTTTTCGTTGGAGGATCGGTGTCAACTTGCAGTTGTGTACGTGCTGTTGTTGGTATTTCTGGACAAGTTGTAGGTGGTGGTCGGTTCAAGATTCCTTTGAAGTGGTCCGCCCATTGTTTAATCTGTCTTTCTTCTTTGGTAATTGGGTTCCCTTGGCTGTCTTTTATAGGTTTCACTTGTGTTGATCTCTTCCCGGATAGAGACTTGGTTATCTGATATAGTGTCCTCAGGTCCCTTTTGCCTGCTGCATTCTCAGCTTCAGTAGCCAGGTTGTCATAGAATTGTCTTTTGTCCTTCCTGGCACTCTTCTTCACCTCTTTGTCCAGTGCTGTGTAAGTTGAGCTCAGCGTCTCTTTCTCTTGTCCATCTTTGCATTGAATCATTCTCTCTTTCACCATTCTCCTCTCCTCTATTAGCTTCCAAGTGTCCGTTGAGAGCCATTCCCTGTCTTGTTTCTTCTTTCTTCCTAAAACCGTTGAACACGTTTCGTTGAAAATTACCTTCAGAGAGTTCCAATGGTCTTCCACGGATGATTCCTCAGTGGTGCCAGGTAGTGTTTCCTGCTTTGCTCTCACAATTGCAGTGAAAATATCCTGTGTGATTGTGTCCTTCAGGTTTTGAGTGTTGAACTCGCATTGTGGCCTATCCCCAGGTATCCTAGAGGCTTTCAGCTTCACCTTGAAAGTCCCTTGTACTAGTTAGTGGTCTGAACCCACATCTGCTCCTCTCCTCGACCTTGTGTCCATTAGGCTCCGTCTCCACTTCCTTGAGATTGAAATGAAGTCTATCTGGTTTTTGGTGTGTCCATCTGGTGAAATCCATGTTGCCTTGTGTATATCCCTGTGTTTGAACACACTGCCACCAATCACCAAATCATTGAAGGCGCAGAAGTCTGAGAAGAGTTCACCATTTTCGTTCATTTCACCGAGGGCCTCACGACCCATGGTGGGTTGTCTTCCTGTATTGTCTCCTCCCAGTTTCGCATTCCTGTCACCCATCAGGATTTTGATATCGCTCTTTGGGACGTTGTCCATTACTGCTTGTAGTTGACTGTAGAAATCCTCCTTCTTCTCTTTTTCTGAGACGTTTGTAGGCGCGTAGCATTGGATGATTGTAACCTTCTTTCCTTTTGAGTTGAACCTGGCTGTCATTATCCTGGAGGAGATTGGTTCCCACTGCATGAGAGCTTTAGCCGATGTTGGTGACATCATGATGGCTACTCCCTCGGTGTGCTCGTGGTCGTCCTGATCATCCTCTGGCCAGCCCCTTGGAAGGACATTAAAATTGTACCTATTCCTAAGTCGTCTACTGTGACATGTTTTAAATTTAGACCCATTGCTATTACTTCCCCTTTTCTGAAAGCTATGGAAAAGTTGCTCTTACTTAAACTTCAACCTTCACTTACAGCCTTTAACGATCCCAAACAATTCGTCTACAAACACAGTAGAAGTACTTTAGATGCAGCGGCAGTCTTGTATCATAACATTGTCTCCAGCTTAGACAAGGGGGGTAAATTTGCTCGCTGCACCTTTCTAGATTATACATCTGCTTTCGACTCAGTACCTAGGGACATTTTACTAAACAAGCTTGCTGAAACTCAAACTGACTGTTGGGATGTCAGATGGCTCCATTCTTATTTCTCAGGTAGAAAGCAATACACTGTATGTCAGGGAAAGTCGTCCACTTCATTGCTTGCTGAGGCTGGTGTCCCTCAAGGCGCTGTCCTTTCTCCTTTTCTGTTTTCTTTCTTCTTGCATGACTTGCCTCACTCCGATCACCACAGAACGTGATCTGTTTGACCCTATAGATGATCAGCAAGATAACAAGCATATCTGCTGAGATTGGTAGTTGTTGATCTCTCGCATGAGTAAATATTGCTTTGTAGCCACTTCGAAGTGATCCTAAAATACAGAACAGCTGTATCGCTCATTTTCAGGCTGAGCTCATCAGAGGTATACGCAGTTTGACTCATCTTACAGAGCCAAATCATTTCAAACCACCGGCTCTCCAGCTGGCTACTTCAGCGAACTGGTCATGCCAAAGTGTGAATTTGACTTGTGATAACACCAGTTCGCCTAAGTAGCTATTCGGAGATCCAGTGGTTTGAATTGATTCGGCTGCATGAGATGAGTCAAACTGGATACACCGCTGATGAGCATGGCCCCAAATGAGGAGAACGGCTTTTCGGTGGATTGATCACCTCAACCTAACTAGCAAGCACTGCTAGTTGATATGAGTGTTAAGCGATTACTCACTACAATCAGTCAGTAGTATACACTTTTATTCCAAAAATGAACATCAATTTATTCATCATTCCAGAGTTTGATAGAATTGTCAGTGGAGATAAGAAGAGTATTAGAAGAGCATTGAATATATACGTTACAATTCAAAAAATTATGGATAAGTACACGAAAAGAGTAAGCCTACGTAACCCCTTGATGAAGTTGCCCGCAAATTACAGGTATTATTATTCGTTATTCTGATGTCCATCATCACTACACCCATACCACTTGCAATGACACAAATGTAGGTCGACCAGAATAACTAACTGCTTACTTTTCAGACCAAAAGATGAATCAACTTCGCTGCCGATTTACCTCCTATCCATCATTGTGTACTGAGAATTTGCCATCCAATGCATTTACCATTTCAGAATGTTTTCCTTTTAATGTTTTATTTTATAGAGTGATTTTAATGTTTCTGTCAGATCATAGATTCACTTGATTTGTGATACTGACGTCTCAAGCTTAGTGACGTTTGTGTTTGTAAACTATACTATAAACATGATATCAGGTTAGACGGAAATAGATGAAAGTGAAGTGTTCAGTCGTTTACAAGACAGAGAACGATATGCATATCTGAGAGCTGTCTAACTTCGATGAAAGAAACAGCTAATGGAAAGAGCATCACACTCTCTGTAACTCAAGTTAGATCTTTCAAAAGTTTTAGCACAAATTTGTCTTGTTTTCGACTGAACATGATTGTTAAACTTCACTTAGCCTAATACATCCTTGAATTGAAGTCAGATGACTGGTGGAAATAGGCAGGAAACACTGGATCTAGATTTCGTACTTATTATGGCTCATCAGCAAGGTTCACTGGCAACGTCACTAACTGCAGCACTCAGTGACACGGGTTCGAATCTTCGAGAGAAAGTGAGCTAATCCAAGATTTCGGAAATGTCCATTTGATGAGTGCCAACAAACATGAAAGCGAGGTCCGTGGCTTCCTGCCGACTGTTTCCAACTATCTATCAACATTTCAGAGTGAATCACGATAGTGAGTCACCTAAATTGATGACCACATTACAAACTTATCTGGAAGAATTCACTTTGCATCAAAAGATAGACAAGACGTATGGCTCTTGTAACAACTTAATGAATATTCACAGTAATAAATCTCCAGTCGGAATACAGGGAAACGCATGAGTTGGCCAAAGTTCTTCAGATGTTCTCAAATAACTCATGGAATGAAATGAAAGTGGTATGCTCTACACATTTTAACGATGATGCATTTTGCAGTCCATATCGCCACAAAATACAACGCATTTTCAGATAATAAATCGCGATAAATCATGTGAAATATTAAAACACTGAGACGCATAGATTTGCAGTTTTCGTTTCGAATTAGAGTAGACTTCATTAGCTGCAAGACTACTTACTTCATAGACCTTGGCATTTCCATAATCTGTTGGCATGTGGACGATTGCATGATGTTTTCTTTTGTGTAATAGTTAGCGAATCGAAGGATGTATAACATCAGACAGGGTCATAGGAATCGTCTTTAAACAGAAATCATCATAGGATTCATCTTGTGGTTTTAATGGCTGTGGAATGTCATCATCCCTTTCTTACCTTAGTCTTGGTCAAATCACCAGTCAATCAGAGTAATAATTTGTCGCCAACGTTAGCTGAATCGCCTACGAATCAAAACAATCCATTTCCGCTGCCCTTGGCAGATTTTGATGTGTTTATAAAAAATATATAAATATGACGGACGCTTGCCTAATACAATTGCATACTAACAGTCACAGAGGCCAATGAAGTGCAAGGTGCCACGGACGAATGGGTGCATCCAGCAGGTCAGCTGAGTTGTTCATTGTGTCGGTATTATAATACTCACACGCATGAGTTCACTTAGTCAAACCAGGTGTCGACGCTATCATATCAATTGGCGACAAGTTCATTTCAACTGGCGATATAGATCATACATAACACAGTGGAATCCAAAGCAACTCTGATAATAAGTTAACAGTATCACCCTAACATTATTCATACGAAATCATTTAATTCATAAATGTTTATCCTTAATTTCATGTTCTTTTTTATCAATCATATATCCGATATAGACATGCCCTGATTTCTCTTCATTTCAGTGGGCTTGTTGAGGCGATAGTGTTGGTTCTCTTCTTCACATTAGATACGACGGGAACAAAATTTCCATTAGATTTATTCTTTCTGATGTTACATGTATGAATGTATAAATTTATTATTCTTGCAAACATTTATATATATATATATATTACTTTCGTTAGATTATTAATATCTGAAGCATTTAATATCTCCAAATATTTGATTAGTCATAATAATACCAATTGAAGGGAACTTTGAGAAATATATTTTGTAGCTTGTTCGCAGTAAAGTAGATAGTTCTGAGAAATACTTCATGGATAGTGACTAGTAGGGGAATCCATGACCAGCATTTCGTCCTAGTTCCGACTCATCAACTGGATGTATTTGCATTCCCTACACATTCATTGTTTTCCCAAATTAAATTGAATAACTGCTGACACCCGTTGCACAGTAGGTAGCTCTCATGGCCCGAATGGTTTATTGGGTAGCGCTCTGGCGTTTGAACTTACGATTACTGGGATTGAGCCCCAGTGGGGTCACCATCAATCACTGCGGATTACAGACGCGTCTAACTGACGAGTCCCAAAGTGGATGAGGTGCAACTCCTGGATTCCACTACTAGTCACTATCCACCAAATTTCTTGAAACTGATCCTCAGATATCGCCAAAACATCTACACACATAAGGAACCAACATCTCAACATGAAGTCAAGCATTTAGTTTCAGTCAGTCAGCGGGAAAGTAAATCAACGAGATTTCGATAATTCATAAATAAGTTGATGTTAGAAATTTACAACAATCAAGTTCCAGACTGTGAAGGATTAGTCATTCCAATTCGCAACCATTTTTAAAGTCAAAAATCTACAGTATCAGTGTATAACTGACAATCATACAATCGAAACTGGCAGTACACTTGCATGAAATTAATTTTGAGATACCGGCTGACTTTTTAGATGTATATCGAGTGTAGAACTATGTTATATTCCAAGGAATGTTTCACATCACTGAAATTCCTTAGTCACATCAAAATATTCCGTTTTAATGTGACTAACAATTCTGGATGACATCTGAGGCATTATTCACTAAAACAGAATGTGACACCATATTAGGACAACAATCATGATCAAAGCTGGTCATAAGTCATAGGTGCTTGCATAGAATCGCTCACGACCAACACTTCATTCAAGGTATCGCGCCATGATATGGAGATTGTGTCAGTGGTTCGGTGATGAAACGATCGGCAGTCACACGGAAGATCCGGATTTGATTCCTGTCCGGTGCCCTTTAGGAGCATCACTCAGTTTGCCAGGAGTTAGTAACTGTGAGGCAGGGGGAAGGCTGAGTGTGAGTCTAGCAACCTTACCCTATAGATATGATGGAGAATATTTGTAGCTCAGTTGCATGATTTTGATATGGTTGTGTTCTCTGAGCTGGATAGTTTATTTGCAAAGCTTTCATCGCCATACTAGGCGAAATCTTCAGCGGATACTTCAATTCGTTGAAGTGAGCTTTTAGATTTCTCCAATAGTTTATAAGTCACCTCTCTTGGTGACCTGACCTTAAATGTGGTTGGTTGTTTTCGTTTGTTTTTGTACTTTGTAGGCCACTTGTATTAGAACTGATTATTTCTTTGGCTTGAAATTTGTGTGTGAGGTTTCTTTCTTATCGGTTGTCGAATGCGGTGACATGACATCCACTCCCTCATATCAGTACATACGGACAACCACAAACATCAATTCAACTGGGACAACGTTCAAATATTAGACAGAGGAAATACCAAGAATGCAGAGAATTTTTGGAAGCCTGCCTGGTATTTAAGTGATTCATCAATCGGTAGACACATCGAAATAAACAAAATTTACCAATCGATAAGAAGGAAACCTCACACACACACAAAGGGTCGAAGTTCAAGTCAAGGAAACAATCAGTTTCAATACAAGTAGCCTAGAGGTTGTGAAAACACACAAAAACAACCGATCACGACGTTCAAGGTCACCAGGAGTGATGGATAATAAACTCGTGGAGAAGTCTAAAAGCTCACTTCAAATTGAAGTATGCACTGAGGCGAGGATGTCACCTAGTAAGTTGATGAAAGCTTCGCAAAACGTCCAAAACGCTTGAAGCCAGATGTCCCCCTGAGGCACATCAAGAATGAAAATTAATGATAAGGTGACAGACAGAATATTTTTTGATCAAAATAATATTCAAGTATACTCAAACATTATGATTTTCTGTTTTATAGACGATATTAGCATCTGTACTCACAGGAATACCGTTCATTGGGCAAACGCTTACATGGGGACTTATAGTGACGGGATCAGCTGTGGTGTTGTACATCTTACTAATCACAATAGGTGCAACACTACGAATTGATCTGTACCGTGGTTACACTGCAGTTTTCATATACTGTGTTACTGTCATGGTTGTAACTTTTGCTGTTTCAATTGGTGTCTACTATGGGACAGGACTTGTAAGTGAACAATGAAAATGTAAAATATTTTTTGTTTGTAATAAATTTAAAATAAAATGAAATAATTACACTTTTTCCATTAGTAATCAGAAGGTCATGAGTTAGCATCCTGGTAGGTGCGAACCATTCAAGTGTCGCGAACTAGGACGAAACAGCTATCCAGTACTCCCTGGTTTTTCAATGGTTCAGCTCATAATTTATTATTTACCAAGCTGGATTTAGCTAATTACTCACAAAAGAAATTTTCGGTAGATTTGGGAGTTTTTGAGGCGACACAATGTAAAATGTTTGGGGAATTAAGACACGTCGCCAAAGCCTTCGAAACACTGAAACTCCACAAAAGTTAACTCCGAAACTGCTTAATTCAACTGAAAAACCCGAAACCACCTCTATACCCTCTAATGTCCTCAGAAGTTTTTATTTGAGTTAATTTTTCCAAAGAGATAAGGGAATGAGTGACAACTCAAACCAGATTGGTTAGAAGATTTCATCATGAGCTAACATCGGTTAGAAAACCAGTGTAGAACGAACAGGGAGTACTGAACAGCTGTTTCTTCCCAGCTTGAGACTGCTCACAGTACTCACACACTGCAGGTAACTACTACCTACCTGAATAGGGCCAATCGCTAGTGAGTATCTGATTGATATTCAAGCATTGGTTTGTAGGGATCTGAATGATTGGTTACAAGATTTCATCATGAACTGGTATCAATTAGAGAACCATTGGGAAACCTACCTGGTAGTGCTGTACAGCTGTTTCATCTTACTTCTCTAACCAGTGTCAAATCATGAGGAATTTCTGTAACCAATCAGTCAAACACCTGCAAACCAATACTTGAATATCAAACCAGTTTCAGAAATATTTAATGCAAATATTAAGTGTTGGTTTGCAGAAATTAGATTGGTTACAGGTCGGCTCACTAGTTGACACCGGCATTGAGACTCAATGGCTGAATGGTCAACATTCCCAGCCTTTTGATCTTAAGGTTCCGGGTTCGAATATAAGTGAGTGCGTACCACTGAAGACTCCTAAACCAGAACACAATACAGATTCTTAAGCTTGTTTCACTGTATGATTATTTAACCTTGTGCAGAATCTTAACATAACCGAATATTCGCCGATATTTCAATGTTGATTTCGTCAAGAATTCAGTCATTCAGAGACCAATGAAAACCAGGGAACACTGAGCATCTTTTCCATCTTAGTCTGCGACTCTCCTGCAGCGAAGAACCAAGTCGACGCCAGGGATTGAAACGGGAACTATAAGATTATCATACGAAGCTCTCTGTATATACGGACACTTGAGTCGGAATTTATTGACCTATGAAACTGAACTATACCCACAATTTCAATATTAGTCTCCAGCTCATTGATGCCTAATGGATGGATGTTCTGAAGCTGAACTGAGAAGTCCTGATCAATGGGTTCCATCATGACAACGTGAATTCAGTGAGATTCAAAGGCTTCAGTTGGGGGTTACATTGTATCACGAGTTCAGACAGTCAGAAATCACGGATCACTGGATATCTACACTGAAATTAGCCTAAATCCCTACAGAACCCCATAATTTAAACCGATAGTGTATCACCTGAAGCAGTGTTGTTCCTTCCACGATCCCTTTCATCCATTTCCTTCGATAAGCGTCATAGGTCAGATTCTAACCTTAAGTCACTAACCAGTACACAATTAACAACACCATCAAACAGTTTTAACCCAAATATATTTGTGAATTTCGCCGTAATTGCGTTCTCTGAGCTGGGTAGTTTATTTGCAAAGCTTGCATAGTCCTACTACGCAACATCCTCAGCGAATGCTACAATTTGAATTGAGCTCTTCAATTTCTCCACGAGTTTATTGGTAACCTCTCCTGGTAACCTGACATTGGACGTGATTGGTTGATTCAGTGTATTTTCTCATCCTCTAGCTTGCGTGTATTGGTATTGATTGCTTCCTTGACCTGTACTTTGAACCTTTGTGTGTGAGATCTCGTTCTCATGGACTGGGAAATCTTGTCGATTTCAATGTATCTATTGTTTGACGATTCACTGGAATACCAGGCTTCGAAAAATTCTCTTGAATTCTTGGTATTTCCGCTGTCTAATATTCGAACGTTGTCCCAGTTAAATTGATCTTCGTGGTTTTCTGTATGCAGCGATATGAGCGATTGAGTGGATGTCATGTCTTTCGATGGCTAGCTTATGATCATGGATACGAAGACAAAATAGACGTCTACTTTGAAAAATATAGTGTTTTTGCAACCGATGTTGGTTTCATCACCTGTCGCTGTTGAGTCTTTTGGTTGACACTGAGCCAGACGAATTGATTGATTTAGTTGATTTGTGTGCGACGTCAAATCCAAAAGGTTTGAAGAGTCTTGCATTGATTTCTAAGATGTCCTTTATATGGTATGGCGATTTTCTCTGTGCTTTCCTTGAGAGACTTTGATATGTTAGATTGGCTTTTTGATGAAATTCCGTGGATATCCGTTCCTTCGGAAGATGTCCATGAGATATTTTTTTCTCAGGTTATGAGTGCTGAAATTCTGCCTGGTTCTCTTGAATAATGGTCATATTCACCTCTTTTTATGTGCTACTGCGTTGTTTCTGTTGTAATTGAGTATTTGTCCTTCGTGAGTAGGTTTCCTGTAAACTTCAGCTTCTGTGAATGTTCGGTTGACAGAACTTTGTCCTCGGATGCCTCTTATCCTGTGAATTTGATGTCATTTAAGATGTTATTTATTGAGTGGTAATTCTTGACCAAGTTGTTTCTTCTGATTGTCACAAATGTGTTACCTACCCAACGAATCCAAATTTTGGGTTTGATCTTTGGTAGGATTATGTTTTCTAGTCTTTGTATCACAGCTTCTGCGATCAAATCTGATGTGGGCGATCTCCTGAGTGTTCCTTTAATTTGTTCTTATATTTGGCCGTTGAATTAGAAGTACGTTGTCAGGTACAAGTTTATGCATTCCATCCAACCTGTGTATTGCCTTTTTTGATTGTTGTGGAAGGTGTTCTTCGTTGCTGAGTTACTGCTCCATAGTTTCATTTGCTAGTTTCTGTCCATCTGATGTATTTAATGATGTGACGTTGAAGGAGACCATTACTTCTTCGTCATCTATTTGAAGGCTTTTCACTAAAGGCAAGTAGCCTAGACGGTGTGAAAACACACAAAAACAACCAATTTTACGTTCATGGTTACCAGCGGGGTTGACAAATAAACTTGTGGAGAATTTTAAGAGCTCACTTCAAATTGAAGTATGCGCTATGATGAGGATGTTGCCTAGTAGGGTAATGAAAGCATCACGAATCATCTATCCATCTCAGAGAACACAATTACATCAAAATCATCCACCTGAACTAGAAATTTCCTCCATTATGTGTTTGTGTATATTTTGTGCTTAACAGCACTTGGTGTTATTGCATGAAATCGCTTAACGCCTTGTCAAATCTTGTTCTAGGATAAATTGGCACTGGCAATTGTCAGCATCGGATGGACTGCATTAGGAATCCCTGTAAGTCGTCTTTTTTAATGATAGTCAATTTTAGTTATCTATTTATGTTACCTAAAGTATATGTATATGCATAAATAAACTTTTGAGTGTGTGTGATTATCAGTGAATAAAGTGAGAAGGTATCAGCTTCAAATGATTCATTCTTGCGTGTCGTGTCACTTAATAAAGAACCTTCATTGGTGGATGATAATCAATATATTAAAAATGCAACAGATACTCTGGGTCACTTTCGAAATTGACTTATACGAAGTCGACCTGACTCTAGAACCATCATCTAATTAAATACCAATCAATAGACCGGCCATTAGATTCGATCGCCGAGTGGTTAAACGACCAACAAATCACCGTATAATCTAATGCTCTTGCGTTCGACCCCTGACAACGTCATGGGTACGTAGTGATGAAGAGTGCCAAACAAGGACGAAGAAGTGTATTTTACAATACTTCCTAGTCGATTTTCAGTGATTCTATCATGATCAAACTTGAAAACCAACACTTGAAAATAAATGAGAAATGGTTATGAAAACAGTTCACAACTTTCCAGATATCGGTTAACCTAGGCCTACTAATTGCATTTGTGTAGATCAGAGATGCGTGGACCAATATATATAATTGAAAACAAATTTAGGCGAAGGTATTTTACAGTATTCATTGTTGAGAAATATCTCATAAAAAATTATTTTCTGACAATTGATTGCTCCACTTCTGCCTTTTTTCATCTTCAATGTCTGTTAGTGTGTTATACTTTGTGGTCAAGCAGCATTGGGTAGACCACAGTTCAGAATAGTTGATGACGATTACTACATGGCTGCATTCTGTGTGCATCTGACGCTCATCCTTCTGCTGTCAGTCATCAATATTGGAATACCATATTTGATATTGGACAAAGTATTAAATAATAATAAAGTTAACCACTTCAAAATGACCTTTTGAGTCATTCAAACTAACGAAATGACAAGTACATTGCACGCAAATCGATGCAAAAACTGACCTTTACTCCTAATATAACTAACTGGCTAATAAATGTTTTACATTCTCAGTTTTAATTTGATTTTGAAAAAGTTTTCAATTGTACCTATCCTTTTTTATAATCATGCATGATTCACCTACAAGTTCTTCAGAAATTTTTTATTGTGATAGCCGATTATGTTTGGATCAATGCAGATAATGTTGGTGAATACAAAGACCTGTGAACAGGTGGTGTGTTAACGATTCCATAATTAAACGCTTTGTAAATACAGCCAACTCTTGTCAGATAAGGTTTATTCTAAAAGTAATAATAATAGTAGTAATATAATGGCTTCAGTCCATAGAGTATTTTTGAAGCAATATGCAATTTCCAGCCTGTAATACAAGATTATCTCTCTCTCTCTCGACCAGAGACAGAAGCCCTTAAACACCTTAGGAATAACAAGGATATAGTAATCACTAAATCAGGCAAAGGAAATACGACAGTAATATTTTGACGACAGAAGACAAGGGCCAGGAAACAGATCGTTTATTGAAAAAATCAACAGATATTTATAGATTTTTATGTACATGATTGTCAGTGGAGAAGCAACGTCTTCTCATTGGTTGTTCTCCTGCTGAAGATTATTCTGCACTGCTTGTGACCGTTTCTCAGAATTTTAAGCCATATATCTGCGAATCGTATTTGCTCACGCTAAGTCTGCTGTGACTGGTTGTCGAGTTCCTCAAGGTTAAGCTTTGTAATTGCTTTTTTCTCATAACCTCAATTGGAGACGTACCATTGACGTAAATTGTTGTCTGCAATTTTGACTTGCAGACAGCTCTCACCACAATATTAGACAAATAAGACTATTTGGAGAAGGTGAATACTCACATACAAACACAACCATATGAGGAAATTAAGCAATCATTAGACACCGTTACGCATAAGGTTAAGAAATTCACAGCGGACCTGATACGCCAAATGAAGCTGTTTCTAGGTGAGTCCAAATGGTTTAATTTAATGCAAGAAACTGATAACCTCAGTAGGATGTATGGTGTTGTTAAAGTTCATAAGTCAGGATACCCTATCAGACTTATAGTTGATTTTATAAATTAACCTACTTATTATTACTATTATTCCGTTGAGTTCCGAGTGGAACATACGGCTTCAACAACACATCTCCACATTGTCCCATCTTCTGTCGTCCTCTTCACTTGGGTCCACAATTGCCCATAATCTATCATGTCTTCTCGACACGATCTCCACCATGTCAGCCGAAGACGACACACTCGCCGCTTCCCTTTGGGATTCCACTCGATGGCCTGACGCGCGATATAATTCGACGGATTCCTCAATGAATGTCCAATTGATCTCCACTTTTTCTTACATGTTTGTTGAGAGATAGTCTCTTAGTTGGTTTGTCCCCAGCCAGAATTTCTTGTCACTAATTCTTCCTAGCCGGCCATTTGATCTTCAATATGGAGCCATCGGAGTCAGCTGCTGATAAAAGTCTGCTGTAGTCTGTTGGAAATCCTTTTCGTGAAGCGCACGCCAATTTTCTGACCAGTATTGAAGAACCGACTTGACATTGTTGTTGGAAATGCGAATTTCGTTCTTCATGTCACTCAGTGTTGCAGATTTCCAAACTGGTTTCAGGTTGATGAAGGTGTATCGTACGTTTCCGATCCTGGCTGGCTTTGACGTCTTCATCCTCTCCACCCGATAGTTAAAACGATGCTTCCTAGATAAGTGAAGGAATCAATCTCTGGCAAATCTCTCCCGTTGATGTCGATTGGTACTAGCTGTTGTTGTGGTTGTTCGTTGATTATCTTCACCACCTCCACCTTCTCTATGTTCACCTGAAGTCCTGTCTTCGCTGCCTGCCAGGTTCTTCAGCAAGTTTGTTGTTTTTCGCCTGTAAGTCTTCGAGTTTGTGTGACAGTAGACATACATCATCCGTAAATTCAAATCTTCTAGAGTCTTCTTATCGGTCGTCCAGCGTACTCATGTCTCCTTGCTCATCAGCATACTCTGGAGCATAATTCACTTTACCACACTTAAGAATATCATCGGTGATAATATGCAGTTTACTAGGTTAGGTTCTTCTTCTTATGGATTGTCTAAATATTTAGCCATGGTATTAAATCCTCTTATAAGCCATTCAAAGTCTGGACTAACAAAATCTGATGAACTAAAACATCGACAGATTAGATAATTTAAAATTAGACAGCGAGCAAAAAAATGATTAATTTTGACATTGTCACTTCAAATATTACATCTTATTTCCCTTTTAAGAAGGCTCTTATAATAATAATAATAATAATGATTTACTTTATTCCAAAAACAGTACTTGTAATACAGAATGGAATTTTCAGCATTAATCACAATATTGAATCTAATTTCCTCAAATTATAAATAAAATTAATCACACAGAAAAGTTTCCACATTTACAATATGGGTAATATAAAAAAGACATGCAGCATATAAAATGGAAATAATAATAATGATAGCAGCTAAGGTAATGATAATAATACAAGTGGAAATTGCCGTGGGCTTGCTTCAGACAGTATTCTCGATGAGGTATACAAATCCTTGCATGATTAAAAAATATTGAATATAATGTTCTCTTTACATGATATGGTGAGGATCATAAATATAATAGAAATAATAAAAGTAAAACTTGAAGGTATATAAGGATGAATAGAGAAGATTGTTTATCTACTAGATGAAAAAAAGTCAGTCTGACACTATTTTCATCTCATAGAATACGTGCGAAGTATGGTATCATAGAATTTCTATGAGCGTAGAGTTTCCTGAAGTTACTTCTTGTTCTACCTCAGGAGATGCAAGGTGAAAGCTGAGGGTAAAGTGGATGCTCCAAGTCAGACAAAATCCCTCTAACAAATTTATTGCACGAGGTCGAGCGCCTATAAACAACGATGTTAACTATGTGGTCCACTGGGACACCACTCAACCTACTGACAGTCTTCAGCATTCTACGAATTGCGACATAGTCCATTTTAAACAAACCAGGAAATAATAAGGGTGAACAATAAAGAGGAATAGGTAGGATGCAAGAGTTTATGAACTTTAAGAGGAGGAGTTGTTGAGTTATACCCCAGTGCCTTAACTTCTTAATGTAAAATGTCAGGCGGAATATTTTACTGGAGATCGCTAAGACATGGGAAGACCAGCAGAGATCAGAAGAGATAATAAGTCCAAGATACTTAATTTCTGATTTGACTCCTATATCATTGTCGTCAATCTTACAACTGTCATGAGAATCGACGCCTTCTTTTAACTGTCATTTACATCTTTAGCTGAAATTAACAGTTTGAAATTTAGAAAGATTCAGTTTAAGGCCGTTAGACTCAGACCATTTACTAAATCCCGACAGAAAGCTATTTATTTTGGTACAGTCTAACTGGGTGTTAACAGCCATTTTAACCGTTAAATCATTAGCGTACTTCACAAAGTTTATTTCATCAGAATGAGGCAAGTCATGTAAGAAGAAAGAAAAAAGAAAAGGAGAAAGGACAGAGCCTTGAAGGACACCAGCTTCAAGAGGCAAAGAAGTGGAAGTCTCATGCCCAACTTTCCCTCTTTATCAGTCTTGTTACTGTCTTAGCGAAGTAAAGTGGTGCGTCGTTGGCTGACGATCGAACGCTGAACCACCTGCATGGTTGGCGAGTATTCTACCATTGTGCCACCGACGCACAATTTGAACATAAAGCCTTCTACAACTACTTCCAAAATCCCTTCCCCAATGAGATAATATGAGATAGTATAAACAGTATACGCAGAGTCCAACAAGATGATAATGGCTACTTTCTTGCAGGAGTTCACGTTTCTATCTACAACAGTACTAACAAGATAATTTGACGACATCCCAATAGCTCTACTGACAGTTTCTAGTGCCATTCTCAGTGTCATAAAGTTTTTCTTAAGTAGTCTAGCAAAGACCGGGGGAGAGCAGTAAAGAAGAACAGGTAAATTACAAGAATTAACAAACTATAAAAGAAGCAACTGAGTGATACCAGAATGTATTAACTTCCTCACTTAGAAGGTAAGACGAAATATCTTTCAAGACGTTGACATGATGTGGAAAGACCAGGAAAGATATCAATAATCCAATGTGTTTATTATTCAATTTAGTTCCAAATTCATTGTCATCTATGATATGAGAATCATGGGAATGAACCAGCTCATCTAATCTAAAGAGAAATTAACAATCTGAAATTCGGAGTGATTAAGCTCAAGACCATCTGACAAGGATCACTAACTGATTTCTGATAAAAAGCTTCTCATTTTGGTACAATGTGATTGAGGTAGAACCAGCATGAAAACAGTCATGTTGTTGGAATGCCTAACAAAACTGGCTTCATCAGAATGAGGCAAGTCATATGAACAGGAAGAAAACAAAAAAGGAGAAAGAACAGCATCTTGAAGGACATCGGTTAAATTGAGGAAAACAGTAGAAGACTTCCCATTACATACAGTGTACTGTTTACATTTTCGCATAGTGATTCTCAAGAACTTTCGTCTCTAGAGCCCATGAATCATTAAAAGAGTCGTCATGAAGTCATGTATTCCTCTATCTGAGAACGCTGCCAGGTTTTAGCGCTTAAGTATCTAATATCAGAACAACTGAAGTTATATAAACTAGGAAGCAGCTGGATGAGATTTTGTACAGCTTAGAAACATTTCAGCTCCATAGGTAAAATTTCCTAAACTTGACTGTTTTGATCCGGCGTCGGTAGTCGACCGTCAGAATCTCACCAATATTCTTTTCATAAATAAAATTACTGATGAAGCATTGACGAAGTCTCTAAGTATGGTGGGCATTGGATTCGTAAGAAGAAACAACGACAGAATAGTGACAAACACTTAGAGGAATATTAGGCATTAGGAATTAGACGTTCACTATTTCACAGACGATGAGCAACAAGGAATAGTGTGAATGAATCGACCAGAAGCCTATTGCCCAACAAATCTACAGAAGGAAATGCAGTTAGACTGGACATACGCTAAGGAGACTGTGGAATGACATCACACACACTGGAACCTAAATAGGAAATGACAAGGCGGGAGTGGATCCGAGGATGACATGGAGGACATCGTTTAAGGAGGAGATGAAAGTCTATTGACAATCATAGAGAAACGTGAAAACGACTTCACAGAACAGAGTGAAGTGGAGATGTGCTTCTGAAGTCATATATTCCTGACTGAGGCAAAGGAATAATTTAATATCAACCATAATAGTCAGTATGAATTGAGTTCCATTGAGTCAGTCAGAATACAAAGAATCCTAATGTGTAACAGACAAATGTTTCACCATCACACCTAGCCTTCTATGTTTGACAATATATGATGAGGAATTGAGCATGACACATATTTGATTTTTCAACTGCAAATGTTTATATCATATATTCGAACGATTTGTAAACAGAATATCAGATCGGTAGATGAAAATCTCGCTGTCAAGGCTGACACATTTGAATCTAATCCATGGCATTCGACAGGCGGTTGAGATACTCAAATTCATATTCCCAGTCCCTGGTGAAACCTTAAGCTCGGTCTGTACAGGTTTCACTCCAACGCTCACTACCACACAAAAGAGGTCCTGTTGAAGTGTAATAAATTGACCCTAGTAATTCGCCTGGCGGCCTGGAAGAGGATGTCAAAACCAGAATCAGTAAGGCAGGGCAGACCTTCATCCCCCTTAAATCAGTTTGAAAATCTGCTACAATCACTCAGGATAAACAACAAAATTTGAATTTTCGACACCAGAGTTTAGTCAGTTCTTCTATAGTGGTCAAAGATTTCAGTAAACTCCAAGAAAACGTTTTCTTAAAGGGTGTTGCAGACTCTTGTCAACAGCTGACTTCGGTGGCTCCATACTGAAAATCGAATGGCCAGAAATAATTAGCAGTGAGAAACTCTGACAACGAACCAATCAAGTGCCTATAACTCAACAAATATTGAGGAGAAAATGGAGATAGATGGAACACACGCTGAGGAGACAGTTACGTAGCATCGTACTTCAGGCCCTTGAGTGGAACCCGAATAGGGCGTCCAAGAACAACGTGGATAAGGAAGAGACTGTGTGAGTAGGAGGTGAGAGACTATGGACATTCGTGGGACCATCTGATTAAAACCACAGAAAACAGGGTCAAGTGGGGATGAGCTGCTGAAGTCTCATATTCCACTACGAATCTAAGGGAATAGTAATAATGACAGTAATAAGATTAGTTGGAAGTATAACATAAAATGTCTGAAGGCATCGGTAAGATTCTACAACACTAATGGATATAGTGAGTAAAATGTCTACACCAATAGATGATGCACTTCCAACAATGTATCCCATCACAACCACTGAAATTCAACTCAGCACTACTTGGAGTGTTCTTTTAAAAAATGTGAAGAAATTCCAATATTCTTTAATCGATAGTGTTTCAGACAATACCCGTAAACATGGTCAGACAAACGTATGTGAAAAGAACTTGTCTTAGAAAAACAACACACCATAAAGAATACTTGATTATTTCATTTCACATAACATTCACAAAAATAAATACACCTAAGTGTGCTTGAACAAAGTACAGTGGTATTTGGCTTCAATGAATTATTAATAAACGCACTTAATTTATTAAACAAATTAGAATTGATATAACCCTTAATACACTTGGTAGTTTGCACTGAAAAATTTCATGATCAAAAATACACTCGGTGATATCCATCATTATATTCATTTACTCACATAAAACTATTTATAATTGTGAATACTACTGAATTATATCAGTAGTTGGAAGCCACTCAGGTCAACTAATGGTGCCTGCTGGACAATTAGACGTCATCTTGACACCTTATCGCCATCTCGTTTGGTTGAGGCTAAGGGAGATTCAGCTCGACTGATCAAATCCATTCATACCACCTGAAATCTAGCTAGCTTCTTGGATATTTGATGAATTTCGTCGTTCAAGATGGAAATGTAACACACCTACCTTCGACACCCTAAACTCTTTGAATTCCTTTAGATTATCAGAGGACTCAGCGTGATGTGCTATGCTTATCCGAATGTACCATGTATTGCTCATAAACTTCGATTTTATTTCCATCAGAACTGACAGGTGCTACTTGACAGTATGTTTTGAATTGTCACAGTGAACGACGACATTCGAGTATTATAAATACTCGTCGACGACACTGGTTGGTTGTCAGGCTAAAATCACAAATTGGTGGAAGGTGGAATTCATGGACAGCGACTCAACTCCTAGTGGTTAAATGGTATACCGGTTCGCCCTCAACCCGAGTGATCCTGGGTTCGGACTAGGGTGGTGGTTGCGTGGTTGATACTGAAGAGTCGCTAAGTAGCATGGTTTTCAATGGTTCCCTAAGCTGTGTCAGCTTATGGTGAATTCCTGTAGCTAATCAAATCCCCACAGACAAACGCTTGAATACTTAAATTATTGATTGGATGGAAATTAAGAGCTTAGGCGACCAGCAACTTTGATGATGGTGATGATGATTTTAATGTATGTGTAGCATATTTTATCACTATTTTACAGGGTGTTACACAGAATATTTAATCTTGTTTATCGAAGAATAATTATGCAGGAATGCACTTTCGTATCTATGTGACTAATCAGATTAAAAGAAGTTAGAAAGTCAAAGGATGAGTGGACTATGAGAGATTGTACTTCTTAACCTTTGTCTGATGATTTACCACCCAAGGATACACACTTTGCAAACTGTGTATGATGTTTTGAATATTCTGAAGTAGTCGCTCACATTATTCTTGATTCAAAGCCATTGTAACGATGAGAACATGTAACAGAGACTTGCATTTTAAAGTGACATCATGTGCGGGAAATCTAGATGAGGCCAACAGAAGTCGGTGGTTTAAAAGAAGTAAAAAATGACAACAAATCAGAAGACTACATAAAGAAAGCAGAGGATTTACTCAAAGATAATAATGTATATCAACAGTTGACAAAAAACCCTATACAAACATTAGATAACAAAATCAAAACAACGTTAAATAAACTAACGAAATCAGGACAAATTACAGAACAAGATCAATGGCGATTGAAATCTAACGGACCTATTTTACCTCGATTCTATGGTAGACCGAAACTACACAAACCAAATATTCCCTTACGACCAATCATTTCGCTTCCAGGAACACCAACATATAATCTATCTAAAGAACTTTCAGGAAATTAAACTACCTAACGGAATCATGCGACCATTCTATCAATTCGTCAATCCAATTTTTAGAGAAAATCAAAAACATTCAAGTAGAAGACAATGAAATAATGGTGTCCTTTGATGTCACAGCATTGTATACTTCAATTAGTCCGAAACTAGCAATAGAAACTATGCAACAATTACTCTATAGTGATGAAAACACAAAAACGCAATTATCAACTTGGATAGAACTCATAAAATTATGCCTTACAACATACTTCCAGTTCAATACTCAAATATGTGAACAAATAGAAGGAACACCAATGGGATCGCCCATATCAGGATTAATAGCTGAAGCCGTTATGCAAAGATTAGAATTAATAGCTCTACCTATAATTAAACCGAAAATCTGGATACGTTACGTTGATGATACATTTGTAATAATTAAGAGAAGTGATCTAGAATATACTCATAAATTAATAAACAACATATTTGAAGACATCAAATTCACGAGAGAAGAAGAATTAGATAAATAAATCCCATTTTTAGATGTCTTAATCAGGAGAACCAACACAGGAGATTTAGAGACACAAGTTTATAGAAAATCAACGCACACAGATCAAATACTCAACTATACTAGCAATAATCCAGTTACTCACAAACGAAACTGTGTGCAGACATTGTTTAAAAGAGTTCAGACACATTGTAGCACTCCAGAGCTGAAAAGAATGGAAGAAAAGTACCTACAAACGGTCTTCAAAAAGAATGGTTATCCACAAAATTTCATCAAAAAGTGTTTAAAGTCGAATCAAAACACCAACAAGAAACCATCATCAAAGACCACAAGAAAATTCATTCTACCATACATGAGGAATATCTCTGAAATAACAGCCAGAATACTGAAACCGTTAGATATAGATATAGCACACAAACCAGTAAAATCGCTTAATTCGATATTATGCAAACCAAAAGATCCAACAGAAAAAGGGGATAAAATTAATACCATCTACAAAATAAATTGTATGAACTGTAACAAGCATTACATCGGCCAAAGTGGGCGTCCCCTTCGAATCAGAATCCAAGAACATAAATCAGCCGTGAAAAGACATGATATGTATTCGTTTGTATCAATGCATGCAGACAACTATGGTCATCAGTTTGATTGGGATCATGTCAAAATCTTAAACAGAGGAAACGCGAAAAGTGCCAGAGAATTCCTAGAAGCCTGGTACTCAAGCGAAAATGCGATTAACAAACACGTTAATATAGATGAAATATACCAATTAATAAAAAGTAAATAAGGTGACCAAAAAGTTTAAAATCCGAGTCAATAGAAAGTGGTCAATACATATGTGAAGATAGTAAACAGGACACGCAATTACATCACGCATGAAGAAATTTAAATCATTTCACTTTGTGCTAAATATGAAGCTGAAGATGTTGTCCGGAAGGAGGACGAAAGATTCGCGACTAAACCAACCAGCTCAGAGAACACTTTTAATTGCAAATCAGCATTTAACTCCTCTGGAATCACTGAAAACTGAAAACCACAGTCCACAGTGAATGTTCTAACGCTAATCCTGCAGAAAGTGTGAAAGGAAGAAAAACTACAAGTCGACTGAAGAAAGGTTAACTTGTCAAACTGCAGAGGAAAGCTGACTTAATGTAAGACCTAATGTAAGAAATGGCATGGCGTCTTATTCGTGTATACCCGAATCAAAATGTTGAGCAGAATCATATTGGAGAAATCAATAGATGTTCCGACTGGAAGACTTCATTTAGAATAGGCTAGATTCACTAGTTGAGGACGGCACTCAACTATTTACCTTGAATTCACTGACCTTTAAGAAGTCCTCGTTAGCGTTGGATTTCAAGTAATTGGAAAACTACTTCGACACTATGGACTGCACTGCTTGAAACATTTAGAATTCTAATTCAACAGGAATACGATGATGCCACACTTACCTGAGCATTTGAGGTTATGACAGGAGTAAGACAGAGATGCCTACTATCACAGACTCTATTCCTGATCATAGTGCACCGGGTCATGTAACAGACTGTGTGTAGTGAGAGGATTGTCATATGCGAAACCCCGAAATGCCCCCCTAGATCTGGGTTTAGCGGATGGTTTATCTCTAATGTCACACAAACTCTGAGATCTATAGGCGAAAACCATGAAGTTGGCAGAAGTGGAAACGAAAACAGCACTTCGAGGGAACATAGAAAAAACAGCAACAACAGCGACCGGTCTCCATCAACGGGAGGAATTTGTACGAAAGCTGTCGCTGTCATCTACCTAGACAAAATCAGAATATGAAAGTCGGTATCATCAAAATCAGTAAAGAAATCTACCCCACTCAGTATAAGGAAGAAGATTCGAATTTTGAACATTAATGTTAAGCCAGTGTTTTCACATGGATACGGGACTTTGCGCACGTGTCACTAAACGTTTTCCAACAGGTTACTACAGACATTCATCAACAACTGTCTTCATCCCGAAGAGGAAATCAGACAGCCAGGAAGGATAAGTAATAAGGAACTTTCTCAACGAATCAACCAAGGATCTAGTGCTCAGAAAATATGCAGAAAACCGTGGAGACCGTTCAGCGTTATCAAGCGCCAGGCCAACGACTGCAACCTGAATATGAACTGACCAATCACAGGTATCCCGAAGAGTGACACAAAGGAGATTGTGTGAGAAGTAAATGAAAGCTTATGAGCCATTGTGGGGTTATCTAAAGGGGAGTATAAAGATCTAACTGGAATGGTAGTGTTCTGCTGAAGCCATCCAGAACCCAAGCGATAAATAATAATAATATTTTATAAGAATGACAATTTTTGTTATCTAAAATCATAGATAAGAAGACAGAGATGTAGTGAAAGTAAACTGTAGTATGTATTGATCTAATTACAAGACACTTTAGGAAATACTATTGTTGTTTCGAAGGGAAATATTGATTATTTTCTAAACTTGACTGATAGAATTCAGTCTGCACCAAACAAACAATTAGAAGCATTGTATCAGTCATTAACTGCTGTCGAATCACAGAATCTTCAATGACATGCTTCTTCTTTGTGTTCATGTTCATGCTACTCACTGGTAATAAGTAGTATAACTTTGATCACTACAATAACCAAACATAATGGTCCATTGACATAATGTTACTCCTCATTTGATGTGTTACCATTCTGTTTGGTCTGTAGTAATTCTTATCCAATTATTAAAAAACTACACTTCCTGTATATTTATCGTTAATATTCCAATTTCTTTTGAAACTGATTTGCTCTGAGCTATTTACCTTGCTCTGAGTATTTGCACTTTCTTCATTTCCAGCATAGTTCATTTCCACTCAGCACTACCATTTTACCTCATTAACTCATCTTCTTCAAAACATCTTTGTTTGAATGGATGTTCCGATATCATTTTAACCAGTCTACCTATTTACCAGCTGCTGGTGGGGAAATTCACTAGGAAATTGTCAAACTTTCTTTGTTGTTAACCTTCAATCTCTTGACTAACTAGCCACTATAGTAGACCAATAAAAGACGAACCGATGTGTCGTGATAAACGGGTATTTATGTACTATTCATTCGTAATATAACCAGTCACAGCTCTCTGGTGACTGTAGTGAAATCGAAAGCTTCAACTGTCACTAACCACTATGCAAAATATCCAAGTAGAAATCAACTGAATGTATCCCTATGTTTTTTCATGTTTTTTTTAAAATAATAATAATAATTTACTTTATTCCAAAAACAGTACTTATGATACAGAATGGAATTCCCAGCATTTGTCACATTATTGCATCTGATTTACTCAATATATATAATATATATAAAATTAAAAATTAAAACAACAATTATTAGATATATTAATAATAACAATAATAATAATAACAGTGAGTTTATTTCAAACCTATTGTCGATTCAGTTTGGGAACTTTAGCATGTTATAGATTAATGGGTCTAATATTCTGTTGATATAGTATAGTGAGGGGAGATACAAAATTAACAGTTATAATACAGCTTAAAATTATGTCCACACTTATGATAAAAAATAAACAAAACGAAAAATTGAGAGGATTATAAATATAAGAAATACAATAACAATAAAGAATGATGCTTTAAGGGTAAATGAAATGGTTTATTTAATAGTGCAAAGAAGGTTAGTTAGTTCATTTCTGACGCTATTTTCATCACATAAAGTACGTGCTTAAATATGGTATCGTGGAATTTTTATACTTAGACGTACGTGCATAAATTCTTCTGAAAGGACTTCTTGTTTTACCTGAGGAGACACAAGGTTGGAGCTGCTGGTAGAGTGGGTGCTCAGAGTCTGACAAAATTCCTTTAGCGAATTTGTTGCATGAAATCAAGTGCCTATCAGTAACAATGTCAACGATATGGCCCAATTGGATACCACTAGTCCTACTGACAGTCTTCAGAGTTCTACGAAGTATGACATAGTCCTTTTTAAACAATCCAGGTAAGAATAATGGTGAACAGTAAAGAAGAATAGGTAAAATACACGAGTTGATAAACTGTAAGAGGAGTGGTTGAGTTATGCCTGAATGCCTTAACTTCTTAATGTAAAAAGTCAAACGAAATATTCTTTTAGAAATCGCTAAGACATGAGAGGACCAGGATAGGTCAGAAGAGAGAACTAATCCAAGATACTTAACTTCAGACTTGGTTTCTATATCAGTATCATCGATTTTGCAAGGGTCATAGGAACCAACGGCTTCATTTAACTTTCTTTTACATCGGAAACTGAAACTAACTGTCTGACATTTGGAAGGATTAAGTTTAAGGCCGTTAGATGAAGACCATTTGCTAATTCCTGACAGAAAGTTGTTAATCTTAATGCAGTCAAGCTGAGAGTTAACAGACATTGAAATAGTTAGATCATCGGCATACTTAACAAAGTTCATTTCATCGGAGTGAGGCAAGTCATGCAAGAAGAAAGAAAACAGAAAAGGAGAAAGGATAGCGCCTTGAGGGACACCAGCCTCAGTAAGCAATGAAGTGGACGACTTTCCCTGACATACAGTGTATTGCTTTCTTCCTGAGAAATAAGAATGGAGCCATCTGACATCCCAACAGTCAGTTTGAGTTTCAGCAACCTTGTTTAGTAAAATGTCCCTAGGTACTGAGTCGAAAGCAGATGTATAATCTAGAAAGGTGCAGCGAACAAATTTAGCCCCCTTGTCTAAGCTGGAGACAATGTTATGATACAAGACTGCCGCTGCATCTAAAGTACTTCTACTGTGTTTGTAGGCGAATTGTTTGGGATCGTTAAAGGCTTTAAGTGAAGGTTGAAGATTAAGTAAGAGCAACTTTTCCATAGCCTTCAGAAAAGGGGAAGTAATAGCAATGGGTCTAAATTTAAAGCATGTCGCAGTAGACGACTTAGGAACAGGTACAATTTTAATGTACTTCCAAGGGGCTGGCACGACATTTTTGGGAAAAGATTCGTTAAATATGTCCATGAGAGGATAGCACAGGATATCTGCACACTTTTTAAGAATAACGCTAGGCAAACCATCCGGACCCAGGCTACAAGAAGGGTTCATATACTGGAGACATTTTAGAACATCATTTGTAGTAAATCCAGGGAAGCAGGTTTCATTAATACTTGTAACACTAGAAAGTTTGGCATTTGTGGGAGAATGTATGAAGGACTTGTTTAGTGTGCAAACATCAAGGGAATAAGGAATACTGTTCATCTGCTTACCACCAGTAATTTCTTTGAAAAGTTTCCATATATTAGACGCATTTTTACAGGACATAAACTTTTGATTGTAAATTGAATTCAATCTGTGCATTTCAGACTTTATTAAGATGTTAATTCTTTTCAAACCAGTATTATCCTTCATTTTATATAACTTTTCTTTTTGTCTGCGAAGCTTTTTAAGTTGAGGGGAGGAGAAACGGTCAAATCTGATGAAGAGCGTTTCTCTGGGACAACAGGTGTCAAGACAAAATTTGAGATAACTTGTAATATTAGAGATTGTGTCATCAAGAGAGTCTTCTTTAAACAGATCCCGTCTTGTGTCTTTGAGCATGCTTCTGAGGTTCTGAACATTCTCCATAGAGTAACATCCATGTACAGTTTTCTTGGAAAGGTGTGAAAAAGTTCTCTTGTGTAACTTTCCATAAATTTTAGGTAAAACCCGTACAATACAATGATCTGAGTTAAACAGTGGAGCTCTTTTACGAGCTTCGTTTATTTCGGAATCATTTATAAATACAAGATCAAGAGAATTTTTCAGTCTGGTGGGAAAATTAACAACATTTTCATAACCTATCACTGTGAGAAAGCTGCAGTCACATGAATTAAAATCACCTGTCACTATGGACAATGAGTTTCCGAAAGAGGCGGCAGCGAAAATAGTGAATTCATCAGCAAGCATAGATAGTTCTGAAGTGCTACAACAAAGTATGACATAAATGTTCGTAATATAAGTGAATTTGTACTTAGACAGGTGTTTAGGTCGACATTTGACAGTTATACAGTCAATATTATCATTTGAGAATTTAAAACAGACGTTGTTGGCAACAGACCACTGAGAATTGATGAAAGTAGCAACACCACCACCTCGCTTCTTTCTTGAACTACTTCGGTCCTGTCTGTACATATTGAAACCATTCAGTAGGATTAAATTATCATCATATGAGTCGTGTAGCCAAGTTTCTTGAAGCGTTATTACACCTGTATTACGATAAATATTTGAGTATAATAAAGCATCCAAGTGATTAATCTTGTTCGATAATGACCTGCAATTTGTGCTCATAATCACAGGAACAGTCATCTGATGCACTGGAGTACACTTTAAGGATCTTTACCACCCACCATGATGTTTTTTCTTAAGGTAATTATATACTCGTAAAACATTCGGTTGAAAACATTTTAAATAATCGCGAGAGTAAGTAATACGATTTGGACACATAAATGAATAATTAAAACAAAATAAATCCAAGAAATCAGATACAAAATAAGTGACGGAAAATTTTGGTAGCCCAAGTTTTAAGCAGGCCGCCTTCGCACATATTTCCAGCTGAGTAGTACCCAATTTATATATTTCGAAAATAGGAAGTGATTCTATAAACGATGTCTGCTTCAGAAAGACACCTATGAAAGATATGAGGTCGAAGCAGTCTAACCAGTGAGCTCAAATATTCAAATGAAACAGATAAAAGAAGTATTCTTTCTAAATAACTATCCCGTAGACATTTCATTCAGTTGTAGAACTCACCTTAAATAATAGAAACTATTCATCATAACACTGACATGAAGGAAATTAAGGCATCTACAGTCTTGCTCTAAAAGTAATGGGTATGGTAAAGTCAAACTATAAAGATTAATGGAATGTGAACGCACAGGTAACCTTCAGCCGACCAATCAGGAAATACAGTGGTTTTCGCATAGAAATATATCAAAAGATATTAAACAGATCTACCAGCTAGCTTGCCTTGTAACCAGATGGTTCTGGGTTCGAACCCCGGTGGTGGGTGCGTGCTGATGAAGAGTCCAGTACCAGGCTGACGAAATGGTTGCCCAGTACTCCCAGCTGGTTTTCCAATGGTTCTCTAACTGATGTCAGCTCATGATGAAATCCTCCAACCTTTGAAACAAAATCCCCTACAAAATCAATACTTGAAAAAATCATCAAAGAATTGTAAGCTAATTATATTTGCAGATTTCTTCTCAGTGTTCTTCACACTTTGATACACCCATTTTGATTTTATGTATGAGATAAAACAGATCAATGAGCCGCGTCATTAATTCAATCTGTTTTGTCGAGACATGAAGTGAATGGAGCAATTGGTGTTTTTGTGTTGTACAATATTTCAAAGAAGCTATGAGCACATCGTTTGATGTTTCAGACATCATTTATCATCCAAGTGAACTGTCGTCAAGATTTGACAGAATAGTTCTAAAATATTTGGGCGCTGAGTGAGAAGTAGACATTTGTAAAAATTATATATGTAAAGTCTCAGCGAGATTGAAATGAGTAATTCCAATGTTTCGTTCGGAAATCTGGTCCGAACTTCTTCAGGGAAATTAATCGAAATTAACATAACAGAGGTTTATATATAAAAGGAACATCACTAGTTTTTAGAAAATTTGTCCAATCATAAGTCATTCAACAAGTATCAACAAGTATAATAAACAAAATGTTATGAGCTGTGATCAAAATTTGACCTCGGACTTACAAATATTGGTCTACCTTTGTTAAACACTTTAAACAGAGTGTGTATGTGTGTGTGGGTAAACAGTTGTGAAACATTTCTTAACGTCTCCATAAGAAAGTTCTTCTTAAAGAGGTGGAGATTCTCCTTCTAAGGACGTCACCTACTAGGTCTCCTTTGAAGTTGAGGTTCATATAAAGTATCATTTTTGGCACGGATGCTGTCTCTTGCTTTTGGATTTTTTGTTTGATGTTTTTGTCTACGAATCTTGATGTGTAACCGTTTTGTATGAAGGTTTCTTTCAGGAAGTTTAGTTCTTCTTCCATGGTATCAGAGCTGCAGATGCGTCGGACACGAGTGCGTTACCTGTGCGTTCACATTCCATTGATCTTTATAGTGACTCCTTAATTTCCTTCATGTCAGTGTTATGATGAATAGTTTCTATTATTTAAGGTGAGTTTTACAACTTAATGAAATGTCTACGGGATAGTTATTTAGAAAGAATACTTCTTATATCTGTTTCATTTGAATATTTGAGCTCACTGGTTAGCCTGCTTCGACCTAAAATCTTTCACAAGTGTCCTTTTAAAGCAGACATCGTTTATAGAATCACTTCGTATTGTCGAAATATATAAATTGGGTACTACTCAGCTGGAATTATGTGCGAATTTATCCAATAACATGATAAAACATTGGGATATATTCAGGTGAATTTCAGAATATTTTGCATAGTGGTTAGTGACAGTTGAAGCTTTCGATTTCACTACAGTCACCAGAGAGCTGTGATTGGTTATATTACGAATGAATAGTACATAAATACCCGTTTATCACGAAACATCGGTTCGTCTTTTATTGGTCTACTATAGTGGCTAGTTAGTCAAGAGATTGAAGGTTAACAACAAAGAAAGTTTGATAATTTCCTGGTGAATTTCCCCGCCAGCAGCTGGTAAATGGGTAGACTGGTTAAAATGATATCGGAACATCCATTCAAACAAAGATGTTTTGAAGAGGATGAGTTAATGAGGTAAAATGGTAGTGCTGAGTGGAAATGAACTATGCTGGAAATGAAGAAAGTGCAAATACTCAGAGCAAGGTAAATAGCTCAGAGCAAATAAGTTTCAAAAGAAATTGGAATATTAACGATAAATATACAGGAAGTGTAGTTTTTTAATAATTGGATAAGAATTACTACAGACCAAACAGAATGCGAACACATCAAATGAGGTGTAACATTATGTCAATGGACCATTATGTTTGGTTATTGTAGTGATCAAAGTTATACTACTTGCTACAAGTGAGTAGCATGAACATGAACACAAAGAAGAAGCATGTCATTGAAGATTCTGTGATTCGACAGCAGTTAATGACTGATACAATGTTTCTAGTCGTTTGTTTGGTGCAGACTGAATTCTATCAGTCAGTTTATGAATGTGGCCACCGACAAGCTAGGTGGCTCACTATCACGGTGCACTGTTAATTGTTGATATTAGATGGTTGAAGGCAATCGGCAGGAAGCTTTGCTTGACCTAGGTTTCTTGCTAGCTGGTACTCAGCAGTCAGTGAGGAGTATCTGCAACCTAGAAGAAATTCGTGTCCCTTCTGAGATTGAAAACCACGTCACCCACTGCTACAGGCAGAGATGTCACTGCTGAGCTAATTGGGGTTTGCGAGTGACCTCCTGTAGAGCTGTGTAGGATACTTTGATTGGACAACAAGTATAATATATCAAGTCCATTATTCGGTGGAGACTGAATTCTATCAGTCAAGTTTAGAAAATAATTAATATTTCCCTTCGAAATCAGAAAAGTATTCTTTAAAGTGTCGTGTAGCTAGATCAATACATTCTACAGTTTACTTTCACTACATCTCTGTCTTCTTATCTGTGATTTTGGATAACCAAAATTGTCATTCTTATAAAATATTATTATTATTTATCGCTTGGGTTCTGGATGGCCTCAGTATAACACTACCATTCCAGTTTGTTGTTTACACTCTTCTTGAGACAACCCCACAATGGCTCATAAGCTTTAATTTACTTCTCACACAATCGCCTTTGTGTCACTCTTCACGATACCTTTGATTGGTCACTTCAGATTCAGGTCGCAGTCGTTGGCCTGGCGCTTGATAAGGCTCAACGACCTCCACGGTTTCCTGCATATGTTCTAAGCACTATATCGTTGGTTGATTCGTTGAGAAAGTTCCTTATTACTTATCCTTCCTGGCTGTCTCATTTCCTCTTCGAGATGAAGACAGTTATTGATGAATGTCTGTAGTAACCTGTTGGAAAACGTTTAGTGACACGTGCGCAAAGTCTCGTATCCATGTGAAAACACTGGCTTAACATTAATGTTCAAAATTCGAATCTTCTTCCTTATACTGAGTGGGGTAGATTTCTTTACTGATTTTGATGATACCGACTTTCATATTCTGATTTTGTCTAGGTAGATGACAGCGATAGCTTTCGTACAAATTCCCCCCGTTGATGGAGACCGGTCGCTGTTGTTGCTGTTTTTCTATGTTCCCTCGAAGTGCTGTTTTCGTTTCCCCTTCTGCCAACTTCATGGTTTTCGCCTATAGATCTCAGAGTTTGTGAGACATTAGACATCAACCATCCGCTAAACCCAGATCTAGGGGGGCATTTCGGGTTTTCGCATATGACAATCCTCTCACTACACACAGTCTGTTACATGACCCGGTGCACTATGATCAGGAATAGAGTCTGTGATAGTAGGCATCTCTGTCTTACTCCTGTCATAACCTCAAATGCTCAGGTAAGTGTGGCATCATCGTATTCCTGTTGAATTAGAATTCTAAATGTTTCAAGCAGTGCAGTCCATAGCGTCGGAGTAGTTTCCCAATTACTTGAAATCCAACGCTAACGAGGACTTCTTAAAGGTCAGTGAATTCAAGGTAAATAGTTGAGTGCCGTCCTCAACTAGTGAATCTAGCCTATTCTAAATGAAGTCTTCCAGTCGGAACATCTATTGATTTCTCCAATATGATTCTGCTCAACATTTTGATTCGGGTATACACGAATAAGACGCCATGCCATTTCTTACATTAGGTCTTACATTAAGTCAGCTTTCCTCTGCAGTTTGACAAGTTAACATTTCTTCAGTCGACTTGTAATTTTTCTTCCTTTCACACTTTCCGCAGGATAAGCGTTAGAACATTCGCTGTGGACTGTGGTTTTCAGTTTTCAGTGACTCTAGAGGAGTAAAATGCTGATTTGTTGTCATTTTTTACTTCTTTTAAACAGCCGATTTCTTTTGGCCGAATCACGATTTCCCGCACATGATGTCACTTTAAAATGCAAGTCTCTGTTACATGTTCTCATCGTTACAATGGCTTTGAATCATGAATAATGTGAGTGACTACTTCAGAATATTCAAAACATCATGCACAGTTTGAAAAATGTGTATCCTTGGGTGGTAAATCATCAGACAAAGGTTAAGAAGTACAATCTCTCATAGTCCACTCATCCCTTGACTTTCTAACTTCTAATTATTCTTCGGTAAACAAGATTGAATTTTTTTGTGTAAGACCCTGT
>OX235274.1:140852624-140917850 GCA_944472155.2 Trichobilharzia szidati | reverse complement strand
ACACGAGACCAAGAAATCTGCGTAACTTTTTGAAGGAATCTGGAATCGGGTATTCTTTTATGACTTGCAGCTGTTCTGCTATTGGTCGAATGCCTTGATTGTCTACCTGATGTCCCAAAAATTTTATAGTTTTCTTACCGAATTCACATTTACTTGGTTTAATGACAATTCCATATTCGGCTAAACGTTTAAAGAGTGTTTCTAAGTGATGTTGGTGCTCCTCAGGGGATTTACTTGCAACCAGTATATCATCGATATAAGCGTAAGTGAATGGGAGGCCGTGCAATACCTGGTCAATGAATCTCTGAAATGTTTGAGCTGCGTTAGTCAAGCCAAATGGTAGGCGGACGAACTCGAATAAGCCAAAAGGAGTGGTTACCGCCGTTTTAGGGATGTCCTTGGGCTCGACCGGTATATGGTAGTATACACGAACGAGGTCAATTTTGGAAAATATCTGAGCACCTGCCATGTTATGGAAAAAATCGTGGATGTGCGGAATTGGGTATCTATCTGCTTTCGTCTGCTTATTTAAAGCTTGGTAATCTCCACATGGTCGTATCTCTGTTGAGTTTTTCTTTGGTACCATATGCAGTGGTGATGACCATGGGCTGTTTGACGGTCGTATTATTCCTAGGTCTAATAATCTGTTGAACTCTGCTTTTGCTATTTGCATTTTAGCTGGATCTAAACGACGTGGTTTTGCTGAGACCGGTGGACCTTTAGTTACAATATGGTGTGTAACGTTGTGTTTGAGAGAGGCTGTGGAGTAATCGCTCTGTGTCAGTTCAGGAAATTTCTTTAGCAAAATATCGTACCTGGATAATTGATCTGTTGTGGCTACTATCAAGCGAATACTCTCGACATCTGTGGAGATGCCTGAAATCGATAGTTTACGACTGCTATCTATCAATCTATGGTGACTAGAGTCAACTAGCAATTCGTAGTGTTGAAGAAAATCTATTCCAATGATAGGAAAGGTTACGTCGGCGACTACGAACTCCCACTCAAATGGTGTACTGCATCCAAAATTAAGTTTTTGTCTCCGAGTTCCAAACGTTTTTATGGTAGAATTGTTCGCAGCCTTGAGAACTAATGCTGGGTTTGGTTGTAAGCGTTCGTTGGGTGTCGGGGGAACTACACTAATTTCTGCACCGGTATCTACCAGGAATTGTGCCCCCGTTGTTTTGTCTGTCACCCTGAATAGACGGCTGTGGGACGTGTGTTGGCCAGCGACCGCAGTCGTCACCGACCGCCGGCCTTTTCGTTTCCCAACGCCACCGTTTGTTGGAAAGCACAAGGTTGCGTGCACCGTTTTGCGTGTACTCCAAATTTGCGATGATACCAGCATATATTCTGTTGTAAGCTATATTTACGCATATTGCGTGAGTGGCTACGCTGTCTTCTCTACGTTGTGGTAAGTTGTCTATTAACCCTCATTGTCATTAATTGCTCAGTGAGCACGTCGATTTTACGTTCTAAGGCTTCTATGCGTTCGTTTGACGTTTTGTCGACTCTGATGGCTTCTGCTTTATTCAGTCGTTCTATCGTGATAACTTTATCTGGTATTCTGCTAGTGGAAGCGACAGATAGAGGTGTTGACCTCTCGTACATGCGATCCGCAATTTCGGTGAGCCTTTCTATGTCAATGTCGTCGTCTCCGAAAGCAAGAACCTGCTGGATGTTTTGAGGAAGTCGTCGCAGCCAGATTTGGTAAAAGAGACGTTTATCGATTTCTCTTCCGGCAACTAGGCTTTGCATATGCCTCATGAGTTGCGATGGGGTTTTATCACCTAACTCAACATTACTTAACAGGCGATCGAGTGCTTGCCTATCCGAAAGCGAAGTGCATCGTAGTACCTCTTCCTTCAACTTGTCGAAAGGCGCTTCTGCGCTGGGGTGGACGATGTATTGCCGTACCTGCTCGGCGACTTCGTCTGGTAGTACTGTACTCAAAATGCCAAATTTAGCTGTCTGTGACGTGAGCTTATTGCTAGCCAAATAATGCTCCAGTCGTGCGAACCAAAGATGAGGGTCTCTGGGCTTAAAATCTGGTACAGTAAGAGAAATAGTACTAACAGATCCCAGCTCTAAGTTATCAGAGGTATTGGAAGACATGTTACATTTCGTAAAAAAAATGGTTTAAGAGTAGCAAAATAGCAAAATTTGTGCACACTAAGAATACGGCAAAATAAAATAAAAAAGCATACAATGCAGGTGCTTACCACAAATTACTGCAGGTTGTGCTATGAGCAAACACAAAAATGAGTTCGGGATATCTAATAAATATATAGATCCACGAAGATTGAAGTTTCATTAATCCAGCAAGTGTAACGACGTGTCGAGGTCAGCAAGTTGTCATCGGGGTCAGCAAGTTATCGTCGGGCTCACCAATTGTCGTGCTGCTATATTTTGACTAAACTAGTGTACACGTATATCTTAGTACTTCCTCGCGTTTATAATTGTGTGCTAACGTTGTGATTACTCGACGTCCACAACGTAATTCAAAAGGCACTTGCGAAGGAATACGATAGTGTATTATTGCAGCAATCAAAATTCAAAAATCGAGCGAGCACAAAAAGTATCAATTGTTAACATGCAAGATTTAGAGTAATAAACAAATCAAAGTCCAATTACATAGTGAAAGTATACTGCGACGATGAGTAATAAAACGGGTCACTACAACCGGTCTCCATCAACGGGTGGAATTTGTACGAAAGCTTTCGCTGTCATCTACCTAGACAAAATCAGAATATGAAAGTCGGTATCATCAAAATCAGTGAAGAAATCTACCCCACTCAGTTTAAGAAAGAAGATTCGAATTTTGAACATTATTGTTAAGCCAGTGTTTTCACATGGATACGGGACTTTGCGCACGTGTCACTAAACGTTTTCCAACAGGTTACTACAGACATTCATCAACAACTGTCTTCATCCCGAAGAGGAAATCAGACAGCCAGGAAGGAAAAGTAATAAGGAATTTTCTCAACGAATCAACCAACGATCTAGTGCTCAGAAAATATTCAGAAAACCGTGGAGACCGTTCAGCGTTATCAAGCGCCAGGCCAACGACTGCAACCTGAATATGAAGTGACCAATCACAGGTATCCCGAAGAGTGACACAAAGGCGATTGTGTGAGAAGTAAATGAAAGCTTATGAGCCATTGTGGGGTTATCTAAAGAAGAGTATAAAGAACAAACTGGAATGGTAGTGTTCTGTTGAAGCCATCCAGAACCCAAGCGATAAATAATAATAATATTTTATAAGAATGACAATTTTTGTTATCTAAAATCACAGATAAGAAGACAGAGATGTAGTGAAAGTAAACTGTAGAATGTATTGATCTAACTACACGACACTTTAAAGAATACTTTTCTGGTTTCGAAGGGAAATATTAATTATTTTCTAAACTTGACTGATAGAATTCAGTCTCCACCGAATAATGGACTTGATATATTATACTAGTTGTCCAATCAAAGTATCCTACACAGCTCTACAGGAGGTCACTCGCAAACCTCAATTAGCTCAGCAGTGACATCTCTGACTGTAGCAGTGGGTGACGTGGTTTCAAATCTCACGAGGGACACGAATTTCTTCTAGGTGAATCTCCTTACTGACTGCTGAGTACCAGCTAGCAAGAAACCTAGGTCAAGCAAAGCTTCCTGCCGATTGCCTTCAACCATCTAATATCAACAATTAACAGTGCACCGTGATAGTGAGCCACCTAGCTTGTCGGTGGCCACATTCATAAACTGACTGATAGAATTCAGTCTGCACCAAACAAACGACTAGAAGCATTGTATCAGTCATTAACTGCTGTCGAATCACAGAATCTTCAATGACATGCTTCTTCTTTGTGTTCATGTTCATGCTACTCACTTGTAGCAAGTAGTATAACTTTGATCACTACAATAACCAAACATAATGGTCCATTGACATAATGTTACACCTCATTTGATGTGTTCGCATTCTGTTTGGTCTGTAGTAATTCTTATCCAATTATTAAAAACTACACTTCCTGTATATTTATCGTTAATATTCCAATTTCTTTTGAAACTTATTTGCTCTGAGCTATTTACCTTGCTCTGAGTATTTGCACTTTCTTCATTTCCAGCATAGTTCATTTCCACTCAGCACTACCATTTTACCTCATTAACTCATCTTCTTCAAAACATCTTTGTTTGAATGGATGTTCCGATATCATTTTAACGAGTCTATCTATTTACCAGCTGCTGGCGGGGAAATTCACTAGGAAGTTGTCAAACTTTCTTTGTTGTTAACCTTCAATCTCTTGACTAACTAGCCACTATAGTAGACCAATAAAAGACGAACCGATGTGTCGTGATAAACGGGTATTTATGTACTATTCATTCGTAATATAACCAGTCACAGCTCTCTGGTGACTGTAGTGAAATCGAAAGCTTCAACTGTCACTAACCACTATGCAAAATATTCTGAAGTCAACTGAATGTATCCCAATGTTTTATCATGTTATTGGATAAATTCGCACATAATTCCAGCTGAGTAGTACCCAATTTATATATTTCGAAAATAGGAAGTGATTCTATAAACGATGTCTGCTTTAAAAAGACACCTATGAAAGATATGAGGTCGAAGCAGGCTAATGAGTGAACTCAAATATTCAAATGAAACAGATAAAAGAAGTATTCTTTCTAAATAACTATCCCGTAGACATTTCATTCAGTTGTAAAACTCACCTTAAATAATAGAAACTATTCATCATAACACTGACATGAAGGAAATTAAGGCGTCTACAGTCTTGCTCTAAAGGTAACGCGTACGGTAAAGCCAAACTATAAAGATCAATGGAATGTGAACGCACAGGTAACCTTCAGCCAACCAATCAGGAAATACAGTGGTTTTCGCATAGAAATATATCAAAAGATATTAAACAGATCTACCAGCTAGCTTGCCTTGTAACCAGATGTTTCTGGGTTCGAACCCCGGTGGTGGGTCTGTGCTGTGAAGAGTCCAGTACCAGGCTGACGAAACGGTTGTCCAGTACTCCCAGCTGGTTTTCCAATGGTTCTCTAACTGATGTCAGCTCATGATGAAATCCTCCAACCTTTCAAACAAAATCCCCTACAAAATCAATTCTTGAAAAAGTCATCAAAGAACTGTTAGCTAATTATATTTGCAGATTTCTTCTCAGTGTTCTTCACACTTTGATACACCCATTTTGATTTTATGTATGAGACAAAACAGATCAATGAGCCGCGTCATTAATTCAATCTGTTTTGTCGAAACATGAAGTGAATGGAGCAATTGGTGTTTTTGTGTTGAAGAATATTTCAAAGAAGCTGTGAGCACATCGCTTGATGTTTCAGGCATCATTTATCATCGTTAGTATTATTTATAAACAATTCGCTTTCCATAGTTTATTCATGCTTTTTCAATCTAGGCTTCAATTTTCTGAATGATCTGACATTGTGATAATTAAGTGACCCTATTTTAAGTCGATCGAACTCAGTCGTAATGAAAATTAATCTTAAGCAATCAATGAGGAAGACTGAGAGAATTCCCTTTACTTGATGGCAGTCACAGCTGATCTCGTTGGATCACAAATCCGAAGTTGAAAACATCATCACTAGGTGTTGTCACCAGAAATTCAAATTATAAGTTGGAACATCTACCACATTTTGTTAAATATCTGAGATATTCGTAAATTCATGAAAAATTCTCATTCGAACATTAATAGACAGAAGACAAGTAGTTCAGCAAAGAGTCCCTTTTCGACGGCGAATTCATTTTCATAGCTGTACAATCGCAAATATGTATGGTTGTTTTGTATGTGTGTGTACATTAAATTTGTCAAACGAAAATACAATTAGTAACTTCAGATGAATTGGATGTTGATATAAGACGGTAGTAACAAAAGTGATGAGTTGTCACAAACGATTGTTAAAGAAGAGTTACGTAATATCATGAATAGTTTGATGAAAGAGTTGTACTCAGGGTGCACATAGAAACAAAATATGCAGAATTACACAAGGGTTTTAAGTAGAAAAATAAGCATACAAACAAAAGTTAAGTCAAATCAAACAATCAAACAAAGGAAAGTTGAGTCAAATCAACAGAGTTGTTACCATGGGAGTAGAAGTGGTTGAATAATTTTCTTTTGTATGCACAGTTCTGGTTCCTCTAGCCTGATGGCTAGGGCTTCTGCGATGCAAAGAAGACGGAATCGTACTGTCTTTGGAAGGTTGTTCTTCACTTTGTAGATTACTTTGAAGCAGGAGGCGTTTGTTTAGATGGAATGACCAGTGTTAACGAGCTGTTCGATTATTGCACTCCTTATGCAGCCATTACTTCCATTCTGCAGCCACGCTGGATAGTGTTCTTTGACCCTTTTTGACAGGATATGCGTTGAACGACCGATGTACCTGGCTCCACAGCGACAGGTGAACTGATATATACACATAGAAGTGGTCAGGTGCGGGAACTTGTCTTTTCGTGAAGCGCACGCCAATTTTCTGAACCGTATAGAAGGACCTACTGGACATTGTTGTTGAAAATCCGAATTTCGTTCTTTATGCCACTCAGTGTAGCAGATTTCCAAACTGGTTTCAGGTTGATGAAGGTGTATCTTACGTTTCCGATCCTGGCTGGCTTTGACGTCTTCATCCTCTCCACCTATAGTTAAAACGATGCTTCCTAGATAAGTGAAGGAAGTAATCTCTGGCAAATCTCTCCCGTTGATGTTGATTGGTACTAGCTGTTGTTGTGGTTGTTCGTTGATTATCTTCACCACCTCCACCTTCTCTATGTTCACCTGAAGTCCTGTCTTCGATGCCTGCCATGTTCTTCAGCAAGTTTGTTGTTTTTCGCCTGTAAGTCTTCGAGTTTGTGTGACATTAGACATGCATCATCTGTAAATTCTAATCTTCTGGAGTCTTCTTGTCAGTCGTCCAGAGTACTCCTATCTCCTCACTCCTAAGCACAATCTGGAGTATAATCCAGTCCACCACACTTAAGAATATCATCGGTGATAATATGCGGTTTACTAGGTTAAGTTCACCTACTTATGAATTGTCTAAATATTTAGCTATGGTATGAAATCCTCTTGAAAGTCACTCAAATTCTATGCTAACAAACTCTGATGAACTAAAACATAGATAGATTAGATAATTTAAAATTAGATAATGAGGAAAAAATGATTCATTTTGACATTATCAGTTTAAATATTACATCCAATTTCTCTTTTAAGAGAGCTGTTACACTGATAATATTGTCAAAACGAACATGATGGTAAAAGTTTGAAATGGAAGCGGGAAAACTAACAACAATAGATTAATGCATGAAAGAATTAAAATGGAGGCTTATTTAGTGTTTTTCAGTAAGCTAGAAGTTTCATAATTTACACTTTTCTCAACACATAAGATGCATATCAAATAAGGCATCTGAACATAATTTTTATACCTTCACATTCACAGTGGAACATGGAAATCCAAGAGAGAGGCTTGAAGTTTCCGCAGCGGTGTTTATTTTCACATGGCGAGATTGCTAGCTTCGCTCAAGACCATCTGACAAGGATCCTTAACTGATTTCTGATAAAAAGCTACTCATTTTGGTACAATGTGATTGAGGAAGAACCAGCATGAAAACAGTCATGTTGTTGGAATGCCTAACAAAACTGGCTTCATCAGAATGAGTCAAGTCATATGAACAGGAAGAAAACAAAAAGGAGAAAGAACAGCACCTTGAAGGACATCGGTTAAATTGAGGAAAACAGTAGAAGACTTCCCATTACATACAGTGTACTGTTTACATTTTCGCATAGTGATTCTCAAGAACTTTCGTCTCCAGAGCCCGTGAATCATTCAAAGAATAGTCATGAAGTCATGTACTGCTACATCTGAGAACGCTGCCAGGTTTCAGCGCTTAAGTATCTAATATCAGAACAACTGAAGTTATATAAACTAGGAAGCAGCTGGATGAGATTTTGTACAGCTTAGAAACATTTCAGCTCCATAGGTAAAATTTCCTAAACTTGACTGTTTTGATCCGGCGTCGGTAGTCGACCGTCAGAATCTCACCAATATTCTTTTCATAAATAAAATTACTGATGAAGCATTGACGAAGTCTCTAAGTATGGTGGGCATTGGATTCGTAAGAAGAAACAACGACAGAATAGTGACAAACACTTAGAGGAATATTAGGCATTCGGAATTAGACGTTCACTAATACAGAAACGATGAGCAACAAGGAATAGTGTGAATGAATCGACCAGAAGCCTATTGCCCAACAAATCTATAGAAGGTAATGCAGTTAGACTGGACATACGCTAAGGAGACTGTGGAATGACATCACACACACACTGGAACCGAAATGGGAAATGACAAGGCGGGCGTGGATACGAGGATGATATGGAGGACATCGTTTAAGGAGGAGATGAAAGCCTATTGACAATCATAGAGAAACGTGAAAACGACTTCACACAACAGAGTGAAGTGGAGATGAGTTCCATTGAGTCAGTCAAAACACAAAGAATCTTAGTGAGTAGCATTCAGACGTTTCAGTATCACACCTAGCCTTTTATGTTTGACAATATACGATGAGGAATTGAGTATGATGCATATCTGATTTTTCAACTGCAAATGTTTATATCATATATTCAAACATTTTGTCCACAGAATATCCAATCGGTAGATGAAAATCTCGCTGTCAAAGCTAACACATTTGAATCTAATCAATGGAATTCGACAGGTGGTTGAGATACGAAAATTCATATTCTCAGTTACTGGTGAAACCTTAAGCTCGGTCTGTACAGGTTTCACTCCAACGCTCACTACCACACAAAAGAGGTCCTGTTGAAGTGTAATAAATTGACCCTAGTCATTCGCCTGGCGGCCCGGCAGAGGATGTCAAAACCAGAATCAGTAAAGCAGGGCAGACCTTCATCCCGCTTGAAACAGTTTGAAAATCTGCTACAATCACTCAGGATAAACAACAAAATTTGAATTTTCGACACCAGAGTTAAATCCGTTCTTCAGTAGTGCTCAAATATTTCAGTGCGCTTCAAGAAAAGCTTTTCTAACAAGGTGTTGCAGACTTTCGTCAACAGCTGACTTCGGTGGCTGTATACTGAAAATTGGATGGCCAGAAATAATTAGCAGTAAGAAACTCTGACAACGAACCAATCAAGTGCCTATAACTCAACAAATATTGAGGAGAAAGTGGAGATAGATGGAACACACGCTGAGGAGACAGTTACGTAGCATCGTACTTCAGGCCCTTGAGTGGAACCCAAATTGGGTGTCCAAGGGCAACATGGATAGGGAAAAGACTGTGTGAGTAGGAGGTGAGAGACTATGGGCATTCGTGGGACCATCTAATTAAAACCACAGAAAACAGGGTCAAGTGGAGATGAGCTGCTGAAGTCTCATATTCCACTACGAATCTAAGGGAATAGTAATAATGACAGTAATAAGATTAGTTGGAAGTATACCACATAATGTCTGAAGGCATCGGTAAGATTCTACAACACTAATGGATATAGTGAGTAAAATGTCTACACCAATAGATGATGCACTTCCAATAATGTATCCCATCACAACCACTGAAATTCAACTCAGCACTACTTGGAGTGTTCTTTTAAACAGTTTGTACAAATTTCAATATTCTTTAATCGATAGTGTTTCAGACAATACCCGTAATCATGGTCAGACAGACGTATGTGAAAAGAACTTGTCTTAGAAAAACAACACACCATAAAGAATACTTGATTATTTCATTTCACATAACATTCACAAAAATAAATACACCTAAGTGTGCTTGAACAAAGTACAGTGGAATTTGGCTTCAATGAATTATTAATAAACGCACTTAATTTATTAAACAAATTAGAATTGATATAACCCTTAATACACTTGGTAGTTTGCACTGAAAAATTTCATGATCAAAAATACACTCGGTGATATCCATCATTATATTCAAATACTCACATAAAACTATTTATGATTGTGAATACTACTGAATTATATCAGTAGGTGGAAGCCACTCAGGTCAACTCATGGTGCCTGCTGGACAATTAGACGTCATCTTGACACCGTATTGCCAGTTCGTTTGGTTGAAGCTAGGGGAGATTCAGCTCGACTGATCAAATCCATTCATACCACCTGAAATCTAGCTAGCTTCTTGGATATTTGATGAATTTCGTCGTTCAAGATGGAAATGTAACACACCTACCCTCGACACCCTAAACTCTTTGAATTCCTTTAGATTATCAGAGGACTCAGCTTGATGTGCTATGCTTATCCGAATATACCATGTATTGCTCATAAACTTCGATTTTATTTCCATCAGAACTGACAAGTGCTACTTGACAGTATGTTTTGAATTGTCACAGTGAACGACGACATTTGAGTATTATAAATACTCGTCAACGAGACTCCTTGGTGGTCAGGCTAAAATCACAAATTGGTGGAAGCTGGAATTGATGGACAGCGACTCAACTCCTAGTGGCTAAATGGTATACGGGTTCGCCCTCAACCCGAGTGATCCTGGATTCGGACCACGGTGGTGGTTGCATGGTTGATACTGAAGAGTCGCTAAGTAGCATGGTTTTCAATGGTTCCCTAAGCTGTGTCAGCTTATGGTGAATTCCTGTAGGTAATCAAATCCCCACAGACAAACGCTTGAATTCTTATATTATTGATTGGATGGAAATTAAGAGCTTAGGCGACCAGCAACTTTGATGATGGTGATAATGATATTAATGTATGTGTAGCATATTTTATCACTATTTACCAGGTGTTACACAAAAAATTCAATCTTGTTTACCGAAGAATAATTAGAAGTTAGAAAGTCAAAGGATGAGTGGACTATGAGAGATTGTATTTCTTAACCTTTGTCTGATGATTTACCACCCAAGGATACACACTTTGCAAACTGTGCATGATGTTTAGCATATACTTAAGTAGTCATTCACATAATTGATGTTTCAAAGCAACTGTAACGATGAGAACATGTAACAGAGACTTGCATTTCAAAGTGACATAATGTGCGGGAAATCTAGATGAGGCCAACAGAAATCGGCGGTTTAAAGAAGTTAAAAATGACAACAAATCAGCATTTAAATCCTCTAGAGTCACTGAAAACCACAGTTGACAGCGAATGTTCTAACGCTACTCCTGCAGAGAGTGTGAAAGGAAGAAAAATTACAAGTCGACTGAAGAAATGTAAACTTGTCAAACTGCAGAGGAAAGCTGACTTAATCTTATGTGAGAAATGACATGGCGTCTTATTCGTGTATACCTGAATCGAAATGTTGAGCAGAATCATACTGGAGAAATCAATAGATGTTCCGACTGGAAGACTTCATTTAGAAGAGGCTAGATTCACTAGTTGAGGACGACACTCAACTATTTACCTGTAATTCACTGACCTTTAAGAAGTCCTCGTTAGCGTTGGATTTCAAGTAATTGAAAAACTACTTCGACGCTATGGACTGCACTGCTTGAAACATTTAGAATCCTAATTCAACAGGAATACGATGATGCCACACTTACCTGAGCATTTGAGGTTATGACAGGAGTAAGACAGAGATGCCTACTATCACAGACTCTATTCCTGATCATAGTGCACCGGGTCATGTAACAGACTGTGTGTAGTGAGAGGATTGTCATATGCTAAACCCCGAAATGCCCCCCTAGATCTGGGTTTAGCAGATGGTTTATGTCTAATGTCACACAAACTCTGAGATCTATAGGCGAAAACCATGAAGTTGGCAGAAGGGGAAGCGACGACAGCACTTCGAGGGAACATAGAAAAAACAGCAACAACAGCGACCGGTCTCCATCAACGGGAGGAATTTGTACGAAAGCTGTCGCTGTCATCTACCTAGACAAAATCAGAATATGAAAGTCGGTATCATCAAAATCAGTAAAGAAATCTACTCCACTCAGTATAAGGAAGAAGATTCGAATTTTGAACAATAATGTTAAGCCAGCGTTTTCACATGGAAAGCACATCGAAAGCTTCAACTGTCACTAACCACTATGCAAAATATTCTGAAAGTCACCTGAATATATCCCAATGTTTTATCACGTCATTGGATAAATTCGCATATAATTCCAGCTGAGTACTACCCAATTTATATATTTCGAAAATACGAAGTGATTCTATTAACGATGTCTGCTTTAGAAAGACACCTTTGAAAGACATGAGGTCGAAGCAGGCTAACCAGTGAGCTCAAATATTCAAATGAAACAGATATAAGAAGTATTCTTTCTAAATAACTATCCCGTAGACATTTCATTCAGTTGTAGAACTCACCTTAAATAATAGAAACTATTCATCATAACACTGACATGAAGGAAATTAAGGAGTCACCATAAAGATCAATGGAATGTGAACGCACAGGTAACGCACTCGTGTCCGACGCATCTGCAGCTCTGATACCATGGAAGAAGAACTAAACTTCCTGAAAGAAACCTTCATACAAAACGGTTACACATCAAGATTCGTAGACAAATACATCAAACAAAAATCCAAAAGCAAGAGACAGCATCCGTGCCGAAAAAGATACTTTATATGAACCTCAACTTCAAAGGAGACCTACTAGGTGACGTCCTTAGAAGCAGAATCCCACCTCTTTAAGAAGAACTTTCTTATGGAGACGTTAACAAATGTTTCACAACTGTTTACCCACACACACACATACACACTCTGTTTAAAGTGTTTAACAAAGGTAGACCAATATTTGTAAGTCCGAGGTCAAATTTTGACCACAGCTCATAAGATTTTGTTTATTATACCTGTTGATACTTGTTGAATGACTTATAATTGGACACTTTTTTTAAAAAACTAGTGATGTTCCTTTTATACATAAACCTCTGTTATGTTAATTTCGATTAATTTCCCTGAAGAAGTTCGGACCAGATTTCCGAACGAAACATTGGAATTACTCATTTCAATCTCGCTGAGACTTTACAAATATAATTTTTACAAATGTCTACTTCTCACTCGGCGCCCAAATATTTTAGAACTATTCTGTCAAATCTTGACGACAGTTCACTTGGATGATAAATGATGTCTGAAACATCAAGCGATGTGCTCAAAGCTTCTTTGAAATATTGTACAACACAAAAACACCCATTGCTCCATTCACTTCATGTTTCGACAAAATAGACTGAATTAATGACGCGGCTCATTGATCTGTTTTGTCTCATATATTTAATCAAAATGAGTGTATCAAAGTATGAAGAACACTGAGAAGAAAGCTGCAAATATAATTAGCTAACAGTTCTTTGATGATTTTTTCAGGTATTGATTTTTGTAGGGGATTTTGTTTGATTCGTTGGAGGATTTCATCATGAGCTGACATCAGTAAGAGAACCATTGGAAAACCAGCTGGGAGTACTGGGCAACTGCTTCGTCAGCCTGGTACTGGACTCTTCATCAGCAAGCACCCACCACCGGGGTTCGAACCCAGAACCATCTGGTTACAAGGCAAGCTAGCTGGTAGATCTGTTTAATATCTTTTGATATATTTCTGTGCGAAAACCACTGTATTTCCTGATTGGTTGGCTGAAGGTTACCTGTGCCTTCACATTCCATTGATCTTTCTGGTGACTCCTTAATTTCCTTCATGTCAGTGTTATGATGAATAGTTTCTATTATTTAAGGTGAGTTTTACAACTGAATGAAATGTCTACGGGATAGTTATTTAGAAAGAATACTTCTTTTATCTGTTTCATTTGAATATTTGAGCTCACTGGTTAGCCTGCTTTGACATAAAATCTTTCATAGGTGTCTTTCTAAAGCAGACATCGTTAATAGAATCACTTCGTATTGTCGAAATATATAAATTGGGTAGTACTCAGCTGGAAATATGTGCGACGGTGACATGCTTAAAACTTGGGCTACCAAAATTTTCCGTCACTTATATTGCATCTGATTTCTTGGATTTATTTTGTTTTAATTATTCAATTATGTGTCCAAATCGTATTACTTACTCTCGCGATTATTTAAAATGTTTTCAACCGAATGTTTTACGAGTATATAATAACCTTAAGAAAAAACATCATGGTGGGTGGCAAAGATCCTTAAAGTGTACTCCAGTGCATCAGATGACTGTTCCTGTGATTATGAGCACAAATTGCAGGTCATTATCGAACAAGATTAATCACTTGGATGCTTTATTATACTCAAAAATTTATCGTAATACAGGTGTAATAACGCTTCAAGAAACCTGGCTACACGACTCATATGATGATAATTTAATCTTACTGAATGGTTTCAATATGTACAGAGAGGACCGAAGTAGTTCAAGAAAGAAGCGAGGTGGTGGTGTTGCTACTTTCATCAATTCTCAATGGTCTGTTGCCAGCAAAGTCTGTTTTAAATTCTCAAATGATGATATTGACTGTATAACTGTCAAATGTCGACCTAAACATCTGTCTAAGTACAAATTCATTTATATTACGAACATTTATGTCACACGTTCTTGTAGCACTTCAGAACTATCTATGCTTGCTGATGAATTCACTAATTTTGCTGCTGCCTCTTTCGGAAACTCATTGTCCAAAGTGACAGGTGATTTTAATTCATGTGATTGCAGCTTTCTCACAGTGATAGCTTATGAAAATGTTGTTAATTTTCCCACCAGACTGAAAAATTATCTTGATCTTGTATTTATAAATGATTCCGAAATAAACGAAGCTCGTAAAAGAGCTCCACTGTTTAACTCAGATCATTGTATTGTACGGGTTTTACCTAAAATTTACGGAAAGTTACACAAGAGAACTTTTTCACACCTTTCCAAGAAAACTGTACATGGATGCTACTCTATGGAGAATGTTCAGGACCTCAGAAGCATGCCCAATGACACAAGATGGGATCTGTTTAAAGAAGACTCTCTTGATGACACAATCTCTAATATTACACGTTATCTCAAATTTTGTCTTGACACCTGTTGTCCCAGAGAAACGCTCTTCATCAGATTTGACTGTTTCTCCTCCCCTCAACTTAAAAAGCTTCGCAGACAAAAGGAAAAGTTATATAAAATGAAGGATAATACTGGTTTGAAAAGAATTAACATCTTAATAAAGTCTGAAATGCACAGATTGAATTCAATTTACAATCAAAAGTTTATGTCCTGTAAAAATGCGTCTAATATATGGAAACTTTTCAAAGAAATTAGTGGTGGTAAGCAGATGAACAGTATTCCTTATTCCCTTGATGTTTGCACACTAAACAAGTCCTTCATACATTCTCTCACAAATGCCAAACTTTCTAGTGTTACAAGTATTAATGAAACCTGCTTCCCTGGATTTACTACAAATGATGTTCTAAAATGTCTCCAGTATATGAACCCTTCTTGTAGCCTGGGTCCGGATGGTTTGCCTGGCGTTATTCTTAAAAAGTGTGCAGATATCCTGTGCTATCCTCTCATGGACATATTTAACGAATCTTTTCCCAAAAATGCCGTGCCAGCCTCTTGGAAGGACATTAAAATTTTACCTATTCCTAAGTCGTCTACTGTGACATGTTTTAAATTTAGACCCATTGCTATTACTTCCCCTTTTCTGAAAGCTATGGAAAAGTTGCTCTTACTTAATCTTCAACCTTCACTTAAAGCCTTTAACGATCCCAAACAATTCGCCTACAAACACAGTAGAAGTACTTTAGATGCAGCGGCAGTCTTGTATCATAACATTGTCTCCAGCTTAGACAAGGGGGCTAAATTTGCTCGCTGCACCTTTCTAGATTATACATCTGCTTTCGACTCAGTACCTAGGGACATTTTACTAAACAAGCTTGCTGAAACTCAAACTGACTGTTGGGATGTCAGATGGCTCCATTCTTATTTCTCAGGAAGAAAGCAATACACTGTATGTCAGGGAAAGTCGTCCACTTCATTGCTTACTGAGGCTGGTGTCCCTCAAGGCGGTGTCCTTTCTCCTTTTCTGTTTTCTTTCTTCTTGCATGACTTGCCTCACTCCGATGAAATGAACTTTGTTAAGTATGCCGATGATCTAACTATTTCAATGTCTGTTAACTCCCAGCTTGACTGCATTAAGATTAACAACTTTCTGTCAGGAATTAGCAAATGGTCTTCGTCTAACGGCCTTAAACTTAATCCTTCCAAATGTCAGACGGTTAGTTTCAGTTTCCGATGTAAAAGAAAGTTAAATGAAGCCGTTGGTTCCTATGACCCTTGCAAAATCGATGATAATGATATAGAAACCAAGTCTGAAGTTAAGTATCTTGGATTAATTCTCTCTTCTGACCTATCCTGGTCCTCTCATGTCTTAGCGATTTCTAAAAGAATATTTCGTTTGACTTTTTACTTTAAGAAGTTAAGGCATTCAGGCATAACTCAACCACTCCTCTTACAGTTTATCAACTCGTGTATTTTACCTATTCTTCTTCACTGTTCACCATTATTCTTTACTGGGTTGCTTAAAAAGGACTATGTCATACTTCGTAGAACTCTGAAGACTGTCAGTAGAGCTAGTGGTATCCAATTGGGCCATATCGTTGACATTGTCACTGATAGGCATTTGATGTCATGCAACAAATTCGCTAAAGGAATTTTGTCAGACTCTGAGCACCCACTCTACCAGCAGCTCCAACCTTGTGTCTCCTCAGGTAAAACAAGAAGTCTTTTCAGAAGAATTTATGCACGTACGTCTGAGGATAAAATTCCACGATACCATATTTAGCACGTACTTTATGTGATCAAAATAGTGTCAGACATGAACTAACTAACCTTCTTTGCACTACTAAATAAACCATTTCCTTTACCCTTAAAGCATCATTCTTTATTGTTATTGTATTTCTTATATTTATATTCCTCTCAATTTTTTCGTTTTGTTTATTTTTTATCATAAGTGTGGACATAATTTTAAGCTGTATTATAACTGTCAATTTTGTATTTCCCCTCACTATACTATATCAACAGAATATTAGACCCATTAATCTATAACATGCTAAAGTTCCCAAACTGAATCGACAATAGGTTTGAAATAAACTCACTGTTATTATTATTATTGTTATTATTACTATATCTAATAATTATTGCTTTAATTTTTAATTATATATATATATATTGAGTAAATCAACCTCGCCTAGATTACTAGGTCACTAGTATTCTAGCCGGTCCCAAGCCCGGATAAAGAGGGAGGGTTGGGGCGTGGTGCTAGCAACTCCACTCCCAAAACTTAACCAAATTGCTACTAAAATTTCAACGCACAAATATATTCAAAATTCTAAAATTACAAATAGTGACCTTATTTTTCGCTGGGATCGGGGAAGTGAAATGACGCGGGCTGGTGAAAGCCTTCGGGAAGCCAGTCAGCCGATGTGCCTTCTTTCGATGAAAGCGAAAATAAGGATGGGGACGTGGAATGTTCGTACAATGTACGAAGCTGGGAAGGCTGCTCAGGTAGCCGCAGAAATGAGGAGATATAGAATAGAAGTGTTGGGAATCTCCGAGAGCAGATGGAACGGATGTGGAAGGAGCCAACTATCAACTGGAGAGACAATAATCTACTCCGGTCACCCAGAGGACAATCACGAGCACACCGAGGGAGTAGCCATCATGATGTCACCAACAGCGGCTAAAGCTCTCATGCAGTGGGAACCAATCTCCTCCAGGATAATGACAGCCAGGTTCAACTCAAAAGGAGAGAAGGTTACAATCATTCAGTGCTACGCGCCTACAAACGCCTCAGAACATGAGAAGAAGGAGGATTTCTACAGTCAACTACAAACAGTAATGGACAACGTCCCAAAGGGCGATATCAAAATCCTGATGGGCGACATGAATGCGAAACTGGGAGGAGACAATACAGGAAGAGAACTCACCATGGGTCGTGAGGCCCTCGGTGAAATGAACGAAAATGGTGAACTCTTCTCAGACGTCTGCGCCTTCAATGATTTGGTGATTGGTGGCAGTGTGTTCAAACACAGGGATATACACAAGGCAACATGGATTTCACCAGATGGACACACCAAAAACCAGATAGACTTCATTTCAATCTCAAGGAAGTGGAGACGGAGCCTACTGGACACAAGATTGAAGAGAGTAGCAGATGTGGGTTCAGACCACTATCTAGTACAAGGGACATTCAAGGTGAAGCTGAAAGCCTCGAGGATACCTGGGGATAGGCCGCAATGCAAGTTCAACACTCACAAACTGAAGGACACAATCACACAGGACATTTTCACTGCCACTGTCAGAGCAAAGCAAGAAACACTACCTGGCACCACTGAGGAATCATCCGTGGAAGACCATTGGAACTCTCTGAAGGTAATTTTCAACGAAACGTGTTCAACGGTTTTAGGAAGAAAGAAGAAACAAGACAAGGAATGGCTCTCAACGGACACTTGGAAGCTAATAGAGGAGAGGAGAATGGTGAAAGAGAAAATGATTCAATGCAAAGATGGACAAGAGAAAGAGACGCTGAGCTCAACTTACACAGCACTGGACAAAGAAGTGAAGAAGAGTGCCAGGAAGGACAAAAGACAATTCTACGACAACCTGACTACTGAAGCTGAGAAGGCAGCAGGCAGAAGGGACTTGAGGGCACTATATCAGATGACCAAGTCTCTATCCGGGAAGAGATCAACACAAGTGAAACCTATAAAAGACAGCCAAGGGAACCCAATTATCAAAGAAGAAAGACAGATTAAACAATGGGCGGACCACTTCAAAGGACTCTTGAACCGACCACCACCTACAACCCGTCCAGAAATACCAGAAACAGCACGTACACAACTGCAAGTTGACAGCGATCCTTTAACGAAAGCTGAAGTTTTGAATGCAATCAAGCTTCTGAAAGCTGGAAAAGCAACTGGAACAGATGAAGTACGCCCTGAAGCACTGAAAGCGGACGCAGAAACGACAGCAGAAATGCTGACTCCATTATTGCAAAAGATCTGGAAAGAGGGAAAGGTGCCTACTGACTGGAGGAAAGGTTACCTGGTGAAACTACCAAAGAAGGGCGACCTATCACTCTGCAAGAACTGGCGAGGAATCATGCTCCTGTCGACGCCAAGTAAAATTCTGAGTCGCATCATCCTGGAGAGAATCAAGGACGCACTGGATACAGAACTCCGACCAGAACAAGCTGGATTCAGGAAAGGCAAACCATGTTCTGACCAAATTGCAACTCTACGCATCATCATTATCGAACAAAGCATTGAATGGCAATCAAACCTCTACCTCAACTTCATAGACTTTGAGAAGGCCTTCGACAGCGTTGACCGCGAAGTAATTTGGAAACTACTCGAGTACTACGGCGTACCCCAAATATTCATCAACCTTATTCAACAACTGTACGACAAAGGCACATGTCAAGTGATCCACAACGGAAAACTCAGCGAAGCGTTTGGAGTAAACACAGGAGTCAGACAAGGGTGCTTATTATCACCAATGATATTCCTAATTGTGGTGGACTGGATTATGCGTCAGACAGTGGGAAACGAGAAGACAGGAATATCCTGGACCGACGTGAAGAACCTAGAAGACCTGGATTTTGCGGATGATTTATGTTTGATGTCACACAAAATCGAAGACTTACAAGCAAAAACCGACAAACTGGTCGAAGAAGCAGCAAAGACAGGACTCCAAGTGAACATAGACAAGACGGAGGTCATGAAAATAACCAACCAACAGCAGCAGCAACATCCAGTGCCAATCACCACCAACGGGAGGGATTTGAAAGAGGTTACTTCTTTCACTTATCTAGGGAGCATTGTCTCAACCACAGGAGGAACGGACGAGGATGTCAAATCGAGAATCGGAAAGGCGAGAAACACATTCATCAACCTGAAACCAATCTGGAAATCTTCGTCACTCCGCAGCATCAACAACAAAATTCGGATTTTCAATACAAACGTGAAGTCAATTTTGCTTTACGGATCAGAAACTTGGCGGGTCACCAAGAATATTTTCAACAGGTTGCAGACCTTTATCAACAACTGTCTTCGCTCCATACTGAAGATTAGATGGCCAGAAAGAATCACAAACAAGAAGCTATGGGAAGAAACAAAACAGGAACCAATCGCCCAACAAATATGCAGGAGGAAGTGGAGATGGATTGGACACTCGCTGAGGAGGCCGTTGAGTGACATCGCGCGTCAAGCCCTCGAGTGGAACCCGAAAGGGAAGCGGCGAGTGGGACGTCCAAGGGTGACATGGAGGAGATCGTGTGAGGAGGAGATGAAACAGTATGGAATAACATGAACGCAAGTGAAAAGAACAGCAGAAGACAGAAGCAAGTGGAGACGTGCAGTTGAAGCCCTATGTTCCACTAGGAACCCAAGGGAACAATAATAATAATAATAATATATTGAGTAAATCAGATGCAATAATGTGACAAATGCTGGGAATTCCATTCTGTATCATAAGTAGTGTTTTTGGAATAAAGTAAATTATTATTATTAATAAAAAAAAACATGAAAAAACATAAAGATATATTCAGTTGATTTCTACTTGGATATTTTGCATAGTGGTTAGTGACAGCTGAAGCTTTCGATTTCACTACAGTCACCAGAGACCTGTGACTGGTTATATTACGAATGAACAGTACATAAATAACCGTTTATCACGACACATCGGTTCGTCTTTTATTGGTCTACTATAGTGGCTAGTTAGTCAAGAGATTGAAGGTTAAAAACAAGGAAAGTTTGACAACTTCAGAGCGAATTTCCCCACCACCAGCGGCCTGCTTGAACATAGGGCTACCAAAAATTCCACCTTACAACATTTTGCAAAATTGCTTTGGTTTGCTCTTTTAATTTTGTTTTAATTTATCAATAATGTATTCTAATCGTATAATTTATAATCGCGCATTTTTAAAATCATTACAACCTACTGCGTTGTGTCATCCACAAAAATTGAGAAAAAAGCATCACTGTGGATGGCAGCGTGCACTGAAACGTACACAAATTAATCAAATGACTTTTTTTTTTTTCGTTAGCAATAATTGTAAATCCCTGTCCAACAAAATGGATTATCTTCAATCCCTAATGTATTCTAATGTTTATCGAAACGCTGGCGTTTTAGCAATACAAGAGACTTGGCTGCACCAGCATTATGATGATAATCTAGTTTCATTAAATGGATATAAAGTTTTTCGCCAAGATAGAGAAAGTTCTAAGAAAAAATGTGGAGGAGGGGTAGCCACTTTTATAAACACAAGTTGGTCTACATCAAATCACGTTTGCTTCAATTATTCTAGTGACAATATAGACTGCATAACCGTCAGGTGTCGCCCAAAACACTTAAGTAAATATTCTTACATATACATAACAAATATCTACATAACACCCAATTGTAGCCTTTCAAATATAGTTCCGTTTGCAGATGAATTTACTGAATTCGCTGCTCCTGCATTCGGAAACTCGCTGTCTATAGTCTGTGGTGATTTTAATTCATGTGATCACAGCTTTCTTACTTCACTTGGTCATGAGAATCTAGTCAATTTTAATACACGTCTGGACAAATCACTAGACCTGGTTTTCATAAACGACCGTGATGTATATGAAACCCGAAGGAGAGCTCCTTTGTTAAACTCTGACCACTGCATTATTCGTATTTTACCGAAAGTGTACGGCAAGTTACAACAACAAAAATTGTTTAGTCATTTAACAAAGAAGATACATGAACGTTCAGATTCCCATGATAACATTCTAGCACTAAGAAGCATGTTGTATGATACCAACTGGGAACTATTTACTGACGATAAGTTGGATGCTACTGTCTCTAATATAACCGATTATCTGAAGTTTTGTTTGGATATTTGCTGTCCATATGAAACACTGTTTTCGAGATTTGACAGAATCTCTTCATTGCAGCTGAAAAAAATTAGAAGACAAAAAGAGAAGTTGTATAAGAATTGTGATAATACTGGTGTCCGTAAAATAAACACCCTTATAAAAATTGAAATAGAAAGATCGAGCAGACTATATAATGAAAAATTTTTATCCTGTAAAAATCCTTCAAACATTTGGAAACTTTTCAATAAACTTACAAGTAAAAACCAAATGTCTGTTGATGCTTATTCTGATGTTAATGCTTTAAACAAATCATTTATCATGAAACAAATTAATATAGTGGTACCTGATGTACCTAGTCAAGATAATGGTAATTTTCCGGGTTTTAAAGAAGAGGATGTACTATTATGTTTGAAATCTTTAAAGCCAACACACAGCCTTGGTCCAGATGGTGTACCAGGCATTCTTCTTCAAAAGTGTGCAGACATCTTGTGTCATCCTCTTACTCAAATCTTTAATGCATCATTCAACAAGGAAACGGTACCTGCTGACTGGAAAGAAATCAAGGTTGTACCTGTACAGAAATCATCTTCTGGAGCAGGTATAAAGTTTAAACCGGTCGCTATAACATCCCCTTTTTTGAAAACTATGGAGAAACTTCTTTTGAATACTCTTAAACCTTCTTTAAAAGCTTTTAGTGACCCTAAGCAGTTTGCGTGTAAGTGTGGAAGAAGTACATTAGATGCAGCCATTGTACTACACCACAATATTGTTTCCTGCCTTGATAAGGGTGCTAAGTTCGTTCGAACAGCTTTTTTAGACTATACTTCAGCTTTCGACTCTGTTCCTAGGACACTTTTATTAGGAAAGATGATTTCAGCACAGACAGAGTCCTGGGCAACTAGATGGCTGTCTTCTTATTTTAAGGATAGGAAACAGCTTACTGTTTTGGCTGGAAAGCGCTCCACTTCTCAGCTAACTGAAAGTGGTGTGCCTCAAGGAGCAGTACTTTCTCCATTTCTTTTCTCTTTCTTTTTGCATGACCTTCCGAACTCACCCAATGTTAACTTCATTAAGTATGCTGATGATCTGACCGTTTCTGTCCCTGTAGTTTCCACATTGGATTGTTCCCATATGAATGGCTTCTTAGCTAAAGTTAAGGATTGGCCTAGCTCAAATGGTCTTAAACTAAATCCAACTAAATGTAATACTGTTGATTTCAGGTTGAGAAGTGAAAAAGACATGCATGGATTGATCCAATCTCATGATTGTTGTAATATTGATGGTACCATGATAGAGAGTAAGTCAAGTGTTTCTTATCTTGGCATTAGTTTCTCTTCAAACCTTTGCTGGTCGTCTCATATTCTTATAGTTTCTACGAAAGTTTTCCGTCTGACTTATTACATAAAGAAGTTGAGGCACTCAGGTATAACCCAATCTCTTCTCATACAATTTATTAATTCATGTGTTTTGCCCATTATTCTTTATTGTTCTCCATTATTCTTCCCTGGGCTACTCAAGAAAGACCATATAATACTACGAAGAACATTGAAGGCTGTAAGTAGGGTCAATGCTATCCCTTTGACTCAACTAACCGACACTGTTGTCAATAGGCATATGAATTCTTGTAAACACTTAGCTAAAGTTATTTTGTCTGATAGTGAACATCCTCTTTATTCACATTTGTTTCCTTGTATCTCTGCGGGTAAGACCAGAAGAAATTTGATGAGCATTTATGCTCGTACTACAAAATATAAAAATTCGACCGTACCATATTTGGCACGAGTATTGTGTGAAGAGACGAATATCAGAAAAGAACTTTTACAACTTCTAAATCATTAACTAAACTAAAAAATGTAATGATGCATATTATTGCATGTGTGATTTGTTATATTATTTATTTATTATTCACTATGACCTAGAAATGGTGTATTTTGTTGGGGTTTTTTATTTTTCCTATTAGCTATTAATATTTTTGAAATTTTATACATTTATATAATTATAAAAAGAGCTAAACCAATGCAATATGTAAAATGAAACGCTGAAAATTCCATGCTGTAAATTGTTATTGTTGTGGAATAAAGTGATTATTATTATTATTATTAAGTAGACTGGTTAAAATGATATCGGAACATCCATTCAAACAAAGATGTTTTGAAGAAGATGAGTTAATGAGGTAAAATGGAAGTGCTGAGTGGAAATGAACTATGCTGGAAATGAAGAAAGTGCAAATACTCAGAGCAAGGTAAATAGCTCAGAGCAAATCAGTTTCAAAAGAAATTGGAATATTAACGATAAATATACAGGAAGTGTAGTTTTTTAATAATTGGATAAGAATTACTACAGACCAAACAGAATGCGAACACATCAAATGAGGTGTAACATTATGTCAATGGACCATTATGTTTGGTTATTGTAGTGATCAAAGTTATACTACTTATTACCAGTGAGTAGCATGAACATGAACACAAAGAAGAAGCATGTCATTGAAGATTCTTTTATTCGATACCAATTAATGACTGACACAATGTTTCTAGTCGTTTGTTTGGTGCAGACTGAATTCTATCAGTCAGTTTATGAATGTGGCCACCGACAAGCTAGGTGGCTCACTATCACGGTGCACTGTTAATTGTTGATATTAGATGGTTGAAGGCAATCGGCAGGAAGCTTTGCTTGACCTAGGTTTCTTGCTAGCTGGTACTCAGCAGTCAGTGAGGAGTATCTGCAACCTAGAAGAAATTCGTGTCCCTCGTGAGATTTGAAACCACGTCACCCACTGCTACAGTCAGAGATGTCACTGCTGAGCTAATTGAGGTGTGCGAGTGACCTCCTGTAGAGCTGTGTAGGATACTTTGATTGGACAACTAGTATAATATATCAAGTCCATTATTCGGTGGAGACTGAATTCTATCAGTCAAGTTTAGAAAATAATTAATATTTCCCTTCGAAACCAGAAAAGTATTCTTTAAAGTGTCGTGTAGTTAGATCAATACATTCTACAGTTTACTATCACTACATCTCTGTCTTCTTATCCATGATTTTAGATAACAAAAATTGTCATTCTTATAAAATATTATTATTATTATTATCGCTTGGGTTCTGGATGGCTTCAGCAAAACACTACCATTCCAGTTAGACCTTTATACTCCCCTTTAGATAACCCCACAATGGCTCATAAGCTTTCATTTACTTCTCACACAATCTCCTTTGTGTCACTCTTCGGGATACCTGTGATTGGTCACTTCATATTCAGGTTGCAGTCGTTGGCCTGGCGCTTGATAACGCTGAACGGTCTCCACGGTTTTCTGCATATTTTCTGAGCACTAGATCCTTGGTTGATTCGTTGAGAAAGTTCCTTATTACTTATCCTTCCTGGCTGTCTGATTTCCTCTTCGGGATGAAGACAGTTGTTGATGAATGTCTGTAGTAACCTGTTGGAAAACGTTTAGTGACACGTGCGCAAAGTCCCGTATCCATGTGAAAACACTGGCTTAACATTAATGTTCAAAATTCGAATCTTCTTCCTTATACTGAGTGGGGTAGATTTCTTTACTGATTTTGATGATACCGACTTTCATATTCTGATTTTGTCTAGGTAGATGACAGCGACAGCTTTCGTACAAATTCCTCCCGTTGATGGAGACCGGTCGCTGTTGTTGCTGTTTTTTCTATGTTCCCTCGAAGTGCTGTCGTCGCTTCCCCTTCTGCCAACTTCATGGTTTTCGCCTATAGATCTCAGAGTTTGTGTGACATTAGACATAAACCATCTGCTAAACCCAGATCTAGGGGGGCATTTCGGGGTTTAGCATATGACAATCCTCTCACTACACACAGTCTGTTACATGACCCGGTGCACTATGATCAGGAATAGAGTCTGTGATAGTAGGCATCTCTGTCTTACTCCTGTCATAACCTCAAATGCTCAGGTAAGTGTGGCATCATCGTATTCCTGTTGAATTAGAATTCTAAATGTTTCAAGCAGTGCAGTCCATAGCGTCGAAGCAGTTTTCCAATTACTTGAAATCCAACGCTAACGAGGACTTCTTAAAGGTCAGTGAATTAAAGGTAAATAGTTGAGTGTCGTCCTCAACTAGTGAATCTAGCCTATTCTAAATGAAGTCTTCCAGTCGGAACATCTATTGATTTCTCCAATATGATTCTGCTCAACATTTTGATTCGGGTATACACGAATAAGACGCCATGCCATTTCTTACATTAGGTCTTACATTAAGTCACCTTTCCTCTGCAGTTTGACAAGTTAACCTTTCTTCAGTCGACTTGTAATTTTTCTTCCTTTCACACTTTCTGCAGGAGTAGCGTTAAAACATTCACTGTGGACTGTGGTTTTCAGTTTTCAGTGATTCCAGAGGAGTTAAATGCTGATTTGCAATTAAAAGTGTTCTCTGAGCTGGTTGGTTTAGTCGCGAATCTTTCGTCCTCCTTCCGGACAACATCTTCAACGCCATATTTAGCACAAAGTGAAATGATTTAAATTTCTTCATGCGTGATGTAATTGCGTGTCCTGGTTACTATCTTCACATATGTATTGACCACTTTCTATTGACTCGGATTTTAAACTTTTTGGTCACCTTATTTACTTTTTATTAATTGGTATATTTCATCTATATTAACGTGTTTGTTAATCGCATTTTCGCTTGAGTACCAGGCTTCTAGGAATTCTCTGGCACTTTTCGCGTTTCCTCTGTTTAAGATTTTGACATGATCCCAATCAAACTGATGACCATAGTTGTCTGCATGCATTGATACTAACGAATACATATCATGTCTTTTCACGGCTGATTTATGTTCTTGGATTCTGATTCGAAGGGGACGCCCACTTTGGCCGATGTAATGCTTGTTACAGTTCATACAATTTATTTTGTAGATGGTATTAATTTTATCCCCTTTTTCTGTTGGATCTTTTGGTTTGCATAATATCGAATTAAGCGATTTTACTGGTTTGTGTGCTATATCTATATCTAACGGTTTCAGTATTCTGGCTGTTATTTCAGAGATATTCCTCATGTATGGTAGAATGAATTTTCTTGTGGTCTTTGATGATGGTTTCTTGTTGGTGTTTTGATTCGACTTTAAACACTTTTTGATGAAATTTTGTGGATAACCATTCTTTTTGAAGACCGTTTGTAGGTACTTTTCTTCCATTCTTTTCAGCTCTGGAGTGCTACAATGTGTCTGAACTCTTTTAAACAATGTCTGCACACAGTTTCGTTTGTGAGTAACTGGATTATTGCTAGTATAGTTGAGTATTTGATCTGTGTGCGTTGATTTTCTATAAACTTGTGTCTCTAAATCTCCTGTGTTGGTTCTCCTGATTAAGACATCTAAAAATGGGATTTTGTTATCTAATTCTTCTTCTCTCGTGAATTTGATGTCTTCAAATATGTTGTTTATTAATTTATGAGTATATTCTAGATCACTTCTCTTAATTATTACAAATGTATCATCAACGTAACGTATCCAGATTTTCGGTTTAATTATAGGTAGAGCTATTAATTCTAATCTTTGCATAACGGCTTCAGCTATTAATCCTGATATGGGCGATCCCATTGGTGTTCCTTCTATTTGCTCACATATTTGAGTATTGAACTGGAAGTATGTTGTAAGGCATAATTTTATGAGTTCTATCCAAGTTGATAATTGCGTTTTTGTGTTTTCATCACTATAGAGTAATTGTTGCATAGTTTCTATTGCTAGTTTCGGACTAATTGAAGTATACAATGCTGTGACATCAAAGGACACCATTATTTCATTGTCTTCTACTTGAATGTTTTTGATTTTCTCTAAAAATTGGATTGACGAATTGATAGAATGGTCGCATGATTCTGTTAGGTAATTTAATTTCCTGAAAAGTTCTTTAGATAGATTATATGTTGGTGTTCCTGGAACCGAAACGATTGGTCGTAAGGGAATATTTGGTTTGTGTAGTTTCGGTCTACCATAGAATCGAGGTAAAATAGGTCCGTTAGATTTCATTCGCCATTGATCTTGTTCTGTAATTTGTCCTGATTTCGTTAGTTTATTTAACGTTGTTTTGATTTTGTTATCTAATGTTTGTATAGGGTTTTTTGTCAACTGTTGATATACATTATTATCTTTGAGTAAATCCTCTGCTTTCTTTATGTAGTCTTCTGATTTGTTGTCATTTTTTACTTCTTTTAAACCACCGATTTCTGTTGGCCTCATCTAGATTTACCGCACATGATGTCACTTTAAAATGCAAGTCTCTGTTACATGTTCTCATCTTTACAATGGATTTAAATCATAAATAATGTGAGTGACTACTTAAGAATATGCAAAACATCATGCACAGTTTGCAAAATGTGTATCCTTGGGTGGTAAATCATCAGACAAAGGTTAAGAAATACAATCTCTCATAGTCCACTCATCCTTTGACTTTCTAACTTCTAATTATTCTTCGGTAAACAAGATTGAATTTTTTGTGTAACACCTGGTAAAATAGTGATAAAATATGCTACACATACATTAAAATCATCATCACCATCATCAAAGTTGCTGGTCGTCTAAAGCCTTAATTTCCATCCAATCAATAATATAAGTATTCAAGCGTTTGTCTGTGGGGATTTGATTAGCTACAGGAATTCACCATAAGCTGACACAGCTTAGGGAACCATTGAAAACCATGCAACTTAGCGACTGTTCAGTATGAACCATGCAACTAACACCGTAGTCCGAACCCAGGATCACTCGGATTGAAGGCGAACCCATATAACATTTAGCCACTAGGAGTTGAGTCGCTGTCCATGAATTCCACCTTCCACCAATTTGTGATTTTAGCCTGACAACCAACCAGTGTCGTTGACGAGTATTTATAATACTCAAATGTCGTCGTTCACTGTGACAATTCAAAACATACTGTCAAGTAGCACTTGTCACTTCTGATGGAAATAAAATCGAAGTTTATGAGCAATACATGGTACATTCGGATAAGCATAGCACATCACGCTGAGTCCTCTGATAATCTAAAGGAATTCAAAGAGTTTAGGGTGTCGAGGGTAGGTGTGTTACATTTCCATCTTGAACGACGAAATTCATCAAATATCCAAGAAGCTAGCTAGATTTCAGGTGGTATGAATGGATTTGATCAGTCGAGCTGAATCTCCCCTAGCCTCAACCAAGCGAACTGGCAATACGGTGTCAAGATGACGTCTAATTGTCCAGCAGGCACCATGAGTTGACCTGAGTGGCTTCCAACTACTGATATAATTCAGTAGTATTCACCATCATAAATAATTTTATGTGAGTAAATGAATATAATGATGGATATCACCGAGTGTATTTTTGATCATGAAATTTTTCAGTGCAAACTACCAAGTGTATTAAGGGTTATATCAATTCTAATTTGTTTAATAAATTAAGTGCGTTTATTAATAATTCATTGAAGCCAAATTCCACTGTACTTTGTTCAAGCACACTTAGGTGTATTTATTTTTGTGAATGTTATGTGAAATGAAATAATCAAGTATTCTTAATAGTGCGTTGTTTTTCTAAGACAAGTTCTTTTCACATACGTTTGTCTGACCATGTTTACGGGTATTGTCTGAAACACTATCGATTAAAGAATATTGAAATTTCTACACATTTTTTAAAAGAACACTCCAAGTAGTGCTGAGTTGAATTTCAGTGGTTGTGATGGGATACATTATTGGAAGTGCATCATCTATTGGTGTAGACATTTTACTCACTATATCCATTAGTGTTGTAGAATCTTACCGATGCCTTCAGACATTTTATGTTATACTTCCAACTAATCTTATTACTGTCATTATTACTATTCCCTTAGATTCGTAGTGGAATATGAGACTTCAGCAGCTCATCCCCACTTGACCCTGTTTTCTGTGGTTTTAATTAGATGGTCCCACGAATGCCCATAGTCTCTCACCTCCTACTCACACAGTCTCTTCCTTATCCACGTTGTTCTTGGACGCCCTATTCGGGTTCCACTCAAGGGCCTGAAGTACGATGCTACGTAACTGTCTCCTCAGCGTGTGTTCCATCTATCTCCATTTTCTCCTCAATATTTGTTGAGTTATAGGCACTTGATTGGTTCGTTGTCAGAGTTTCTTACTGCTAATTATTTCTGGCCATTCGATTTTCAGTATGGAGCCACCGAAGTCAGCTGTTGACAAGAGTCTGCAACACCCTTTAAGAAAACGTTTTCTTGGAGTTTACTGAAAACTTTGACCACTATAGAAGAACTGACTTAACTCTGGTGTCGAAATTTCAAATTTTGTTCTTTATCCTGAGTGATTGTAGCAGATTTTCAAACTGTTTTAAGCGGGATGAAGGTCTGCCCTGCCTTACTGATTCTGGTTTTGACATCCTCTTCCAGGCCGCCAGGCGAATTACTAGGGTCATTTTATTACACTTCAACAGGACCTCTTTTGTGTGGTAGTGAGCGTTGGAGTGAAACCTGTACAGACCGAGCTTAAGGTTTCACCAGGAACTGAGAATATGAATTTTAGTATCTCAACCACCTGTCGAATGCCATTGATTAGATTCAAATGTGTCAGCCTTGACAGCGAGATTTTCATCTACCGATCTGATATTCTGTTTACAAATCGTTCGAATATATGATATAAACATTTGCAGTTGAAAAATCAAATATGTGTCATGCTCAATTCCTCATCGTATATTGTCAAACATAGAAGGCTAGGTGTGATGGTGAAACATTTGTCTGTTACACATTAGGATTCTTTGTATTCTGACTGACTCAATGGAACTCAATTCATACTGACTATTATGGTTGATATTAAATTAATCCTTTAGCCTCAGTCAGGAATATATGACTTCAGAAGCACATCTCCACTTCACTCTGTTCTGTGAAGTCGTTTTCAGGTTTCTCTATGATTGCCAATAGACTTTCATCTCCTCCTTAAACGATGTCCTCCATATCATCCTCGGATCCACGCCCACCTTGTCATTTCCCATTTAGGTTCCAGTGTGTGTGAGGTCATTCCACAGTCCTCTTAGCGTGTATATTCAGTCTAACTGCATTACCTTCTATAGATTTGTTGGGCAATAGGCTTCTGGTCGATTCATTCACACTATTCCTTGTTGCTCATCGTCTGTGAAATAGTGAACGTCTAATTCCTAATGCCTAATATTCCTCTAAGTGTTTGTCACTATTCTGTCGTTGTTTCTTCTTACGAATCCAATGCCCACCATACTTAGAGACTTCGTCAATGCTTCATCAGTAATTTTATTTATGAAAAGAATATTGGTGAGATTCTGACGGTCGACTACCGACGCCGGATCAAAACAGTCAAGTTTAGGAAATTTTACCTATGGAGCTGAAATGTTTCTAAGCTGTACAAAATCTCATCCAGCTGCTTCCTAGTTTATATAACTTCAGTTGTTCTGATATTAGATACTTAAGCGCTAAAACCTGGCAGCGTTCTCAGATATAGGAATACATGACTTCATGATGACTCTTTTAATGATTCATGGGCTCTAGAGACGAAAGTTCTTGAGAATCACTATGCGAAAATGTAAACAGTACACTGTATGTAATGGGAAGTCTTCTACTGTTTTCCTCAATTTAACCGATGTCCTTCAAGGTGCTGTTCTTTCTCCTTTTTTGTTTTCTTCCTGTTCATATGACTTGCCTCATTCTGATGAAGCCAGTTTTGTTAGGCATGCTAACAACATGACTGTTTTCATGCTGGTTCTACCTCAATCACATTGTACCAAAATGAGAAGCTTTTTATCAGAAATCAGTTAGTGATCCTTGTCAGATGGTCTTGAGCTTAATCGCTCCAAGTGTCAGATTATTAATTTCACTTTCAGGCACAAGAACGATTTACATAAGCCGGTTGATTCCCATGATTCTCATATCATAAATGACAATGAATTTGAAACTAAATTGAATAATAAACACATTGGATTATTGATATCTTTCCTGGTCTTTCCACATCATGTCAACTTCTTGAAAGATATTTCGTCTAACCTTCTAAGTGAGGAAGTTAATACATTCTGGTATCATTCAGTTGCTTCTTTATCAGTTTGTTAATTCTTGTAATATACCTGTTCTTCTTTACTGCTCTCGTCCGGTCTTTGCTAGACTACTTAAGAAAAACTTTATGACACTGAGAATGGCACTAGAAACTGTCAGTAGAGCTATTGGGATGTCGTCAAATTGTCTTGTTAGTACTGTTGTAGATAGAAACGTGAACTCCTGCAAGAAAGTAGCCATTGTCATCTTGTTGGACTCTGCGCATACTGTTTATATACAACTATTCCATAGTATCTAATTGGGGTGGGATTTTGGAAGTAGTTATAGAAGGCTTTATGTTCAAATTGTGCGTCGGTGGCACAATGGTAGAATACTCGCCAACCATGCAGGTGGTTCAGCGTTCGATCGTCAGCCAACGACGCACTACTTTACTTCGCTAAGACGGTAACAAGACTGATAAAGAGGGAAGGTTGGGCATGAGACTGGCAACCCCACGCCGTAAAAATAAACACTGCTTCCGAAACTTCAAGCCTCTAGTGTGAAGCCCTATGTTCCACTGGCAATATGAAGGTATAAAATTTATGTACGGATACCTTATTTGACATGCACCTTATGTGATCAGAAAAGTATAAGGCATGAAACTTCTAACTTGCTGAGAAACACTAAGTAAGCCTCCATTTTAATTCTTTCATGCATTAATCTATTGTTGTTAGTTTTCCCGCTTCCATTTCAAACTTTTACAATCATGTTCGTTTTGACATTATTATCAGTGTAACAGCTCTCTTAGAAGAGAAATTGATGTAATATAACTCGTTCATATTCTTATTGACATGATGATTATTTTTTGAAAACTATGGAGGAATTACTTTTATCTTGTTCTGTACCTTCGTTTAACTCCTGTAATGAGGCTAAACAAATTTTTGATTGCACACTAGTCAGTAACTAGTGTAATGTGTCTAGTCCTATTTTCGGTGCAGACTGAATTCTATCAGTCATGTTTGCAATGTGGCCACCATGCTAGGTGGCTCGACATTACGGTGCACTGTGAATTGTTGGTATTAGATGGTTGGAGGCAATCGGCAGGAAGCCTTGTGTGCAATCAAAAATATCCAATACAGTCCTACAGGAGGTCAGTCGCGAGCCTGAATACCTCAGTGGTAACGTCTCTGACTGCAGCACTGGGTGACGCGGGTTCGAATCTCACAAGGGACATCAGTTCCTTCAAGGTTGCAGATACGCCTTGCTGATGAGTGCCAACTAGCACGAAACCTAGGTCCAAGGCTTCCTGCCGATTGCCTCCAACCATCTAATACCAACAATTCACAGGCTAAACAAATTGCCTAGAAGCACAGTAGAAGCACTTTAGATGCAGCTGCAGTCTTATATCATAACATTGCTTCCAGTCTAGACAAGGGGGCTAAATTTGTTCATTGTGCCTTCCAAGACTATACATCTGCTTTTGACTCGGTCCCTAGGGACATCTTATTAAATAAACTTGCTGCAAGTCAAACAGAATGTTGGGCTGTTAACTGGTTACATTCCTATTTCTCAGAAAGAAAGCAGTACACCATGTATAAAGGGAAGTCTTCCACTTTTTTGCCTACTGAAGCGGGTGTCCCTCAAGGCTCTGTCCTTTCTGCTTTTCTTTTTTCTTTCTTCTTACATGACTTGCCTCACTCTGATGAAATAAACTTTGTGAAGTACGCTAATGATTTAACGGTTAAAATGGCTGTTAACACCCAGCTAGATTGTACCAAAATAAATAGCTTTCTGTTGGGAGTCAGGAAATGGTCTGAGTCTAACGGCCTTAAACTGAATCTTTCTAAATGTCAAACTGTTAATTTCAGCTAAAGATGTAAACGACAGTTAAAAGAAGCCGTCGATTCTCATGACAGTTGTAAGATTGATGACAATGATATAGGAATCAAATCAGAAATTAAGTATCTTGGACTTATTCTCTCTTCTGATCTCTCCTGGTCTTCCCATGTCTCAGCGATCTCCAGTAAAATATTCCGCCTGACATTTTACATTAAGAAGTTAAGGCACTCGGGTATAACTCAACAACTCCTCCTCTTACAGTTCATAAACTCTTGCATCCTACCTATTCCTCTTTGTTGTTCACCCTTATTATTTCCTGGTTTGTTTAAAAAGGACTATGTCGCAATTCGTAGAATGCTGAAGACTGTCAGTAGGTTGAGTGGTGTCCCAGTGGACCACATAGTTAACGTCGTTGTCGATAGGTACTTGACCTCGTGCAATAAATTTGCTAGAGGGATTTTGTCTGACTTGGAGCATCCACTTTACCCTCAGCTTTCACCTTGCATCTCCTCAGGTAGAACAAGAAGTAACTTCAGAAAACTGTATGCTCGCACGTCTAAGTATAAAAATTCTATGATACCATACTTGGCACGTATTCTATGTGGTGAAAATAGTGTCAGGCAAGAATTATTATATGTGTAAAACTTGGGCACTGTGGTAGTAAGTAATTCCATATTAGTTTGTTTATTAGGTAAATCACACAGTGAAACAGTATTATTTAATGGATGGCGTTTCGAACAAAATTTTTATTGTTCATAATCATATCAGTTGTGATCACACGACTTTGACACTTGAGTTTTATAGTTTTCTTTGTTTTCTCCTATTTGTCGTATGGGTAGTAGAATTTTCCAGATATCGGGGACAGGTGATGAATCATTCCTATTACATGTATTTGTAGTTGATTCGATAAACAAAGCTTCTGTTATCAATCTCTCCCTCTACCCTGTGACATTAGATTTTAAAACTGTCATCCTATCCCATCCTATTGTATGGTTGTGTGTGACTGCATGTAGTACTATAGCTGAACTATTCTCAAGATTTCTTATCTTATTCGGGTCAACCAATCTAGATTTTGCTAAGTTCTTATGTTCAGCTAGTCTGACTGCTCTGTTCTACTAGTTTGACCTATGTATTTGACCTGACAATCATTTCACGCAGGGTATTAGATAAACTAAATTGTTTGTTTTAAAGTCTCTACAGGATCTAATTGAATTTTAGATTTTTCCCGTCGATTGATTGAACCGAAGTGCTCGGTCTCAGGTTGACATGTGGGCTTCTTGAGCAGATGCTTCGACGATGTCTGGGCATTTAATTAGTATTTAATTGGAGGATGGTGACTAGCAGTGGAATCCAGGATGCGCATTCCGTCCTGTTTAGAACTCGTCATCTGGATGTACCTGCATTTCTCAGTGATTCCACTGCTAGTCACCATCCACCAATTAAATACTAATTAAATGCCCAGACATCGTCGAAGCGTCTGCTCAAGAAGCCGACATGTCAACCTGAGACCGAGCACTTCGGTTCAATCAATCGACGGGAAAAATCTAAAATTCAATTAGATCCTGTAGAGCCTTTAAAACAAAACAATTTAGTTTATCTAATACCCTGCGTGAAATGATTGTCAGGTCAAATACATAGGTCAAACTAGTAGAACAGAGCAGTCAGACTAGCTGAACATAAGAACTTAGCAAAATCTAGATTGGTTGACCCGAATAAGATAAGAAATCTTGAGAATAGTTCAGCTATAGTACTACATGCAGTCACACACAACCATACAATGGGATGGGATAGGATGACAGTTTTAAAATCTAATGTCACAGGGTAGAGGGAGAGATTGATAACAGAAGCTTTGTTTATCGAATCAACTACAAATACATGTAATAGGAACTGAGGTTATCAGTTTCTCGCATTTAATTAAACCATTTCTACTCACCTAGAAACAGCTTCATTTGACGTATCAGTTCCACTGTGGATTTCCTAACCTGATTCATAACGGTGTCTAATGATTGCTTAATTTCCTCATATGGTTGTGTTTGTATGTGAGTATGGAATTTATCTGACAAGAGTTGGCTGTATTTACAAAGCGTTTAATTAAAGAATCGTTAACACACCGCCTGTTCACAGGTCTTTGTATTCACCAACATTATCTGCATTGATCCAAACATAATCGGCTGTCACAATAAAAACATTTCTGAAGAACTTGTAGGTGAATCATGCATGATTATAAAAAAGGATAGGTACAATTGAAAACTTTTTCAAAATCAAATTAAAACTGAGAATGTAAAACATTTATTAGCCAGTTAGTTATATTAGGAGTAAAGGTCAGTTTTTGCATCGATTTGCGTGCAATGTACTTGTCATTTCGTTAGTTTGAATGACTCAAAAGGTCATTTTGAAGTGGTTAACTTGATCACTTAATACTTTGTCCAATATCAAATATGGTATTCCAATATTGATGGCTGACAGCAGAAGGATGAGCGTCAGATGCACACAGAATGCAACCGCACAGTATTCGTCATCAACTGTTCTGAACTGGGGTCCACCAAATGCTACTTGACCACAAAGTAAAACACACTAACAGACATTGAAGATGAAAAAAGGCAGAAGTGGAGCAATCAATTGTCAGGAAATAATTTTGTATGAGATATTTCTCAAAAATGAATACTGTAAAATACCTTCGCCTAAATTTGTTTTCAATTATATATATTGGTCCACGCATCTCTGATCTACACAAATGCAATTAGTAGGCCTAGGTTAACCGATATCTGGAAAGTTGTGAACTGTTTTCATAACCATTTCTCATTTATTTTCAAGTGTTGGTTTTCAAGTTTGATCATGATAGAATCACTGAAAATCGACTAGGAAGTATTGTAAAATACACTTCTTCGTCCTTGTTTGGCACTCTTCATCACTACGTACCCATGAAGTTGTCAGGGGTCGAACGCCAGAGCTTTAGATTATACGGTGATTTGTTGGTCGTTTAACCACTCGGCGATCGAATCTAATGGCCGGTCTATTGATTGATATTTAATTAGATGATGGTTCTAGAGTCAGGTCGACTTCGTATAAGTCAATTTCGAAAGTGACCCAGAGTATCTGTTGCATTTTTAATATATTGATTATCATCCACCAATGAAGTTACTTTATTAAGTGACACGACACGCAAGAATGAATCATTTGAAGCTGATACCTTCTCACTTTATTCACTGATAATCACACACACTCAAAAGTTTATTTATGCATATACATATACTTTAGGTAACATAAATAGATAACTAAAATTGACTATCATTAGAAAAGACGACTTACAGGGATTTGTAATGCAGTCAATCCGATGCTGACAATTGCCAGTGCCAATTTATCCTAGAACAAGATTTGACAAGGCGTTAAGCGATTTCATGCAATAACACCAAGTGCTGTTAAGCACAAAATATACACAAACACATAATGGAGGAAATTTCTAGTTCAGGTGGATGATTTTGATGTAATTGTGTTCTCTGAGATGGATAGATGATTCGTGAAGCTTTCATTACCCTACTAGGCAACATCCTCATCATAGCGCATACTTCAATTTGAAGTGAGCTCTTAAAATTCTCCACGAGTTTATTAGTCAACCCCGCTGGTAACCATGAACGTAAAATTGGTTGTTTTTGTGTGTTTTCACACCCTCTAGGCTACTTGCCTTTAGTGAAAAGCCTTCAAATAGATGACGAAGAAGTAATGGTCTCCTTCAACGTCACATCATTAAATACATCAGATGGACAGAAACTAGCAAACGAAACTGTGGAGCAGTAACTCAGCAACGACGAACACCTTCCACAACAATCAAAAAAGGCGATACACAGGTTGGATGGAATGCATAAACCTGTACCTGACAATGTACTTCCAATTCAACGGCCAAATATAAGAACAAGTCAAGGGAACACACAGGAGATCGCCCATATCAGGGTGGTAGAGGAAGCTGTGATGCAAGTATTAGAAAACATAATCCTACCAAAGATCAAACCCAAAATTTAGATACGTTCGGTAGGTAACACATTTGCGACAATCAGAAGAAACAACTTGGTCAAGAATTACCACTTAATAAACAAAATCGTAAACGACATCAGGTTCCCGGGATAAGAGACATCCGAGGACAAAATTCTGTCAACCGAACATTCACAGAAACTGAAGCTTACAGAAAAACAACTCACGAAGGTCAAATACTCAATTATGACAGCAACAACGCAGTAGCACACAAAAAGAGGTGAATACGACCATTATTCAAGAGAACCAGGCAGAACACTCGCTGAGGACGCCGCTGGGTGACATCGTGCTTTAGTCCCTCGAGCGGAACTCGAAAGGGAAGCGGCGAGTGGGACGTCCAAGGGTGACATGGAGGAGATCGTGTGAAGAAGAGTTGAAACAGTATGGACTAACATGAATGCAAGTAAAAAGTACAGCAGAAGACAGAAGCAAGTGGAGACGTGCAGTTGAAGCCCTATTTTCCACTAGGAACCCAAGGGAACAATAACAATAATAATTAGCTAAATCCAGCTTGGTAAATAATACATTATGAGCTGAACCATTGAAAAACCAGGGAGTACTGGATAGCTGCTTCGTGCTAGTTCGGGACTCTTGACGGTTCGCATCCAACAGGGTTCCAGCTCAGGACCTTTTGATTACTAACGGAAAAAGTGTAATTATTTCATTTTATCTTAAATTTATTACAAACATAAAATATTTCACATTTTCATTGTTCACTTACAAGTCCTGTCCCATAGTAGACACCAATTGAAACAGCAAAAGTTACAACCAAGACAGTAACATGGTATATGAAAACTGCAATGTAGTAACGACGCAGATCAATTGGTAGTGTTGCACCTATTGTGATTAGTAAGATGTACAATACCACAGCTGATCGCGTCACTATAAGTCCCCATGTAAGCGTTTGCCCAATGAACGGTATTCCTGTGAGTACAGATGCTAATATCGTCTATAAAATAGAAAATCATAATGTTTGAGTATACTAGAAAATTATTTTGACCAAAAAATATTCTGTCTGTCACCTTATCATTTATTATCATTCTTGATGTGCCCCAGGGGGACATCTGGTTTCAAGAGTTTTTGACGTTTTGCGAAGCTTTCATCAACCTACTAGGTGACATCCTCGCCTCAGTGCATACTTCAATTTGAATTGAGCTTTTAGATTTCTCCACGAGTTTATTAATCATCCCTCCTGGTGACCTGACCTTAAACGTGATTGGTTGGTTTTGTGTATTTTCACATCCTCTGAGCTGCTTGTATTGAAACTGATTGTTTCCTTGACTTGAATTTCTACTCTTTGTGTGTGTGAGGTTTCCTTCTTATCGATTGGTAAATTTTGTTTATTTCGATGTGTCTACGGATTGATGAATCACTTGTATACCAGGCAGGCTTCCAAAAATTCCCTGGCATTCTTTGTATTTCCTCTGTCTAATATTTGAACGTTGTCCCAGTTGAATTGATGTTTGTGGTTGTCTGTATGTAGTGATATGAGAGAGTGGATGTCATGTCACCGCATTCGACAACCGATAAGAAAGAAACCTCACACACAAATTTCAAGCCAAAGAAATAATCAGTTCTAATACAAGTGGCCTACAAGGTACAAAAACAAACGAAAACAACCAACCACATTTAAGGTCAGGTCACCAAGAGAGGTGACTTATAAACTATTGGAGAAATCTAAAAGCTCACTTCAACGAATTGAAGTATCCGCTGAAGATTTCGCCAAGTAGGGTGATGAAAGGTTTGCAAATAAACTATCCAGCTCAGAGAACACAACCACATCAAAATCATGCAACTGAGCTACAAATCTTCTCCATCATATCTATAGGGTAAGGTTGCTAGACTCACCCTCAGCCTTCCCTCTGTCCCAGAGTTACTATCTCCTGGCAAGCTGAGTGATGCTCCTAAAGGGTACCACACAGGAATCAAATCCGGATCTTCCGTGTGACTGCCGATCATTTCATCACCGAACCATTGACACAATCTCCATATCATGGCGCGATACCTTGAATGAAGTGTTGGTCGGGAGCGATTCTATGCGAGCACTTATGACTTATAACCAGCCTTCATCATGATTGTTGTCCTAATATGGTGTCACATTCTGTTTTAGTGAATAATGCCTCAGATGTCATCCAGAATTGTTAGTCACATTAAAACGGAATATTTTGATGTGACTAAGGAATTTCAGTGATGTGAAACATTCCTTAGAATATAACATAGTTCTACACTCGATATATATCTAAAAAGCCGGCTGATATCTCACAAACTATTTCATGCAAGTGTACTGCCAGTTTCGATTGTATGATTGTCAGTTATACGCTGATACTGTGGATTTTTGACTTTAAAAATGATTGCGAATTGGAATGACTAATCCTTCACAGTCTAGAACTCGATTGTTGTAAATTTCTAACATCAACTAATTTATGAATTATCAAAATCTCATTGATTTACTTTCCCGCTGACTGACTGAAACTAAATGCTTGACTTCAGGTTGAGATGTTGGCTCCTTGTGTGTAGATGTTTTGGCGATATCTGGGGATCAATTTCAAGCAATTTGGTGGATAGTGACTAGTAGTGGAATCCAGGAGTCGCACCTCGTCCACTTTGGGACTCGTCATTTAGACGCGTCTGTATTCCGCAGTGAGTGATGGTGACGCTACTGAGGCTCAATCCCAGTAATCGTAAGTTCAAACGCCAGAGCGCTACGCATTAAACCATTCGGGCCATGAGAGCTACCTACTGTGCAACGGGTGTCAGCAGTTATTCAATTTAATTTGGGAAAACTATGACTGTGTAGGGAATGCAAATACATCCAGTTGATGAGTCGCAACTAGGACGAAATGCTGGTCATGGATTCCCCTACTAGTCACTATCCATGAAGTATTTCTCAGAACTATCTACTTTACTGCGAACAAGCTAAAATATATATTTCCCAAAGTTCCCTTCAATTGGTATTATATGACTAATCAAATAGTTGGAGATATTAAATGCTTCAGATATTACTAATCTAACAAAAGTAATATATATATAAATGTTTGCAAGAATAATAAATTTATACATTCATACATGTAACATCATAAAGAATAAATTCAATGGAAATTTTTTTCTCATCGTATCTAATATGGCCAACAGAATAAACAATATCGCCTCAACAGGCCCACTGAAATGAAGAGAAATCAGGGAATGTCTATATCGGATATATGATTGATAAAAAAGAACATGAAATTAAGAATAAACATTCATGAATTAAATGATTTTGTATGAATAATGTTGGGGCGATCCTGTTAACTTATTATCAGAGTTGCTTTGGATTCCACTGTGTTATGTATGATCTATGTCGCCAGTTGAAATGAACTTGTCACCAATTGATATGATAGCGTCGACACCTGGTTTGACCAAGTGGACTCATACACGTGGGGGTACGGTACTACCAACGCAATGAGCAACTCAGGTAATCTGATAAGTACATATATTCACTCGTGGTACATTGCGGTTCACTGAGCCACGTAAATATGAGAACAAAAGACTGACCTGTGTGACTGTTAGGATACAATTTTACTAGGGAAGCACTAGTCATATTTATATATCTTTTGTCAACACAATAAAATCCGCCAAGGGCAGCGGAAATGGATTGTTCTGATTAGTAGGCGATTCAGCTAACGTTGGCGACAAATTAATACTCTGATTGACTGGCGATTTGACCAAGATTAAGGTAAGAAAGGGATGATGACATTCGACAGTCAACCAATCACACGATGAATTCTATGATGATTTCTGTTTTAAGACGATTCCTATGACCCTGTCTGATGTTATACATCCTTCGATTCGCTAACTATTACACAGAAGAAAACCTCATGCAATTGTCAAAATGCCAACAGATTATGGAAACGCCGAGGGCTGTATAGTAGTCCTGCAGCTAATGAAGTGCTTGACTTAGGAGAGTGCTTCCATTGCCCGCTTTTGAGAAGTTTTCAATGAATTAACTAACTTGCACGTAGAATTATCACTTTCTCATTCGTAAGAAAAACTGCTAACCTATGCGTCTCAGTGTTTTAATATTTCACATGATTTATCGCGATTTATTATCTGAAAATGCGTTGTATTTTGTGGCGATATGGACTGCAAAATACATCGTCGTTAATTTGTAGAGCATACCACTTTCATTTCATTCATTGGGTTCATTGAAAACATCTGAAGAATTTTCGCCAACTCATGCGTTTCCCTGTATTCCGTCTGGAGATTTATTACTTTGAATATTCATTAAGTAGTTACAAGAGCCATGCGTCTTGTCTATCTTTTGATGCAAAGTGAATTCTACCAGATACGTTTGTAATGTGGTCATCAATTTAGGTGACTCACTATCGTGATTCACTCTGAAATGTTGATAGATAGTTGGAAACAGTCGGCAGGAAGCCACTGACCTCAGTTTCATGTTTGTTGGCACTCATCAGATGGAAATTTCCGAAATCTTAGATTAGCTCACTTTGTACCTCAGATTCGAATCAATGTGCTGCAGTTAGTGACGTTGCCAGTGAACCTTACTGATGAGTCCTGATAAGTACGAAATCTAGATCCAGTGTTTCCTGCCTATTTCCACCAGTCATCTGACTTCAATTCAAGGATGTATTAGGCTAAGTGAAGTTTAACAATCATGTTCAGTCGAAAACAAGCCAAATTTGTGCTAAAACTTTTGAAAGATCAAACTTGAGTTTCAGAGAGTGTGATGATCTTTCCATTAGCTGTTTCTTTCATCGAAGTTAGACAGCTCTCAGATATGCATATCGTTCTCTGTCTTGTAAACGACTGAACACTTCACTTTCATCTATTTCCGTCTGACGTGATATCATGTTTAAAGTATAGTTTACAAAGGATACTTAAATACAAACATCACTAAGCTTGAGACGTCAGTATCACAAATCAAATGAATCTATGATCTGACAGAAACATTAAAATCACTCTATAAAATAAAACATTAAAAGAGAAACATTCTGAAATGGTAAATGCATTGGAAGGCAAATTCTCAGTACACAGTGATGGATAGGAGGTAAATCGGCAGCGAAGTTGATTCCGTTTTTGGTCTGAAAAGTAAGCAGTTAGTTATTCTGGTCGACCTACATTTGTGTCATTGCAAGTGGTATGGGTGTAGTGATGATGGACATCAGAATAACGAATAATAGTACCTGTAATTGGCGGGCAACTTCATCAAGGAGTTACGTTGGCTCACCTTTTTCATGTGCTCATCCATAATTTTTTGAATTGTAACGTATATATTCAATGCTCTTCTAATACTCTTCTTATCTCCACTGACAATTCTATCAAATTCTGGAATGATGAATAAATTGATGTTCATTTTTGGAATAAAAGTGTATACTACTGATTGATTGTAGTGAGTAATCGCTTAACACTCATATCAACTAGCAGTGCTTGCTAGTTAGGTTGAGGTGATCAATCCACCGAAAAGCCGTTCTCCTCATTTGGGGCCATGCTCATCAGCGGTGTATCCAGTTTGACTCATCTCATACAGCCGAATCAATTCAAACCACTGGATCTCCGAATAGCTACTTAGGCGAACTGGTGTTATCACAAGTCAAATTCACACTTTGGCATGACCAGTTCGCTGAAGTAGCTAGCCGGAGATCCGGTGGTTTGAAATGATTTGGCTCTGTAAGATGAGTCAAACTGGGTATACCTCTGATGAGCTCAGCCTTAAAATGAGCGATACAGCTGTTCTGTATTTTAGGATCACTTCGAAGTGGCTACAAAGCAATATTTACTCATGCGAGAGATCAACAACTACTAATCTCAGCAGATATGCTTGTTATCTTGCTGATCATCTATGGGGTCAAACAGATCACGTACTGTGGTGATCTGACTAACTTGATTTCCAAAGGAAACTACAGTGAAATTTCACCTCTTGAACTGTGTAGATAGCAAATTGCAAACCAATCTGACATTTGTGAATTTGATTTCTAATGAAAGTGAATGTAAGCCTCAATAGAAGTACTTGTAATCATGAGAATTTAAAATTATGGGGAAGAAAATATTTCCATTCTCCAATATCTTTGATTGGACACTAGTTAGTAACTAGTGTGATGTGTCTAGTCCTTTCTTTGGTGCAGACTGATTTCTATCAGTCAGTCAGGTATGTAATGTGGCCACCATTCTAGGTAGCTCGCCAACACGGTGCACACTGATTTGATGATATTAGATGGTTAGAATTCAGTCTGCACCACAGAGAGGACTAGACACTTCACACTAGTTACTACTCTCCATTCAAATTATCCCCTACAGTCCTACAGGAGGTCAATCGCGAGCCAGACCGAATAACTCAGTGGTAGCGTCTCTGACTGCAGCTCCCACTGGGTGAAGCAGTTTCGAATCTCAGAAGGGACGTGAGTTCCTTCAAGGCTCCAAGTCTTCCTTCCGATTTCCTCCAACCATCTCATTCTCCAAAATTATCAGTAAATAAACTAAACAACATTGAAGAAGAAGTTTTGGTCATTTCAGTGGAATATAGTTCCATATAAGGCAAGTACACCTGATATAACCACAGAGTGATACAGTAATGTTAACTGTATGATGCATTCATTCCGCTTTAATCTCAGCATACCTCTAAGTTCTTCAAGGACATAAATTCAATAGTAGGTGAATTTCAGTTTACTTTCAACTCAGAAAATCAACAGAGTGAGTTGTCTATCCCAAACTGGCTAGTTAGATACCAGCATCTATAAGAAACTGTCACCTTCTCATAGATGCGAAGACTTTGAATCAGGGCAGTGAAAATTGATAAAGGCAGGTTTATTTAAGTTTTTATGCAGTCATACCAGAAGCCTAAACTACAAATCAGGGAATTTAAATGAATAAGTAACTTCGCACTGAATTTTACTCAAAAGAAAAATAAAATTAGAAATGAAAATGGTAAAAAAATAAATAAGGGGTAATACATCTGCCATATTTTAAAATATTTTTTTACTCCTTTACGTTCACAGTGGAACATGGGGCTTTAAGCTACAGGCTTGAAGTTTCTGTAGCAGTTGTGGTTATTTTTACAGGATGGGGTTTCTAGCCTCATGCCTAACCATCCCTTTCTGATAGTCTTAATACTGGCTTAGTGAGGTAAAGGAGTTCATCGGCCGAAGATCGATCCCCGGACCACCTCTATGATTGGTGAGCACTCTACCACTGTGCCACCGACGCACACATTTGCCATATAAAGAAGGAATATCAGATACTCTGTGTAAAATTCTCAACAACACTGGAAATGAGGCAGCATTTAAATCAACGAGCCCACTCAGAAACAAATTTTGTCAGCCTAATGGCTCTTAAGATTTAGTTAGTAAGCAAAGTATAATTTACTAAACTGGTGTCAGGCCAATTCCTGGAACACAAGAGTTTTCAAGTGGTATTTTCAAATGGTCTAAATACATATTTTATGACTGTCAACACCCTCTCTATTCGCAATTCTTCCTGACTTGCGTCTCATCAGACAGGACTAGAAGTCATCATAAAAAAGATTATATGGTCACACAACCAAGTAAAGAAACTCAACGATACCATATTTAACATGCGTCCTATGAGACAGCGATAATGTTAAGAGCGAAACCTACGACTTATTATGTTATTAGCCAAAATAGTTGGCTCTTTCATCCTCTCGTATTTGTAATCAGTGGTGAGACTGTTTCAATTCACTTATTATGTAGCTGTTAATCATTACTAATATCATTATTTCACGCCTTTTGCACAAATACATCACACCATATTTTTGAGATAATCTCCATCTTCTAATAGAACTATCCAAACTTATTAAAGGGATTCGCTGTTATTATTTATTTTGATACGTTGGCTTTCCAAATGGAACATAGAGCTTCAGGCTTTTAAGTCTGGGTGGCAGTGATGTTTATTTTTTCTTTTTATTTGATGAGGTTGCTAGGCATACTCCCAACCATCTCTCTTTGCTGGGATTATCAATGGTTAAGCAAGGCTGAGGAGTGCATTGACAGGGAATCGAACCCAGGACCACTTACATGGTTGCTGAATGAGTATTCCCTCACTGAACCACTGACGTACTGAACGAATTAGTTATTCTGAATTTAACACAGTGAATGAAGCAACAAGAAACATAACGGTAGAGAAAAAAAACACTGGATATAAAACGCAAGAAACCATGAGGTATAAGACGAATTGAGTATATTTACAAACGCATGAGGAGAATGTTATGAGCAATAATTATACAAAGATACGCTTACCTGATTTAATTTCTATGGTAGCATCAAAATCATGTTGATTCCAGAGTATTTATAGCTTATCTGATCTGTGTTGTGCTGCATACTTATGTGAGTAAAGTACGCATCTCACAAAGTTGTTCTGTTAAATGGAGAAGAAAAAGCGTGTGATGAATAGACTTTAGTCATCGTGTATGAAAATTAATTTGTGAACGTTATGAATGCGAAGGAAAAAAATAAAAGACCTTTATACTGTTATTTTTCTCAGCCTGTTTTTAATAATTAAATATTATAAAATATTTTATTTATTCCTTGAGATCAAAGTGGAACACTGGTCTTCACGAGCATATTTCCATTGTGCTCATGATCTAGTTCAAGTCACTCTTAGATGTCCAATTTGTCGCTTCCCATTTGACTTTTTTATTCAAGGGATTTTTATTTTGGTGTTAGTTCAATGTCACTAAGTGTGCTCCAGTGGTCCAGAGATAGAATGCTCACCGAATATCAATGTGGTTAAACTTCCAGACGAAGCACTTCTAAGCCAGTCTTAACCCTGTAGTAGGCCTAGTAAAGAGGAAAGTTTGGGCTTGAGACTAGCAGCCCGAACCCATGCTATTTATGTCTGTTATATCTTTTTCCACAGAAAATCACAATTGCTTTATGAACTTTGAGGTGATCAGAAACGATATCTGATCCCTGACCTATGATTTATTTAGGTGTTTTCTGGAGATTGTAATCCTCAGAGTAGCAGAGTAAAATTTCTTCTTCAGGCACTTGGAAAGACGATTTTTGAGGATTTCAGCCTAGACATCATCTCTGAAATCTAGGTTCATGAAGAGAGATTTCCTAGCCACAGTTAGACCCAGTGGCAGTGGCGATTTCCCCCACCCCCAATTTTTGAGTTAATAAATCTATGTGGATATCGATTTTGTAATAAGGTGTCAAGAAGAGGTTCCAGCACAGTCTTTACTGTATGTTTCGACCAGACCATTCAAATCTTCAGGCTCAGAGAACGTACTAATTCTTGTTTTGAGACTGGTGGGAATTAGATATACTGTAAAGACAGAAGACAAGGGCCAAGAAACAGATCGTTTATTGAGAAAATCAACAGATATTTATAGATTTTTATGTACACTATTGCCAGTGGAGAAGCAACGCCTTCTGATTGGTTGTTTTCTTGCTGAAGTTTATTCTCTTTTTGTGACCGTTTCTCAAAATACCAAACTATATGTCTGTGAATCATATTTCCACACTATAACTCGACTGTGATTTTCACCTTCTTGAAAGTGCTTTGTCTGAATGAATGCTCCGATATCAATTTACGAGTCTCTTTATTTATCAGATTCGGGCAGGTAATTCCACTTGGAAATTGTCGAACTGTATTCTTTGTTGACAATTAGTTGTGTGAGTAGATGGCCGCTACAGCTGATTGACAAATAACGTAGCTTGTCAGCAGATAGTGTCGTAAATAAAACTGACAGTCAAGTACCATAGGAAATGATAGAAGGATTATTGATCTCATTTGGAGTTAGAAATGTGAGCTGTGTACGCTAAGTGAAATTATTTTACCGTTTAAATAAGTCTCACGCTTTGATTCTGGGTACACCTACCTCTCAAGGTTATTCTGTATCTTTCCACTTTATTATTCACCAATAAACACATTTTAATTACTTCAATAATTTTGAACTTGTTCCCATTCAACCTTGTCTAGAATTTAAACCAGTCCTTTGGTCGAGACATAAGGAAAGTTGAGTTGGGAATGGCTACTGAGAATTCAAGGTACAGAAGAAATAATTTAATTCTTCACTGGAATTAGGGAGACTTCTCAATTTGAAGGTGTACATCACCAAACGGTGTAAGCCTTCAGGAAAATATGTCAAGTACACTTTGCTCATTGTTGTCCTGTAACGATCGGATATCTCATGATTGTTCCCACTCAAAGATTTACTTTCTCTTAATTGCAAACCCTTTGGTATGTGTTCAGAAAAATCTACGATAGGTCCTTATCTCTGTACTTCCAATATATCTTCTTCGAAAGATACACGTAACTGAGCAGAGCAAACATGAGACATCTGGCTGACACAAGATATCAAGCAGATATCGTGAAGTGCTCATTATCCTTAGATCGTTTTCCTGATCCAAGATTACAAACAATAATCTTTACACCAATGGCTCAATAAATGTGTCTTCGCGAGAAATTCTGTGTATTTGGAATTGCCTGATATGCTAGGCATGTCGCTGAAAAACTGAAGAGGAGCTATATCATTATGTGCAATAAACCAAACAATATGAGGAGACTTCATTTGGTATTCTGCCGTAGATTCGATATGATGGTAAAATAAACAGGAAAGCGCATTAAACACACCACCCTCATTGTATATCGAGCTGTATAAGCAATAGCACAGCACAGTTTACAACATATACTACTATTGTCACAGACAGTAGTGTCTACTCTACTATGGCAACAACTAAACTTTATATTTTTAAGCTACACGCATACGGCACAATATATCAAACAATATTAACCAAGCAATCCCAACCTCGTATGTGTGCTTCTCTCTTGTTGAGGATCCATCAGGAACAAATTACTGTATGAGACACAGTTACTGAAAACAAAACAAGTAGTTCAGCGCTAGTGATACACGTTCCCTTTATTTCACTGTCTTCGATTTCCTTATTTTTCACTGGCTGCTCAACTGGTTTCTGGTGAGCATTTACACCGAATGAAATGTGTTCAGAGTACTGGTATTAATATTTTTATCAATAATTTCATCGATTATTTTATTTGGTCTACTACTGTATAATTTCTTGTTGTTTCAAATCATGGAAAGTACCCAGCACAAAATGTGCGAGGAAAGAATGAGAACTCAAACCAACTTCACTTGTAACAGTTTGAAAACGTCTGGGCATCGGGTGTATGATATTCAGTATTATAAACATTTTTGTATTTAGAACAACAGGTTTAAGCGAACAATATTTTGCCTTCAATTAGACCTCATCAGGCTTAACTTTAATATACATAATTTTACAAATAAAAATTCAGTTTTGTCTACATAAATTGTGCTATTAGTCATAATAATAGTAATGATAATAATGGTTCTGTCATTAACAAGGGTGGAAAAGTGAGGTGATCTGAGACAACAAGAGTAACGAAAAACAGCATGATTAAACAAACAAATATTCAGGTAGACGTGTTAGTCAATGAAGGCTAAGAAAAACAAATGAACCGATTGCGTAATGCTAGATTGTAAGGGAAGTAAATGAAACACGTTTTTAATGAAGATGTGATACGATTAAGGGATGATAACAGAGGGGTTAAAATATAAGTAAGGTGTGGTGAAGAAGTCATCAGTTGGTTATGTCTTTCTAATCCAAAGGAAGGGATAATCGCTGTACAAGCCTCTTTTGAATGCATAGTTTAGGTTTAATAGTTAAAATGCCTATCGCCTCAGCTGTGTGCAGTAGATTCGGTGGGATACGACGAATTACTTTGAAAGCTCTCGTTTTCTCCACTACATGACCACTATCAATTACATGTGATAAAATTAAGCTACGGATATTTTTGTCTGTCGTTTTCCAAACCACCACGATGGGATATGTTCACTAACACGTTGGCTAAACTGTCTAGTAGTACACCCAACATAACTGTCACCTCAGATGCAGTTGAATTGATAAATGTACATAGATGCGGTGAAACTATCTAGATTATCCTTCGATATCGTCCCAATCATTCGTCGACCAGAGAATGGCAATCATGGGTTTTCTGTGTAGAAATTTCTTTCTAACCTCCTAGAAAGTCTCTGGAACAAAATCTCACTTGACAAGTGACTTTTGTATTTTCCAACGACTTTTCACTATTTATTTTGCGTTGCATTTTTGCGTTGTCAAGTTGGCCAGTTGGTGAAGATAACAAAACCAGGTGTAGATTGTTGGATTTGATAAGTACATAAAGTTGTAAAAGCAGCGTGTGTTTGCATAATGAAATTGCTCATCACGTTTGTGTTGATTTTGTCACTACATGAAGGGAGGGGTTGTTGCGACCAGGTCAAATTCTGTTTTAGTCCATCATTCGTATTCAGGCAATTTGGATTCCATTTGATATGAAGGGTTTCTGATGACATGAAAGGTTCTTTGTGATTCCTGAAACTCTTTTAGATTATTTCAATATTGTCAGGATCAATTTTGTGATCTGGTTCTATAACATAGCGTTTAAACCCATGGCTGATGACTTTTTAAGCTTTTCTAGTTCACAGCTGGATTTCTCGGTGGTCGAACAGATGCTCTACGGAGTTCATTTCTTTTGATTACCTTGATTTCTCTCTGGCGATGTTTTTCCGATGTATATCGCATCACATTCCACGCAAGCATTTCATTTTTATAGACACAATTAATTAGATTGAAAATCCTTAAGGACTTGGTCTTTTACATGGACAGGGTTGCCTTGCAGTGTGTCTGACGTTTTGAAGAAAACTTTTTCTCATGACAGGAGAAACACATTTAAGTAAATGGCTGTCACTGATGAAAATGTAACCACGCCTAATCCATGAATACATCCAGTAAACATTCTGTCACTCATGTTTTATTTTGCATTAAATGAAAAACAATCTTTTATAACCAGCTAATGTGATGGAAAACACTTTTAATGATGAAGCTTATAATAAATATCAAATGGCTAAGAATTTTAAAGTCTCATTAGTTTACTCAAGTGCAACTTTAAACCAGTATGAAGTTTCAAAATCTGTTGTTGCTCAACTTATTTGGTTCATTGTAATAAGAACAAATTAGTTCAGCGAAGAGTCTCTTTTCGGCGAATTCATTCACTTAGCTGCACAGTCGCAAATATATATACAATTATTTTGTGTGTGTGCGAGTACATTAGGTTTGTCAAAGTCAAAATAACAGTTAGTGTGGGTTGTTGATTATATCTCCAAAATAATGAAGAAGTTAACATGTGTGATTAATACTCAAAGTTGTAACTAAGTGGGGTGAAGATTGGTAAGATGTGAGTAGGGTTACGTAATATAGATATGTTTAGAAAGATTAGATGCTAGTGAAGGAGTTTGGAGACAATTATGAAAATAAACTAGATAATAGGTGAAAAGATTGAAAGGGTTAGTTACTGAAAATTGTTATACGAAAATTGCAAAAATTTTGATAACAAAATGTTGATGACAAATAAACTTGGAATTAAACCCACGGTAGTAGGAGGGGGTGGAGAACTGATGTCAGCTCATGATGAAATCCTGTAACCAATCAAATCCCTACAAACCAACCACGCTGCGCCCTATTTTGGACATGTCGGGATCTCCATATCATCCAATAGCGAAATGGCTAGCAGAACTCATACAACCTGTCAGAGAAGGAATTTCAAAACATTCCCTTCGGGATACCTTTGAATTCATCGATTGCATCAAAGATGTTAAAGTGGGAGACAAACGTATGATTTCACTCGACGTCGAGTCTCTCTTTACAAACGTCCCTATCGCTGAGACGATTTGTTTTCTGTGCAAATACTTAGAAGAAAACAACCTGGATATTGGAATGCCTACCACCAAGCTAAAAGAACTCCTACTCAGATGTACCCTAAATGTCCAGTTCACATTCAATGGGAACTTCTATAGACAACAAGATGGCGTGGCGATGGGATCACCTTTGGGTCCGGTGCTGGCTGATATTTTCATGGCAAGTTTGGAAAACGGTCCGCTGAAAGCAACCGTCGACAAATTCCTCTTATACAAAAGGTATGTCGATGATACTTTCGTCATCTGCGATCACAATTGGGATCAAAATATTGTTCTTCAAGTTTTCAATAGCTGCAACCCTGCTATCAAATTTACAATCGAAGTAGAAACCAATGAGACAATCTCCTTTCTGGACGTTCGTCTAAGTAAGAAGACCGATGGTACCTTGAACAGATCAGTACACAGGAAACCTACATGGAACGGTCAGTTGACAAACTTCTACAGTTGGGTACCAATAAGTCGCAATCGAAATTTGATAATATCTCTGGCGACTAAAATTCGAAAAATCTGTAGTCCTGAATCAATAGAGGAAGAAATCGCCCTCTTAAGGAAGACACTTCTCGAGAATGGCTACCCACCCCGTTTTATAGACAAGCACATTAAGCCTAAAACGTACAAAGAACAACCCATTACAGTGCAGAAGAAGATGGTCTACATGAATGTACCCTTCAAAGGTGACCTTCTGGCTGACACCTTGAAGAAGAGGATATCTACTGCTCTCAGAAGGACATTCTTCGCTGCCACACTACGACTGACATTTTCCTCCCGGCCATTGTTCTTCAACTACTCTAAAGATAAACTATCGCATTTGACCACTTCCATGTGTATCTACCAATTCACCTGCTCTTGTGGAGCGAGGTATACAGGTCGTTCGATGCGTGTTTTATCTAAAAGAGTCCAAGAACACTATCCCGCCTGGCTACGGAAAGGTAACAACGGAGCAATAAGGAGCGCCATTATTGAGCATATATTCAACACTGGTCATTCAATTTGCAAGGAGAAGTCGTTCAAAGTCATCTATAAAGTCAAAAGAAGCCTTCCAAAATCGACAAGCTTCCATATACTTTGTATTGCTGAAGCCTTAGCGATTTGGAAAGAAAAGGCTGAGTTATGCACGCAGAAGAAACTTTACACCCCCTCCTACTACCGTGGATTTAATTTCAAGTTTATTTGTCATCAACATTTTGTTATCAAATTTTTTGCAATTTTTCGTATAACAATTTTTAGTAACTAACCCATTCAATCTTTTCACCTATATCTAGTTTATTTTCATAATTGTCTCCAAACTCCTTCACTAGCATCTAATCTTTCTAAACATGTCTATATTACGTAACCCTACTCACATCTTACCAATCTTCACCCCACTTAGTTACAACTTTGAGTATTAATCACACATTTTAACTTCTTCATTATCTTGATGATATAATCAACAACCCACACTAACTGTTATTTTGATTTTGACAAACCTAATGTAGACACACACATAAAATAATTGTATGTATATTTGCGACTGTGCAGCTAAGTGAATGAATTCGCCGAAAAGAGACTCTTCGCTGAACTAATTTGTACTTATTTCAATGTCTTAATGGGTTTATTTGGTTCACTCTTAAGCGAAGGTTTGAATCTTTAACAACTCATCAAAGAATTGGTTGGAGGATTTCATCATGAGCTGATGTCAGTTAGAAGAGCATAGGAAACCCTGGGAGTACTGGACAGCTGTATCGTCAGCTTAGTTTGGGACTCTTCAACAGTACGCTGCCATCGTCACGGTTAGAACTCAGGATCTTCTGATTACAAGGCTAGCGAGATCGTGGACCTTTAAGCCACTGAGACCCAATTCATGGGCCAGCTCATGAATTCTAACTTCCACCAATTTATGACATAGCGCGACCACTTCGCAATGTCTTCTTCGATGAGTTCCTGCCTCACCTTCAACCTGCTTTACCCTACTAGTCACGGCTTCTCACTATAACCCCGGGTAACTGCCTGAATAGGGCCAGTCGCTAGTTAGCATCAGATCAAGGGGCCTAATGGTCTACTAGCTAGCTCACTGCATTTGGAACCAGAAGGCCCTGGGTTTGAACCTCAGTGGTCAGTGCGTGCTGATGAAGAGTTCAATACTAGGCTGGCTAAATGGTTGTCCAGTACTCCCAGTTAGTTTTCCAATGGTTCTCTGACTGATGTCAGCTCATGATGAAATTATCCAACCAATCAATTAAAACAATTCCTACAAAAGCCAATACCTGAAGAAATCATCAGAGAATTGCTGGCTAATTATATTTGTAGCCTTCTCAGTGTTCTTCACACTTTGACACACCCATTTTGATTTTATGTATGAGACAAAACAGATCAATGAGCCACGTCATTAATTCAATCTGTTTTGTCGAAACATGAAGTGAATGGAGCAATTGGTGTTTTTGTGTTGAAGAATATTTCAAAGAATCTGTGAGCACATCGCTTGATGTTTCAGGCATCATTTATCATCGTTAGTATTATTTATAAACAATTCGCTTTCCATAGTTTATTCATGCTTTTTCAATCTAGGCTTCAATTTTCTGAATGATCTGACATTGTGATAATTAAGTGACCCTATTTTAAGTCGATCGTGTTCAGCCGTAATGAAAATTAATCTTAAGCAATCAATGAGGAAGACTGAGAGAATTCCCTTTACTTGATGGCAGTCACAGCTGATCTCGTTGGATCACAAATCCGAAGTTGAAAACATCATCACTAGGTGTTGTCACCAGAAATTCAAATTATAATTTGGAACAATCACCACATTTTGTTAAATATCCGAGATATTCGTAAATACAAATGGAGGGATTAATCAGCAGTGGCATCACAGAGTTCAGAAATTCGAATTCACTTGCTGGCCTAAGCACTCCTTAATCTCACCTAAGTGGTAGCAAGCCCAAAAAAGAAGAAATGCTGGAGTTGAGTCTAGAGACAAGTGAAGGGATAGTCACATAATAAAGTGTCCTAATGAAATATATTTAGACATCTATTTATAATCAGGTATCTCGATATCGGAATAATGATACCACTAATTACGTAATACAGAGAAGCTGAATAAAGTAGTGATGCCACTTCTCTCCTGACTAGTAACAATTCAGCTAAGATGAAGTTTTTCAAATGAAACTATTTTTCAGCGATAACATGAGCAGCAGATAATATTCTTATTCCACATTTATGTTTATATCACAGTTAAATACAACTGATGCGTCCTTGGTGCAGTGTTAGAATCCTCGCCAATCACGAATGTCGTTGGGGGTTTCATCTCAAACCGATGAATTTTTAAACGTCACTTAGTTGGAAATAGGTCGATTAAAGATAAAAGGTTGGGTGTGTGTGTGTGCAGTAGTCCTACTCCTGTATTATTAGAAACCACTGTGGCTAAAACACCAAATCTCAAGCTTGAACCCATACGTTCCACTTCGAATGCAAAGAAATAAAAAGCCTGACTGACAGAATTCAGTCTGCACTAAAGAAAGGACTAGATACATCACACTAGTTACTAGTGTTCAATTAAAGTATCCAATACAGTCCTACAGGAGGTCAATCGCGAGTCAGCCTGAATAGCTCAGTGATGGTAACGTCTCTGACTGCAGGACTCCCTGGGTGACGCGACTTCGAATCTTAGAAGGGACATGAGTTCCTTCTTGGTTGCAGATACGCCTTGCTGGCTGGTGAGTGCCAACTAGCACGAAATGTAGGTTCAAATCTTCTTTCATTTTCCATCCAATTGCATCTAATATCAGCAAATCAATGTGCACCGTGATGGCGAACTACGTAGAATGGTGGCCACATCGGAAACCTGACTGATAGAATTCAGTCTGCACCGAAGAAATGACTAGACACACTACACTAGTTATCAGCTAGTGTCCAATCAATGTATGCATAAATTTCATATATCTGAGGAAATTAAAACTTGATTTCATCCCATTTTCCTTTTTTATCATATTTGCGGGTTTTTCATTCAAGATTTTAGATGTGTATTAAAAACAAAGGCTGGTTAATACATGCACATTTAATTCAGTAACCTATTTGACAGTTAGTGATTCATTCAAAATAAGATTAAGTCATATGTCTTCTGTTTGAACGCTTTCTGAATTCAATAACTTTTAATGTTGCTGTATTACCTAAGCCAGAGGATTCATTTGGAAAGTCTCCATTATCTTTATGCAAAATATCTCCACTGATAACTTCAAGTTAACGAGTCTTATCTGTTGACCATTCAGCCACTGGGACAAAGTCCAATTTTATATGTAATGTAACTACTGCCACTGCTCAGGGCAACCACCAACCATTGTCACTGTCAAGTCTATGTTAGTCACACCTTACTTGATGGACTCCATTTAGTAATACATCTCAAGCAGTCTTATCTCATCATCAGTCACTAGTGTGCATTCAATTCATTTTCTAGTTCTTACAGATGGACAGAAATAAGAATAAATGGGCCATTGGATTCCTTTCGAGCTTGCCTTATTAACTTGTAACAACAGAAGGCATGACACGGAAGCCAAGGTATATTTTTCATTATTCAAACCACTGTTTATATAGTTTATATTCGTTAACCAGTGACTGAGCGTGTGGTTTCGGTTTACATTAAACAACATGAAATAGAATGTTCGAATATGCACATAGTATTCTGTTGCCAATGCAGTATTGAACTGTGGAAATAACATTCCGACTCTAACATCAAATAGAGTGTTCTGTTGTCAATGCCGAATCGACCCGTGGGTACATGTGAGAATAATATTCCGTTGGCACGCACAGTCTGTTTCATTCCACCACAAACTGAAGGCCTAAAATTTGGTTCAAGTTGAGTTATCTGGCGAGTAATACTGAAGAGTCTCAAACGACAACGAAATAAGTTGTCCAATACTCCCTGGTTTCCAGTGGTTCCCTAATTCTTGTCAAACATTTATAAAACTTCTGGTCCTTATATAAGACTTTTATGTGAAAAGAAGAAGTGGTTTTCTGACCTTCTGTATAAACGACTCGATCAGTTTCTTTCCCGTTGAACCAACCAATATATTGAACAATTCTGATAGCTTTCAAATGCAGATAGCCTTATCTAACAATGCTTATTTGAAATGCATGTCAACTGTGTGATAACGATATTGAAAGAAAGAAGGCTAATGCATAACCTTTTGAAGTCATTTGATGAAATGCACTCAACTGTAATTAAATACTTTTGTTTTAAATTCTTTTTATTTCAATTTTAAACACTCAGTTAAATTTTATTAAATGAAACATGGATTTAAGAAAAAACACGAATGATATAATGAAGTTATGAATTAAGAAATGAGAAAGTTCACACCATGTGGATAGTCCAGGTTTTCTTCTCAATAGCCTGGTAGTAGAAATTCACAAATAGCAGTTAAACGAATTAATGACGTAATGTAAAACGTATAGCGGAGAAAATTTAATAAGAATGTCCATTTGTCGACTTCTGGTTGTATATAGACTTAACTGATTCATGCCTGAGCTTCTTCGCTAAGTCGAGTTCTCAATTTATAAATTAATTATCTACTTACAAATTACACATTTCAAGGTGTATTAGCACCACATTTTCCTTCGCAAACTGGAATTATTCCACTCATAATGTGTAATTCGCCTAATACCGAAACTGTTGCTCAATGATCCAAACATAAACGCATGACGCTGCACACTACTGTTTGACTTGTCTAGCTAACACCGGATGGCGGTTTCTCTGTTTTTAGGCTGAGCTTATCGGTAATGAACCGGTCCGATTCAACTGAAAGAGTCGAATCACCTCAAACCACCTAAATTCTGGCTATCTTCTTAAGCGAACTGGTAATTAATTAAATCTAAATCACAATTTTCAAATTAATTTGCGGTTCTCAATGAAAACAGCTCGGTTTGATACTGGGTCACAATTTATTTGAGAAACCTCTGAGCTGACCCAAAGCGGGGACACCACTGATAAGTTCCAATGCGAATGTGTGGAACGGTAGTCCAGTACTTGGATCACGTCGATCTGCCTAGGAAGCACTACTAGTTGATATCAAGGATATTCAACTACTCATCGGAATCGGTCAGTAGTAAACTGAACGTTTTCAAATAGTTATCGATTCTTTAATCCCTTGAATGGGTATGCTTCGTTAATCACCTAACGTTCTTAATTTTGATTTCCTCAAAATGTGATCAGTGTCACACACATTTTTCGAGACGAAACTGTGTTACCTAAAGCCCATACGTTAATAGCAGGCTGCGGTTTTTAAGATATTACTAACTATCCTGTGAAACAACATCAGCAACACAATTACCGAACAGATAAAACCAGCATTCTTTAAATTCTACTACTGTTCTTAAGCAAGTTGACCTTTAAACTTCGTGATTCATACCTCTATATTTCTGCTTTCTCTAGTGATGGGGCCTTTCGAAAGTAGTCGTCAGTGAGTAGTTGATGACATTATGATGCGAATATCTCTGGTAATTTCAAATGATTGAGGCATGAACTTGTCACATCTTTAACTTCCACATAGATGTGTAGTAATATTTATAATAAACCAAACGTTAATTTTTGTTCATTTACTGAACACCACTTACCTTCAGCTATGCATCTCTTAGCTTGATAAGAAACATCGTTATAATTATGGATAACGTTAAACCAGATATAGTTTAATAGTTTAGTTTTGTAAATGTAAAATTTCAGTGATTGGCCGCTACTTAAGGATAACCGTCGCAATGTGTCTGGTTTTTACTTCTAATTAAATTCTATCATCCAGATATACACTATGGTCATTGAGCTGGACTCCCCATCATCTTGACACCTTCCGAAGCAATAGCAGGTAGTTGGAACAAGTCGACAGAACTCCCTGAATCAAAGATTCTCGCCTATTCGTATTAATACTCAGGAAGGCGTATCTACAGCAACGAAAGGATTGAGATATTCATGGAGCCTCACACCTACACCACTCATTGATGCAGACACTTTGCGAATCAGCGTTTTTAGTCACTACCCTAAATAAAAAGTACATGCAAGACGGCTATGTGACTCTGAAATGTTTTCATTAATAGACAGTATTGGCTGCATAGTTTTCTAAGACTTGGAACATTGACAGGTAACTCTACCAGATTCGTAGAATTTCATCCTTTTGAAGTTCATCTAGTTGATCAGTGAATTTGCGTGTAATCTGATTGGCAAATATCATAGAATGAAACATTCATCAATCTACTACGTAGTGAATCTTACCAATTAACTAAATTAATGAAGTGCGAATTAGTAACACATACATCTTATAAAATATTAGGCTATGTTGCATACTGTAACGCTATGAAACCATCAAAATAATTTTTTTGCAAAAACAGCAGAAGCCATCAATATTTTCAGTCATTATATTTCTGTAAGATAGACTTCAAGAACTGTCTCCTGATACACATCACTGTCAAGACAACTATATTGCGGAAATACAAATTGAGAGTATGATATGATGGAGAGGATTTGTAGCTCACGTGGATGATTTTGATGTGGTTGTGTTCTCTGAGCTGGATAGTTAATTTGCGAAGCTTTCATTGTCCCATACTAGACAACATCCTCACCTCAGTGCATACTTCAATTTGAAGTGAGCTTTTAGATTTCTCCACGGGTTTATTAATCATCTCTCCTGGTGACCTTGGACGTGATTGGTTGTTTTTGTGTGTTTTCACATCCTCTGGGCTACTTGTATTGGAACTGATTGTTACCTTGAATTGAACTTTGACCCTTTGTGTGTGAGATTTCCTTCTTATTGATTGGTGAATTTTGTCTATTTCGATGTGTCTATTGATTGACGATTCACTGGTATACCATACAGGCTTCTAAAAGTTCTCTAGTATTCTTGGTGTTTTCTCCGTCTAATATTTGAAAGTTGTCCCAGTCGAATTGATGTCCGTGGTTGTCTGTATGCAGCGATATGAGTGAGGGAGTGATTGTCATGACTTTTGGCGGCTAGCTTATGACCATGGATACGAAGCTGAAGAAGACATCCACTTCGGCCAATGTAGCGTTTTTCGCAGTTGTTACAATTTATTTTGTAGATAATGTTGGTTTTATCTTCTTTCGCTGTTGAATCTTTTGGTTGACACGGGGTTGAGTGAAGTGACTTTGTTGGTTTGTGTGATATGTCAATTCCTAAATGTTTGAAGAGTCTTGCAGTGATTTGTGAGATGTCTTTTATATATGGTAGGGTGATTTTTTTCTGTTTTCATTGGTGACCTATGATTTGGTAGGCCAGGTTGGGGATGGACGTCTTTTGATGAATTTCCGTGGATATCCATTCTTTTGAAAGACGCCCATGAGATAACTTTCTTCAACTTTCCTCAAGTTGAGATTGCTGATTTGAGCCGTCGTTCTCTTCAAATAATGTTTGTATACACCTCCTTTTGTGGGTTACTGGGATGTTGCTGTTGTAATTGAGTATTTGATCTGTATGAGTTGGCTTTTTGTAAACTTGAGTTCCTGTGGTTGTTCGCTTGATTATCACATCCATAAATGGGATTTTGTCCCCGGATTCCTCTTGTGAATGTGATGTGGTTGAAGACGTTGTTCATTAAGTCGTGAGTTTTATCCAGCTCGCTTCTTTTGATTATTACTAATTGAGAATTAGAATGAGGTGGAAAGAAACAAAAATCTCTGGATATTATTTCTGTACTAATCATCTTCTGGAGAACGGACCTGCTTCATATCTTCCTCTTCTCCTGACTTCCTACTAATCAAAGTTTTGGAATAAGAGGCTAGAAATCTAACCCAGACCGCCAGTGTGTCTGGCTAGCATTCTACTATTTATATACCAGCGCAAAATACTCAATCCAGGAAGGCGGAATCGAATCTCTGTGACACTAATCGACTCATGTCTTGAAGTCTACATACCATACCTCCATAAACCACCCAGGCCAAATCAATGAGAATGGGAGTGGAACTCACTCCACGAAATCTGAGTGGATTAGCAGATTGTCACTTTACCCACTAGGTCATCCCGTGAGAAAGGTTTATAGCCATTGAAGGAGATTTGGTTGGATTTAAAAGACAGTCAAACGACAAATACTTTTCTTTATATTATTTAGGTGGAACTGAACTCTCAAACGAGATTTTTACTTACCTTGACAAGCCTGTCCTGTGTAATATAAAATATTAAATATTAAGTAATATAACATTTCAAGCTTCGAAATGCAAATATTCCTTGTTTAATTCAATTTTATATTTTTCCGTTGATTGATTGGACGGAAGTGCTCAGTCTCAGGTTGACATGTCGGCTTCTTGAGCAAATGCTTGGACGATGACTCGTCATGTAACTTGTTTATTATTCCAAATGTTTTATTCTTAAATATACCTGCAGATAACTTAGAATATTTATTAGCCTAATGAATATTTTTACGTTGATTACTCACAATCGAAAACCATAATTGTGTTTCATTAGCATGTTAAACAACAGGAACTGATTCCAACTCTAACGAAAGGATCTTAAGAGGATTCAGATTTGATCCTTTGAAAAGCTAAGTATATAGGGTACTGTAAGTTTAAATGAATCAGCTACAGAGAAAAATTTACATGTACGATTACTCGAAAGCATAGAACTCAAGTTTTCTTATGAAATCATCACTTTATGGTGTTTGCGTATTCACTGGTACTTGTCTTTAATCCCATTTCACAAGTGACAGTCATGGGACAACATACATAACATTTATTAATGTGAACGATAATCAGTTAATAATTAGAATCTTATTAGGCAGGAAATGAGATGTTTTACACATTCTTAACGAAACATCACGAAACAAGTCATCCTCTTTCACGATAACTATTTGCGTCCACCTTAAACTCCTCATAAGGAGTGAAAGTCAACAGACCAAGTGATCTTTAGGTTAATATACACTGAGATGTCTTCAATGGTGAATATTTCTAGAACTTTGATATAAGATAACAGTTTCGCTGTAGGAATTTGACTCAATTTAAATGTCGATCTCGTCACGAACCAACAATAGTCAGCGATGAGCAGAAACTAGAGAGCTTTGGAAACAGCCGTTTCCCCTCAGTTTAGGATTCTTCATCAGGCTCACCTGTCAGACCAACGGGCATCGAATCCGAACCTCAAGTTTACGAGGCGAAACTCGTTCACCATTTAGCTACTCCGGCAGGAATTCAGTGTTCTGCGAATTCCAACTTTGTCAGCTTTTATGTGACATAGCGCTACACTCGACTTATACATTCGATGGGCATCCACTTCACTCTGACACGGTGAACTCCCGCATCCATGACATTTCACTACAGCTTCAGGATATCAATCCAGTAATCATCAATGTGCTTGGTCTGGCAAGCTGAATGCCCAGGCTTCAGTCCCTGATGGATTCGTGGGAGTCCACTACTGAAGAGTTTTAAACTTGGAGGGAATAGAAGTCCAGTGCTGCCTTCTATTCAATGACCCCTCTAACCAATGTTCGTTCGTGACGAAATTCGCATTGAAATTTCGCTTATCTATGAAGAGGCACTGTAATGAGAAATGGCATAAAAAGCACACGGAAAATTCTATTTACGAAAAACATTTGTGTGTGTGAAGTATATTTTGTGAAATTTCTGCTAAAATAAATATTTTGAAGGCTAAAATAAAATTCATAACAAGCTTATAGGAAACTCACTGCATTCTTAAATGAGAAATTATATAATTGGATAAATACGAGTTATAACTTTGTGCATTTGATCATGTCCCGTTGCAAATTACGTTCATTATTCGCCTTTCCTTAGAATTCTTTTAGACTCATTCCGGGTGAATTCACATCTTAAGGATATTCAAGTGATGTGTACAGCACTAACTGCAGCAATATGGTCCCTTAACTTGATCGCAAATCACTAAATTTTGTTGAAAACAGTAACTGGCTTGTTTGTACACCAATGAGTACATTACCAGGATATGCACCTGTGGTTGTGCTAGGACTTTTAAGATTCTTTATGAACCTATTCAAGGACAAAATGTGTTTAGAAGAACTTCTATTCTAAACTGCTAAGAATAGACAGTAATGTCTGGTCTTTATTAGACTATCATACAATTTCATCTGTTTGACAGTGTAACCTTCATTGTTACTACAATGACATGAGAAGCAAAACTTCATTTTCTAGTAATTTCTGAAACAACTAATAAATTATGATGCTATTTAATTATAGTAATAATAATTATAATAAAATATGCGCTTACCATTTCCTATGAAACCGTGAATTTTAAAGTTTCTCATAATTTCATTTCTTTTAGTAAAACGTAGAATCATATAGTCTCATTGTGAATGCTATTGAACTTTGAATGATTGTTTATTTGAATAAGTCGCCATTTGGCGGGAAACAAGATGACTGCCATTGCTTATTCATGTGCCGGTTGGTACAGAACTGGAGAAATACTATCAGAAGTAATATTGTACATTTTATTAACGTTTATTCACAGACTATGCATATAGTAACTTGTAATTCTGTTCAGTTATCGGTGGAGGAATAAACAATCGCACTAAACTACCGTTTTCTGGTTATTGTGCATTGTATTTTGCGTGTTAGGCGGAGTCTTCTGAAACAAGTGGTAGGTTCAGAAGTACTGGGATCTGCACAAATGACTCCCATTCTTTGATAAATCCAGTCTTTGGAGTGGGATGAAATCCATAGTGTATGAGAATAATGCCGAATTACGGAGTATGAATTTCTCTTTTGGAAGATACTTAATCATTTCTCAAAAATGCATGCAAAGATGATATATCTTTGAAGAGTCGTCATATCTTATTATGATAGTGCGTGGTGAACAATTAAATATACTTCACAAAATAAATGGAATGCCTGTTAATAATTTTATGTATAACAGGCATTCTCAATTCTACACCTTATCTTCTTACTTCTTTTGCTATCTGAGTAGCTTTGTTCACCAGCTTAGAACATTGTAAGGACATTGCATGTCCTTGCTCTTACTTTCAGTCGTCATAAGCATTTCCAACAGGCTGCTGCAGACCTTCATAAAGAACTGCCTTTGCTCCATGCCGCGAATCAAATGGCTAGAAACAATATGCGACAGGAAATTCTCACAACCAACAAACCAAGAAGTTATTTAGGAGAAAATGGAGATGGCTTACACATACTCTGAGGAAATAACTGAGTGACATCACAAGCCACGATAGTCCTTGAGGGGAAGCTGTATGTGAAAAGACGAGTTGGACGTGAGTCCCATTGTGACATGGAGGAGATAGTGTAAGCAGGAAATGAAAGTTTACTGGTAATCATGCAGCTGGCTAAAGAAGTCAGCAGGGAACAGATTGAAATGGAGATATGTTGTTGACGCTATAAATTCCACTTGGAACCCGAAAGTAATAATAATGATACACTAAGCATTTGGATTCTCATGACTGCACTTTCAAAAGGAATAAATAACTTACTTAATTGGTCTATATTCCCAATAGGCAGAATTAAATGTAGCAAAAATGAGTAGAAATAATCTCTGCTAACACTGTTAAATACTGTAAGGGATTTTATGTCAGTACAATTATATCACTTGTGGAATATTCAAACAATCCACTTCGTAATGAAGTCTGAGCAAAAGCTGTCTCGAAGAAGGACGGATGAAAGCTTCACAATTAGACCACCCAACTAAGAGAACTCTAGCACATCCAAAACTAACTCTTCAGCAAAAACTACCAATATTCTCAATTATTTTTTTCAAACTCAGTATTTTCATTTGTTGACTCAAAATTCCGACTATAAATTAAGAAGGTTTTTGTTGTTAGAATAACCTACCATAGTGTCCTATGGAAGAAAGAAACATAAAAGGAGACCGTACGAGTAATTTAGGAAGTAGCTTTGTGCTGAATGCAGTGTGAAATCAAATATACCAGGAATTTATCTTTCGATGTTGCGCATTATCAAAAACGGCTTGAAAAGGGAAGTCTTTTGAAGCAGCGCAAAACAGGTAATTTTTGAAGATTATTTAATACGCCTTTCATTTTTATTATTCACATTTATTACACACTTTGAGACGAAATCCTAACATATTTTACACTCCTCCTTCTTTTAAAAGGGTTTTGATAAGTTACATGAATTTCATTAGGTGTAGCAATATGATCTTCTGTAAACACTGATAAAAATCAATTAATAGATATGACACCGGTTACTTTCTAGTGATCAACCAATCAATGTATTCATTACAGTCCTTGAGGAGGTCGATTATGAGCCCAATCAGCTCTGTGGTAACATACATGACTGAATGAAGCGGATTCGAATTCCAGATAGGACATGGTTTCCATCAGGGTTGCAGATACTCGCTGTTAATGATAGCCAACAAGCATGGAACCTAGGTCCAAGATTTCCTTCTGATTACTTACAACCCCGTAACGCCAGTTTAGAGCGCACTGTGATGACAACTCATCTAGCCTGGTGACCTCTTTGCAGAAAGACAGAATTCAGCCTGCGCAAAACTCCAACAACTAAACTGATGACATCCGTTGCTCTACACTGACCAATCGATGTATCAATATGTTCAGTGTACTATTTCAGTGAAACAAAAACTGCCGACAGACAACTAAATGTACTGTGATTACATTTTCCTTGTTGACTGATTCTAATGTTCTAGCTGAGTGATCATCTTTGCAAAACAGTAAGTAAATGGATTCGTTTTAGACATAAAAACATGAAGGGTTTAATCGGAACAGGCAAATCTCCGGTAATTATTGTATATGTATGCAAAGCGAGAGCTGTTCAGTCACTCATGGTAAATCAATCTGACGAAAGCTGTGAATTTCTCTGGTTTATAATTGATTTTTAGAAAATTCGATTTTATCAAATTCACTTACTTCCCTTATCTTTAAACAGGTATATGGCATGTGTAAGTTTTTTGAGGTGTTAATTTATCTGTTTTCAAACGACCTGCTTATGTA
>OX235274.1:140822084-140852124 GCA_944472155.2 Trichobilharzia szidati | reverse complement strand
CAGAAATAGTAATGCTCGTCGATCGTCTAGTGGCACTTTCACTTGCATAAATATATCAGCTATGTCCGCGACTACAGCAATAGGCTTTTCTCGAAAGCGCAACAGAACACCAACAAGCTCGGTAATCGTATCAGGTCCTTCATATAGCTTATCGTTCAAAGAATAGCCTCCAAAGGTTGCGGTGCAATCTAGAACTATTCTCAGTTTATCTGGCTTTTTCGGTTTCTTTACGGGATGATGTGGAAGATACCACCTCGGTCGATAGTTGGCTGTTAGCTGCTCTAGGGGTACCGGAAGGGCATAACCATTTTTTAACATCGTATTTATACCATCCACATATCGTGCTAAAAGGTTCTTGTCACGCGATAACCTCCATTTCAGACTGAATAACCGATTTATGGCGACTACATAATTATTTTCCGTTACCTTTGCTGGATCTTTCCATGGCAGGGGAATGATGTACTGCTCCTTTTCTAAGACGGTGCTTTGAGTAACCAACTCGATTGCCTTACGATCTTCGATAGAAAATGAGTGTTCGTTTTCTTCAGTATCCCTAAACTCAGCTTCATCTAGCCTTTTGATGTCATCTTTGATACTCTCTTCGCTGATTCGAGCGTAGTTGACAGTGCCTCTTTTCGTATTTCCATGAAGTGGCCCTAGCAAGACCCAACCGAGCAATGTCTTGATTGCGTAAGGTTGTTTGCGACTACCCAAACGCTGATCGAGGACCCAATGCGCTTCGGGAACATCGCAACCTATGAGCATTGTGACCCTTTTATCATCAAGTTCGCGGAATGGTAATTCCTGGAGATGTGGCCAGCGACGGGCCTCTTGTGATATCGATAGTGAGGGTGCACTGACTGGCAAGGATGGCAACGCGAACACTCTGTCAAGTTTTATCATTGCATTTTCATCCATTGATGCGACTTCCAGTTCGCACATGTTGCCCTGAACCTGACTCGCACCACTGATTGTTGTTAAGGTCATAGACGGTGGCGTGCCCTCTAGGCCTAAGCTGCTTAATAGATCCTTCGTAACCAAGGAAACGTCGGAGCCGTTATCCAGAAAGGCATAAGTTTCTATTTCCTTACTGTGGGCCCGCACCTTGACGGGGATCACACCTAGCATAACTGCCGTTCCATAATGCATAGTAGCAGCGCATGTCGCCTGTTCTGCCACTTGATTTACGATCGGTTCAACATGTAGCAGTGGGTGATGTTTACCACTGCAATGGGCTTTGGAACACTTTATACCCGATACGCAGTGATCGATACGATGTCCGACCTCTAAGCACAAAAAGCATGCTCTATGGCGGTGGACGCAGCTCCATCTGTCTCGCACATCCAATCCAACGAACTTCTGACATGAAGCAGTAGCATGGTCTGACCTACAGAGGATACACAGTAGCTTGGGTGCAGGGGTCCTTTCTACCTGTATTGCGAATGATGTGCCCCCATGATGAACCTGTCTATTTAGTGAAACTTGGGCGTTCGGGCGGTTAAGGCCCTCTGAAACGAGGTGTCCGTATCGGCTTCGTGCCACTCTTGCCTCTGTAGAAACGAACTGGCAAAGATCCTGAAAAGATGGCTCTTGCCCTTCTTGATTCCTTGCGTCTGCTAGTCTGGCCCAATTCCTTCGAACTGCTATCGGCAGTATGCGTACTATTCTCTCGAGAGTTGTTACGGAATTTAAGTCCGACAAATAGTTCATTTCAGTTAGGGCAATCAGGCAATTCTGAAGCTGTATTGATAGACGGGTTAGAGCTTCTCCATCTTCTGCCACAGGTCGTAGGCTTCTAATCATGTCTTCAATACGGTTTCGTGCGATGACGTGGATCTCTCCAAACAGATCCTGTAAGATACCCTTAGCTCGCGCATACGCACTCTCAGGACGCAAGATTACGCATTCATGTATGGCTGCTTTCGCTCGACCCTTACAATAGTGCAACAGATATAACATTCTTTGACCAGGGTCCTTTACTCTATTCTCGACATAATATTCGAATTCCTTGGTAAATCTCAAGTAGTCAGTACAGTTGCCATCAAAATAGGACATTTCAACCTTAGGCATGTCAAGTTTCTCTACGACCGCGCTCTTCCTGATCGTAACAGGAGCGTCCCCACCAACCATTTCGGCACAATCTTTCACATATCGTTCTAGCTGCTCCCGGTTATCAATGACACTGCCCTTTTCATATTCCTCAAGGTTCCGTTCGTCGTCCGCGGCTAACTTCACATGCAGCTCGGCCATTTCGACATCATGTCTAGCCTTTAGCAACTTTTTCTCTAACTCTAACTCCTGTCGAAGTTGTTTCTCTTTTAGCTGCGCCCTTAGTAGTGACGACTTAGCACTAGTTACTCGCGATAATGATGATTTCGAACTACTGACATGAGAGCCGGGGCACGAAAGGTTATCAACATGATCATTTATGCAAACGGGGACTTGCCGAATCTCCGACTGCTGCTCCGAAATATGCTTCCCTGATCTGGTTTGCATTGTTCCAAAGAAAAAATTTATTTTCAACAACGTTGCGTGCTGCCAATTCACAAAAGTTTCTTCTGGATGAACGTTCAGTACTGACCAATTCAGTACGGGATTTTCTGTTTGACGTTGAGTACTGACCAGTTCAGTACGGTCTATTCCGTCAAGGGCTGATCCGGCAAACTTTAACTCTAGACGTTAAGTACTGACCAGTTCAGTACGGTCTATTCCGTCAAGGCGTTCAGTACTGACCAGTTCAGTACGGTCTATTCCGTCAAGGCGTTCAGTACTGATCAGTTCAGTACGGTCTTTTCTGTCAAGGGCTGATCCGGCAAACTTTAACTCTATACGTTAAGTACTGTAAGCGCAATATCGCTTGAAATTAAGTCACGCGTAGAAACAGTGACCGGCTTCTTGTTTTTTCTGGACCGGGATAGCCTATATCTACGCGTGACTTAATTTCAAGCGATATTGCGCTTACAAATAGAGTCTGTGATAGTAGGCATCTCTGTCTTACTCCTGTCATAACCTCAAATGCTCAGGTAAGTGTGTCATCATCGTATTGCTGTTGAATTAGAATTCTAAATGTTTCAAGCAGTGCAGTCCATAGCGTCGAAGTAGTTTTCCAATTACTTGAAATCCAACGCTAATGAGGACTTCTTAAAGGACAGTGAATTAAAGGTTTATTAATGGGAAGAATTTCATGAAGTTTTTAAAGGTAAATAGTTGAGTGTCGTCCTCAACTAGTGAATCTAGCCTATTCTAAATGAAGTCTTCCAGTCGGAACATCTATTGATTTCTCCAATATGATTCTGCTCAACATTTCGATTCGGGTAGACACGAATAAGACGCCATGCCATTTCTTACATTAGGCCTTACATTGAGTCACCTTACCTCTGCAGTTTGACAAGTTAACCTTTCTTCAGTCGACTTGTAGTTTTTCTTCCTTTCACACTTTCTCCAGGAGTAGCGTTGAAACATTCACTGTGGACTGTGGTTTTCAGTTTTCAGTGACTCTAGAGGAGTTAAATGCTGATTTGTTGTCATTTTTTACTTCTTTTAAACAGCCGATTTCTTTTGGCCTAATCTAGATTTACCGCACATGATGTCACTTCTTAAATGCAAGTCTCTGTTACATGTTCTCATCGTTACAATGGATTTAAATCATAAATAAAGTGAGTGACAACTAAAGTATATGCCAAACATTATGCACAGTTTGCAAAATGTGTATCCTTGGGTGGTAAATCATCAGACAAAGTTTAAGAAATATAATCTCTCATAGTCCACTCATCCTTTGACTGTCTAACTTCTTTTAATCTGATTAGTCACATATGATGACGAAAGTGCATTCCTGCATAAATATTCCTCGATAAACAAGATTAAATATTCCGTGTAACACCTGGTAAATTGGTGATAAAATATGCTACACATACATTAAAATCATCATCACCATCATCAAAGTTGCTGGTCGCCTAAGCTCTTAATTTCCATCCAATCAATAATTTAAGTATTCAAGCGTTTGTCTGTGGGGATTTGATTAGCTACAGGAATTCACCATAAGCTGACACAGCTTAGGGAACCATTGAAAACCATGCTACTTAGCGACTCTTCAGTATGAACCATGCAACTAACACGTGGTCAGAACCGAGGCTCACTCGGATTGAAGGCCAACCCATATAACATTTAGCAACTAGGAGTTGAGTCACCGTCCATGAATTGCACCTTCCACCAATTTGTGATTTTAGCCTGACAACCAACCAGTGTCGTCGACGAGTATTTATAATACTCAAATGTCGTCGTTCACTGTGACAATTCAAAACATACTGTCAAGTAGCACCTGTCAGTTCTGATGGAAATAAAATCGAAGTTTATGAGCAATACATGGTACATTCGGATAAGCATAGCACATCACGCTGAGTCCTCTGATAATCTAAAGGAATTCAAAGAGTTTAGGGTGTCGAAGGTAGGTGTGTTACATTTCCACCTTGAACGACGAAATTCATCAAATAGCCAAGAAGCTAGCTAGATTTCAGTTGGTATGAATGGAATTGATCAGTCGGCCTGAATCTCCCTTAGGCTCAACCAAACGAACTGGCAATACGGTGTCAAGATGACGTCTAACTGTCCAGCAGGCACCATTAGTTGACCTGAGTGGCTTCTGACTACTGATATAATTCAGTAGTATTCACAATTGATAATAGTTTTATGTGAGTATTTGAATATAATGATGGATATCACCGAGTGTATTTTTGATCATGAAATTTTTCAGTGCAAACTACCAAGTGTATTAAGGGTTATATCAATTCTAATTTGTTTAATAAATTAAGTGCGTTTATCAATAATTCATTGAAGCCAAATTCCACTGTACTTTGTTCAAGCACACTTAGGTGTATTTATTTTTGTGAATGTTATGTGAAATGAAAGAGTCAAGTAATCTTTATAGTGCGTTGTTTTTCTAAGACAAGTTCTTTTCACATACGTCTGTCTGACCATGTTTACGGGTATTGACTGAAACACTATCGATTAAAGAATATTGGAATTTCTACACATTTTTTAAAAGAACACTCCAAGTAGTGCTGAGTTGAATTTCAGTGGTTGTGATGGGATACATTATTCGAAGTGCATCATCTATTGGTGTAGACATTTTACTAACAATATCTACTAGTATTGTAGAATCTTACCGATGCCTTTCGACACTTTATGGTATACTTCCAACTAATCTTATTACTGTCATTATTACTATTCCCTTAGATTCGTAGTGGAATATGAGACTTCAGCAGCTCATCCCCACTTGACCCTGTTTTCTGTGGTTTTAATTAGATGGTCCCACGAATGCCCATAGTCTCTCACCTCCTTCTCACACAGTCTCTTTCCTATCCACGTTGCCCTTGGACGCCCTATTCGGGTTCGACTCAAGGGCCTGAAGTACGATGCTACGTAACTGTCTCCTCAGCGTGTGTTCCATCTATCTCCATTTTCTCCTCAATATTTGTTGAGTTATAGGCACTTGATTGGTTCGTTGTCAGAGTTTCTTACTGCTAATTATTTCTGGCCATTCGATTTTCAGTATGGAGCCACCGAAGTCAGCTGTTGACAAGAGTCTGCAACACCCTTTAAGAAAACGTTTTCTTGGAGTTTACTGAAAACTTTGACCACTCTAGAAGAACTGACTTAACTCTGGTGTGGAAATTCGAATTTTGCTCTTTATCCTGAGTGATTGTAGCAGATTTTCAAACTGATTCAAGCGGGATGAAGGTCTGCCCTGCCTTACTGATTCTGGCTTTGACATCCTCTTCCAAGCCGCCAGGCGAATGACTAGGGTCATTTTATTACACTTCAACAGGACCTCTTTTGTGTGGTAGTGAGCGTTGGAGTGAAACCTGTCCAGACCGAGCTTAAGGTTTCACCAGGAACTGAGAATATGAATTTTAGTATCTCAACCACCTGTCGAATGCCATTGATTAGATTCAAATGTGTCAGCCTTGACAGCGAGATTTTCATCTACCGATCTGATATTCTGTTTACAAATCGTTCGAATATATGATATAAACATTTGCAGTTGAAAAATCAAATATGTGTCATGCTCAATTCCTCATCATATATTGTCAAACATAGAAGGCTAGGTGTGATGGTGAAACATTTGTCTGTTACACATTAGGATTCTTTGTATTCTGACTGACTCAATGGAACTCAATTCATACTGACTATTATGGTTGATATTAAATTATTCCTTTGCCTCAGTCAGGAATATATGACTTCAGAAGCACATCTCCACTTCACTCTGTTCTGTGAAGTCGTTTTCAGGTTTCTCTATGATTGTCAATAGACTTTCATCTCCTCCTTAAACGATGTCCTCCATGTCATCCTCGGATCCACTCCCGCCTTTTCATTTCCTATTTACCTCCCAGTGTGTGTGATGTCATTCCACAGTCTCCTTAGCGTATGTCTAGTCTAACTGCATTTCCTTCTGTAGATTTGTTGGGCAATAGGCTTCTGGTCGATTCATTCACACTATTCCTTGTTGCTCATCGTCTGTGAAATAGTGAACGTCTAATTCCGAATGCCTAATATTCCTCTAAGTGTTTGTCACTATTCTGTCGTTGTTTCTTCTTACGAATCCAATGCCCACCATACTTAGAGACTTCGTCAATGCTTCATCAGTAATTTTATTTATGAAAAGAATATTGGTGAGATTCTGACGGTCGACTACCGACGCCGGATCAAAACAGTCAAGTTTAGGAAATTTTACCTATGGAGCTGAAATGTTTCTAAGCTGTACAAAATCTCATCCAGCTGCTTCCTGGTTTATATAACTTCAGTTGTTCTGATATTAGATACTTAAGCGGTGAAACCTGGCAGCGTTCTCATATACAGGAATACATGACTTCATGACGACTCTTTTAATGATTCATGAGCTCTAGAGACGAAAGTTCTTGAGAATCACTATGCGAAAATGTAAACAGTACACTGTATGTAATGGGAAGTCTTCTACTGTTTTCCCCAATTTAACCGATGTCCTTGAATGTGCTGTTCTATCTCCTATTTGTTTTCTTCCTGTTCATATGACTTGACTCATTCTGATGAAGCCAGTTTTGTTAGGTATTCCAACAACATGACTGTTTTCATGCTGGTTCTACCTCAATCACATTGTACCAAAATGAGTAGCTTTTTATCAGAAATCAGTCGGTGATCTTTGTCAGATGGTCTTGAGCTTAATCGCTCCAAGTGTCAGATTATTAATTTCACTTTCAGGCACAAGAACGATTTACATAAGCCGGTTGATTCGCATGATTCTCGTATCATAGATGACAATGAATTTGAAACTAAATTGAGTAATAAAGACATTGGATTATTGATATTTTTTCTGGTCTTTCCACATCATGTCGACGTCTTGAAAGATATTTCGTCTTACCTTCTAAGTGAGGAAGTTAATACATTCTGGTATCATTCAGTTGCTTCTTTATCAGTTTGTTAATTCTTGTAATTTACCTGTTCTTATTTACTGCTCTCCCCCGGTCTTGGCTGGACTTCTTAAGAAAAACTTTATGACACTGAGAATGGCACTAGAAACTGTCAGTAGAGCTATTGGGATGTCGTCAAATTATCATGTTAGTACTGTTGTAGATAGAAACCTGAACTCCTGCAAGAAAGTAGCCATTGTCATCTTGTTGGACTCTGCGTATACTGTTTATACTATCTCATAGTATCTCATTAGGGTGGGATTTTGGAAGTAGTTGTAGAAGGCTTTATGTTCAAATTGTGCGTCGATGGCACAATGGTAGAACACTCGCCAACCATGCAGGTGGTTCAGAGTTCAATCGTCAGCCAACAACGCAACACTTTACTTCCCTGAGACGGTAACAAGACTGATAAAGATGGAGGGTTGTGCAAGAGGCTAACAACCCCACGCCTTAATAGTAAACACTGCTACCGAAACCTCATGACTCTATTTTGAAGCCCTATGTTCCTCTGGGAATGTAAAGGCATAAAAATTATGTATGGATCCCTTATTTGACATGCACCTTATGTGATCAGAAAAGTATAAGGCATGAAACTTCTAACTTGCTGAGAAACACTAAATAATCCTCCATTTTAATTCCTTCATGCATTAATCTATTGTTGTTAGTTTTCCCGCTTCCATTTCAAACTTTTACAATCATGTTCGTTTTGACATTATTATCAGTGTAACAGCTCTCTTAAAAGAGAAATTAGATGTAATTTTTAAACTGATAATGTCAAAATCAACCAAATCTTCTCCACATTAGCTAATTTTAAATTATCAAATGTATCTACTTTTTAGTTCATCAGAGTTTGTTAGCATAGATTTTGAGTAACTTTTTAGAGGATTTAATACGATAGCTGAATATTTAGACAATTCATAAGTAGGTGAACTGAACCTAATAAACCGCATATTATCACCGATGATATTCTTAAGTTTGGTGAACTGGATTATGCTCCAGATTGTGCTTAGGAGTTAGGAGACAGGAGTACTCTGGACGACTGACAAGAAGACTCCAGAAGATTAGATTTTACAGATGATGCATGTCTAATGTCACACAAACTCGAAGACTTACAGGCGAAAACCAACAAACTTGCTGAAGAACCTGGTAGGCAGCGAAGACAGGACTTCAGGTGAACATAGAGAAGGTGGAGGTGGTGAAGATAATCAACGAACAACCACAACAACAGCTAGTACCAATCAACATCAACGGGGGAGATTTGCCAGAGATTGGTTCCTTCACTTATCTAGGAAGCATCGTTTTAACTATAGGTGGAGGGGATGAAGACGTCAAAGCCAGCCAGGATCAGAAACGTACGATACACCTTCATCAACCTGAAACCAGTTTGGAAATCTGCTACACTGCGTGGCATAAACAACGAAATTCGCATTTTCAACAACCATGTCGAGTAGGTCCTTCTATACGGGTCAGAAAATTGGCGTGTGCTTCACGAAAAGGATTTCCAACAGACTACAGCCGACTTTTATCAGCTGCTGACTTCGATAGCTCCATACTGAAGATCAAATGGCCGGCTAGGAAGAATTAGTGACAAGAAATTCTGGCTGAAGACAAACCAACTAAGAGACTATCTCTCAAAAAACATGTAAGAAAAAGTGGAGATCAATTGGACATTCAAGGAGGAGTCCGTCGAATTATATCGCGCGTCAGGCCATCGAGTGGAATCCCAAAGGGAAGTGGCGAGTGTGTCGTCTTCGGCTGACATGGTGGAGATCGTGTCGAGAAGACATGATAGATTATGGGCAATCGTGGACCTAAGTGAAGAGGACGACAGAAGATGGGACAATGTGGAGATGTGTTGTTGAAGCCGTATGTTCCACTCGGAACTCAAGGGAATAATAATAATAAGTAGGTTAATTTCTAAAATCATCTATAAGTCTAATAGGGTATCCTGACTTTTGTCCGTTAACAACACCATACATCCTACTGAGGTAGAAACTGTCAGTAGAGCAATTGGGATTTCGTCAATTATCTTGTAGATAGAACTCCTGCAAGCAAGTAGCCATGATCATCTTGTTGAACTCTGCTTATACTGTTTATACTATCTCATATTATCTCATTGGGGAAGGGAATTTGGAAGTAATTGTAGAAGGCTTTATGCGTCGGTGGCACAGTGGTTAGGACTCTCACCAACCATGCACATGGTCTGAGGTTCGATCCGCTGCCGACGCACACCTGATATCTATGGTCAGCCTGCAAAATTTGGGCTACCGATATCACATGCTGAAAATTCCATACCTGTACTAAAAATACTGTGTGGAATTAAGCTGTAATCAAAAATCGAAAAATCGAAAAAATGTTCAAATTGTGCGTCGATGGCACAATGGTAGAATACTCGCCAACCATGCAGGTGGTTCAGAGTTCGATCGCCAGCCAACGACGCACTACTTTACTTCGCGAAGACGGTGACAAGACTGATAAAGAGTGAAGGTTGGGCATGAGACTGGCAACCCCACGCCGTAAAAATAAACACTGCTACTGAAACTTCAAGCCTCTAGTGTGAAGCCCTATGTTCCACTGTCAATATGAAGGTATAAAATTTATGTACGGATACCTTATTTGACATGCACCTTATGTGATCAGAAAAGTATAAGGCATGAAACTTCTAACTTGCTGAGAAACACTAAATAAGCCTCCATTTTAATTCTTTCATGCATTAATCTATTGTTGTTAGTTTTCCCGCTTCCATTTCAAACTTTTACGATCATATTCTTATTGACATGATGATTATTTTTTGAAAACTATGGAGGAATTACTTTTACTTTGTCCTGCACCTTCGCCTAAATCCTTTAATGACCCTAAACAAATTGCCTAGAAGCACAGTAGAAGCACTTTGGATGCAGCTGCCGTCTTATATCATAACATTGCTTCCAGTCTAGACAAGGGGGCTAAATTTGTTCGTTGTGCCTTCCGAGACTATACATCTGCTTTCGACTCGGTCCCTAGGGACATCTTATTAAATTAACTTGCTGCAAGTCAAACAGAATGTTGGGCTGCTAACCCGTACACCATGAATAAAGGGAGGTCTTGCACTTTTTTGCCTACTGAAGCTGGTGTCCCTCAAGGCTCTGTCCTTTCTGCTTTTCTTTTTTCTTTCTTCTTACATGACTTGCCTCACTCTGATGAAATAAACTTTGTGAAGTACGCTAATGATTTAACGGTTAAAATGGCTGTTAACACCCAGCTAGATTGTACCAAAATAAATAGCTTTCTGTTGGGAGTCAGGAAATGGTCTGAGTCTAACGGCCTTAAACTGAATCTTTCTAAATGTCAAACTGTTAATTTCAGCTAAAGATGTAAACGACAGTTAAAAGAAGCCGTCGATTCTCATGACAGTTTTAAGATTGGAGACAGTTATATAGGAATCAAATCAGAAATTAAGTATCTTGGACTTATTATCTCTTCTGATCTCTCCTGGTCTTCCCATGTCTCAGCGATCTCCAGTAAAATATTCCGCCTGACATTTTACATTAGGAAGTTAAGGCGCTCGGGTATAACTCAACTGCTCTTCTTACAGTTCATAAACTCTTGCATCCTACCTATTCTTCTTTGTTGTTCACCCTTATTCTTTCCTGGTTTGTTTAAAATGGACTATGTCACAATTCGTAGAATGCTGAAGACTGTCAGTTAGTTGATTGGTGTCCCAGTGGACCACATAGTTAATAGTTGATAGGCACTTGACTTCGTGCAGTTAATTTGCTAGAGGGATTTTGTCTGACTTGCAGCATCCACTTTACCCTCAGCTTTCACCTTGCATCTCCTCAGGTGGAACAAGAAGTAACTTCAGGAAACTGTATGCTCGCACGTCTAAGTATAAAAATTCTATGATACCATACTTGGCACGTATTTTATGTGATGAAAATAGTGTCAGGCAAGAATTATTATATGTGTAAAACTTGGGCACTGTGGTAGTAAGTAATTCCATATTAGTTTGTTTATTAGGTACATCACACAGTGAAACAGTATTATTTACTGGATGACGTTTCGAACAAAATTTTTATTGTTCATAATCATATCAGTTGTGATCACACGACTTTGACACTTGAGTTTTATAGTTTTCTTTGTTTTCTCCTATTTGTCGTATGGGGAGTAGAATTTTCCATATATCGGGGACAGGTGATGAATCATTCCTATTACATGTATTTGCAGTTGATTCAATAAACAAAGCTTCTGTTATCAATCTCTCCCTATACCCTATGACATTAGATTTTAAAACTGTCATCCTATCCCATCCTATTGTATGGTTGTGTGTGACTGCATGTAGTACTATAGCTGAACTATTCTCAAGATTTCTTATCTTATTCGGGTCAACCAATCTAGATTTTGCTAAGTTCTTATGTTCAGCTAGTCTGACTGCTCTGTTCTACTAGTTTGACCTATGTATTTGACCTGACAATCATTTCACGCAGGGTATTAGATAAACTAAATTGTTTGTTTTAAAGGCTCTACAGGATCTAATTGAATTTTAGATTTTTCCCGTCGATTGATTGAACCGAAGTGCTCGGTCTCAGGTTGACATGTCGGCTTCTTGAGCAGACGCTTCGACGATGTCTGGGCATTTAATTAGTATTTAATTGGTGGATGGTGACTAGCAGTGGAATCCAGGATGCGCATTCCGTCCTGTTTGGGACTCGTCATCTGGATGTACCTGCATTTCTCAGTGATTCCACTGCTAGTCACCATCCTCCAATTAAATACTAATTAAATGCCCAGACATCGTCGAAGCATCTGCTCAAGAAGCCGACATGTCAACCTGAGACCGAGCACTTCGGTTCAATCAATCGACGGGAAAAATCTAAAATTCAATTAGATCCTGTAGAGCCTTTAAAACAAACAATTTAGTTTATCTAATACCCTGCGTGAAATGATTGTCAGGTCAAATACATAGGTCAAACTAAGAACAGAGCAGTCAGACTAGCTGAACATAAGAACTTAGCAAAATCTAGATTGGTTGACCCGAATAAGATAAGAAATCTAGAGAATAGTTCAGCTATAGTACTACATGCAGTCACACACAACCATACAATAGGATGGGATAGGATGACAGTTTTAAAATCTAATGTCACAGGGTATAGGGAGAGATTGATAACAGAAGCTTTGTTTATCGAATCAACTACAAATGCATGTAATAGGAACTGAGGTTATCAGTTTCTCGCATTTAATTAAACCATTTCTACTCACCTAGAAACAGCTTCATTTGACGTATCAGGTCCGCTGTGGATTTCCTAACCTGATTCATAACGGTGTCTAATGATTGCTTAATTTCCTCATATGGTTGTGTTTGTATGTGAGTATGGAATTTATCTGACAAGAGTTGGCTGTATTTACAAAGCGTTTAATTAAAGAATCGTTAACACACCGCCTGTTCACAGGTCTTTGTATTCGCCAACATTATCTGCATTGATCCAAACATAATCGGCTATCATAATAAAAACATTTCTGAAGAACTGGTAGGTGGATCATGCATGATTATAAAAAAGGATAGGTGCAAGTGAAAAATTTTTTTAAATCAAATTAAAAATGAGAAATTAAAACATTAATTAGCCATTTAGTTATATTAGGAGTAAAGGTCAGTTTTTGCATCGATTTGCGTGCAATGTACTTGTCATTTCGTTAGTTTGAATGACTCAAAAGGTCATTTTGAAGTGGTTAACTTGATCACTTAATACTTTGTCCAATATCAAATATGGTATTCCAATATTGATGGCTGACAGCAGAAGGATGAGCATCAGATGCACACAGAATGCAGCCACACAGTAATCGTCATCAAGTGTTCTGAACTGTGGTCTACCCAATGCTGCTTGACCACAAAGTAAAACAATCTAACAGACATTGAAGATGAAGAAAGGCAGGAGTGGAGCAAGTAATTGTCAGGAAATAATTTTGTATGAGATATTTCTCAACAATGAATACTGTAAAATACCTTCGCTTAATTTGTTTTCAATTATATATATTGGTCCACGCATCTCTGATCTACACAAATGCAATTAGTAGGCCTAGGTTAACCGATATCTGACAAAGTTGTGAACTGTTTTCATAACCATTTCTCATTTATTTTCAAGTGTTGGTTTTCAAGTTTGATCATGATAGAATCACTGAAAATCGACTAGGAAGTATTGTAAAATACACTGCTTCGTCCTTGTTTGGCACTCTTCACCACTACGTACCCATGAAGTTGTCAGGGGTCGAACGCAAGAGCATTAGATTATACGGTGATTTGTTGGTCGTTTAACCACTCGGCGATCGAATCTAATGGCCGGTCTATTGATTGGTATTTAATTAGATGATGGTTCTAGAGTCAGGTCGACTTCGTATAAGTCAATTTCGAAAGTGACCCAGAGTATCTGTTGCATTTTTAATATATTGATTATCATCCACCAATGAAGTCACTTTATTAAGTGACACGACACGCAAGAATGAATCATTTGAAGCTGATACCTTGTCACTTTATTCACTGATAATCACACACACTCAAAAGTTTATTTATGCATATACATATACTTTAGGTAACATAAATAGATAACTAAAATTGACTATCATTAGAAAAGACGACTTACAGGGATTCCTAATGCAGTCAATCCGATGCTGACAATTGCCAGTGCCAATTTATCCTAGAACAAGATTTGACAAGGCGTTAAGCGATTTCATGTAATAACACCAAGTGCTGTTAAGCACAAAATATACACAAACACATAATGGAGGAAATTTCTAGTTCAGGTGGATGATTTTGATGTAATTGTGTTCTCTGAGATGGATAGATGATTCGTGAAGCTTTCATTACCCTACTAGGCAACATCCTCATCATAGCGCATACTTCAATTTGAAGTGAGCTCTTAAAATTCTCCACGAGTTTATTAGTCAACCCCGCTGGTAACCATGAACGTAAAATTGGTTGTTTTTGTGTGTTTTCACACCGTCTAGGCTACTTGCCTTTAGTGAAAAGCCTTCAAATAGATGACGAAGAAGTAATGGTCTCCTTCAACGTCACATCATTAAATACATCAGATGGACAGAAACTAGCAAAAGAAACTGTGGAGCAGTAACTCAGCAACGACGAACACCTTCCACAACAATCAAAAAAGGCAATACGCAGGTTGGATGGAATGCATAAACCTTTACCTGACAACGTACTTCTAATTCAACGGCCAAATATAAGAACAAGTCAAAGGAACACACAGGAGATCGCCCACATCAGATTTGATCGCAGAAGCTGTGATACAAAGACTAGAAAACATAATCCTACCAAAGATCAAACCCAAAATTTGGATACGTTGGGTAGGTAACACATTTGCGACAATCAGAAGAAACAACTTGGTCAAGAATTACCACTTAATAAACAACATCGTAAATGACATCAAATTCACAGGATAAGAGGCATCCGGGGACAAAATTCTGTCAACCAACTCATGAAGGAGAAATACTCAATTACAACAGCGACAACGCAGTAGCACATAAAAAGAGGTGAATACGATCATTATTCAAGAGAACCAGGCAGAATTTCAGCACTCATAACCTGAGGAAAATTCAACAAAAATATCTCATGAACGTCTTCCGAAGGAACGGATATCCACGGAATTTCATCAAAATACAAATACTCCATACGACCGATTCAAATGCCCCCATGGACAGCACAGAGAATATCACCCTACCATACATAAAGGACATCTGAGAAATCACTGCAAGACTCTTCAAACCCTAAGAAATTGATTTCTCTCACACACCAACAAAATCACTTAACTCAGCTGGCTCTGTGTCAACTAAAAGGCTCAACAACGCAAGGAGATGAAACCAACACTGACTGCAAAAAACTACATTGGCCAAAGTGGACGACCTCTTCGTCATTGTATTCATGTAATTAAATTAGTCCTCCAAAGATGAAAATTCAACCCTTCCCTCATATCGCTGCATACAGATACATATGAACATCAATTCCACTTGGAAAACGTTCAAATATAAGACAGAGAAAGCATCAAGAATGCCAGAGAATTTTTAGAAGGCTGCCTGGTATTCCAGTGAATCGTCAAACAATAGACACATTGACATCGACAAGACTTCCCAGTCCATGAGAACGAGATCTCACACACAAGGGTTCAAAGTTCAGGTCAAGGAAGCAATCAATACCAATACACGCAAGCTAGAGGATCAGAAAATACACTGTAACAACCAATCACGACGTCCAATGTCACCGGGAGAGGTGACTAATAAACTCGTGGAGAAATTGAAGTATTCGCTGAGGATGTTGCGTAGTATGGCTATGCAAGCTTTGCAAATAAACTACCCAGCTCAGAGAACGCAATTACAGCGAAATTCACAAATATATTGGGGTTAAAACTGTTTGATGGTGTTGTTAATTGTGTACTGGTTAGTGACTTAAGGTTAGAATCTGACCATGACCTGCAGCTGAGTTATGCTGAGGTATAGAGCCCGCCTAATGCATCTCTGACAGTTTATTCGAGTCTTGCCCTAGACCGAAATGTTCACTTTACCAATGGTCATTACCCAATACGTGTGTATGCTTGCTTAAATCCCTGAGGTGCTTAAATCACCCATCCATCCAAATGCCTTGTACTTTTCTACGCTTCATATTGTCTTCATTACCCAAACACCACTGTGAATCACGGTCTGTACATGTGCATATTTTCAAGTCAGCATTTAACTATCCGTATGAATCTTATCGAAGGAAATGGATGAAAGGGATCGTGGAAGGAACAACACTGCTTCAGGTGATACACTATTGGTTTTAACTATGGGGTTCTACAGGGATTTAGGCTAATTTCAGTATGGATATCCAGTGATCCATGCATTCTAACTTTCTGAACTCGTGGTAAAGTGTTACCCCCAACTGAAGCCTTCGAATTACACTGAATTCACGTTGACATGATGGAACCCACTGGTCAGGACTTCTCAGTTCAGCTTCAGAACATCCATCTAGTAGGCATCGATGAGCTGGAGACTAATATTGAAATTATAGGCACAGTTAAGTTTCAAACGTCAGTAAATTCCGACTCAAGTGTCCGTGTATACAGCGAGCTTCGTATCATAATTTTATAGTCCCCGTTTCAATCCCTGGCGTCGACTTGATTCCCCGCTGCAAGAGAGTCCTAAACTAAGACAGAATAGATGCCCAGTGTCCCCTGGTTTTCAATGGTCACTGAATGACTTAATTGTTGACGAAATCAACGCTGAAATATTGGCAAATATCAGGTTACGGGAATATTCTGCATTAGGTTAAATCATCTTACAATGAAACAAGCTGGAAATTCTGTGTTGTGTTCTATTTCGGCACTCCTCAGTGGTACTCACCCGCTGAGATTCGGACACAGAACCTTATGACCAGATGGCGGGCTTGTAGACCATTCAGCAATTGGGACGCAATCCTGGTGTCAACTGTAGGCAATCAAATCTCCGCAAACCAACACTTAGTGTTTACATATATGTCTCTGAAACTGGTTTGATATTCAAGTATTGGTTTGTTGGGGTTCGACTGATTGGTTACAAGATTTCATCATGAGCTGACGCTGGTTAGAGAAGTAGGATGAAACAGCTGTGCAGTACTACCAGGTAGGTTCTCTAACCGATACCAGTTCATGATGAAATCTTGTCACCAATCATTCAGATCCCTACAAACCAATACTTGAATATCAATGAGATACTCACTAGCGATTGGCCCTATTCAGGTAGGTAGTAGTTACCTGGCGTCCTAGTGGAAAGTCGTGACCAGTAGAGTGCAGCAAGTCGGGTGTGAGGACAAATACTCGCCGACAATGACATTGGCTAGTGTTTGCGCTATGTCATGAATTGGCAAAAGTTGAAATTCATGGTTGAGGTCCCAGTTGCTTAATGGTTCACAAGCTCGCCTTATAACCAGATCGTCCTGGGTTCAAACTACAGTGAGTGAGTACTGTGAGCAGTCCCAAGCTGGGACGAAACAGCTGTTCACTACTCCCTGTTGGTTCTACACTGGTTTTCTAACCGATGTTAGCTCATGATGAAATCCTCTAACCAATCTGGTTTGAGTTGTCACTCATTCACCCATCTCTTTGTAAAAATTAACTCAAATAAAAACTTCTGAGGACATTAGAGGGTATTGAGGTGGTTTTGGGTTTTTCAGTTGAATAAGGCAGTTTTGGAGTTAATTTTGTGGATATTCAGGGTTTCTGAGGCTTTGGCGACGTGTCTTGATTCGACAAACATTTTACATTATGTTGCCCCAAAAAGTACCAAATCTGCCGAAAATTTTTTATGCGAGTAATTAGCTAAATCCGATCAGCTGGCCGGAAAGAATCACCAACAAGAAACTATGGGAACAAACAAAACAAGAACCAATCGCCCAACAAATATGCAGGAGAAAGTGGAGATGGATTGAACACTCGCTGAGGACGCCGCTGGGTGACATCGTGCTTTAGTCCCTCGAGTGGAACTCGAAAGAGAATCGGTGAGTGGGACGTCCAAGGGTGACATGGAGGAGATCGTGTGAAGAAGAGTTGAAACAGTATGGACTAACATGAATGCAAGTGAAAAGTACAGCAGAAGACAGAAGCAAGTGGAGACGTCCAGTTGAAGCCGTGTGTTCCACTAGGAGCCCAAGGGAACAATAACAATAATAATTAGCTAAATCCAGCTTGGTAAATAATAAATTATGAGCTGAACCATTGAAAAACCAGGGAGTACTGGATAGCTGTTTCGTCCTAGTTCGGGACTCTTGACGGTTCGCATCCAACAGGGTTCCAGCTCAGGACCTTCTGATTACTAACGGAAAAAGTGTAATTATTTCATTTTATCTTAAATTTATTACAAACATAAAATATTTCACATTTTCATTGTACACTTACAAGTCCTGTCCCATAGTGGACACCAATTGAAACAGCAAAAGTTACAACCAAGACAGTAACATAGTATATGAAAACTGCAATGTAGTAACGACGCAGATCAATTGGTAGTGTTGCACCTATTGTGATTAGTAAGATGTACAATACCACAGCTGATCGCGTCACTATAAGTCCCCATGTAAGCGTTTGCCCAATGAACGGTATTCCTGTGAGTACAGATGCTAATATCGTCTATAAAATAGAAAATCATAATGTTTGAGTATACTAGAAAATTATTTTGATCAAAAAATATTCTGTCTGTCACCTTATCATTTATTATCATTCTTGATGTGCCTCAGGGGGACATCTGGCTTCAAGAGTTTTTGACGTTTTGCGAAGCTTTCATCAACCTACTAGGTGACATCCTCGCCTCAGTGCATACTTCAATTTAAATTGAGCTTTTAGATTTCTCCACGAGTTTATTAATCATCCCTCCTGGTGACCTGACCTTAAACGTGATTGGTTGGTTTTGTGTATTTTCACATCCTCTGAGCTGCTTGTATTGAAACTGATTGTTTCCTTGACTTGAATTTCTACTCTTTGTGTGTGTGAGGTTTCCTTCTTATCGATTGGTAAATTTTGTCTATTTCGATGTGTCTATTGATTGACGATTCACTGGTATACCAGGCAGGCTTCCAAAAATTCTCTGCCATTCTTGGTATTTCCTCTGTCTAATATTTGAACGTTGTCCCAGTTGAATTGATGTTTGTGGTTGTCTGTATGTAGTGATATGAGAAAGTGGATGTCATGTCACATTTACAACCGATAAGAAAGAAACCTCACACACAAATTTCAAGCCAAAGAAATAATCAGTTCTAATACAAGTAGCCTACAGGGTACAAAAACAAACGAAAACAACCAACTACGTTTAAGGTCAGGTCACCAGGAGAGGTGACTTATAAACACTCTTGGAGAAATCTAAAAGCTCACTTCAACGAATTGAAGTATCCGCTGAAGATTTCGCCTAGTAGGGTGATGAAAGGTTTGCAAATAAACTATCCAGCTCAGAGAACACAACCACATCAAAATCATGCAACTGAGCTACAAATCTTCTCCATCATATCTATAGGGTAAGGCTGCTAGACTCACCCTCAGCCTTCCCTCTGTCCCAGAGTTACTATCTCCTGGCAAGCTGAGTGATGCTCCAAAAGGGCACCGGACAGGAATCAAATCCGGATCTTCCGTGTGACTGCCGATCATTTCATCACCGAACCACTGACACAATCTCCATATCATGGCGCGATACCTTGAATGAAGTGTTGGTCGGGAGCGATTCTATGCGAGCACTTATGACTTATAACCAGCCTTCATCATGATTGTTGTCCTAATATGGTGTCACATTCTGTTTTAGTGAATAATGCCTCAGATGTCATCCAGAATTGTTAGTCACATTAAAACGGAATATTTTGATATGACTAAGGAATTTCAGTGATGTGAAACATTCCTTAGAATATAACATAGTTCTACACTCGATATATATCTAAAAAGCCGGCTGATATCTCAAAATTAATTTCATGCAAGTGTACTGCCAGTTTCGATTGTATGATTGTCAGCTATACACTGATACTGTAGATTTTTGACTTTAAAAATGATTGCGAATTGGAATGACTAATCCTTCACAATCTAGAACTTGATTGTTGTAAATTTCTAACATCAACTAATTTATGAATTATCGAAATCTTATTGATTTACTTTCCCGCTGACTGATTGAACCAAAATTCTTGACTTCAGGTTGAGATGTTGGCTCCTTGTGTGTAGATGCTTCGGCGATATCTGAGGATCAGTTTCAAGCAATTTGGTGAATAGTGACTAGTAGTGGAATCCAGGAGTCGCACCTCGTCCACTTTGGGACTCGTCAGTTAGACGCGTCTGTATTCCGCAGTGAGTGATGGTGACCCCACTGGAGCTCAATCCCAGTAATCGTAGTTTCAAACACCAGAGCGCTACGCATTAAACCACTTGGGCCATGAGAGCTACCTACTGTGCAACGGGTGTCAGCAGTTATTCAATTTAATTTGGGAAAACTATGACTGTGTAGGGAATGCAAATACATCCAGTTGATGAGTCGTGACTAGGACGAAATGCTGGTCATGGATTCCCCTATTCGTCACTATCCACGAAGTATTTCTCAGAACTATCTACTTTACTCCGAACAAACTAAAAAATATATTTCCCAAAGTTCCCTTCAATTGGTATTATATGACTAATCAAATAGTTGGAGATATTAAATGCTTCAGATATTACTAATCTAACAAAAGTAATATATATATATAAATGTTTGCAAGAATAATAAATTTATACATTCATACATGTAACATCATAAAGAATAAATTCAATGGAAATTTTGTTCTCATCGTATCTAATATGGCCAACAGAATCAACAATATCGCCTCAACAGGCCCACTGAAATGAAGAGAAATCAGGGAATGTCTATATCGGATATATGATTGATAAAAAAAACATGAAATTAAGAATAAACATTGATGAATTAAATGATTTTGTATGAATAATGTTGGGGTGATCCTGTTAACTTATTATCAGAGTTGCTTTGGATTCCACTGTGTTATGTATGATTTATGTTGCCAGTTGAAATGAACTTGTCGCCAATTGATATGATAGCGTTGACACCTGGTTTGACCAAGTGGACTCATACACGTGGGGGTACGGTACTACCAACGCAATGAGCAACTCAGCTAATCTGATAAGTACATGTATTCACCCGTGCTACCTTGCGGTTCACTGAGCCACGTAAATATGAGAACAAAAGACTGACCTGTGTGACTGTTAGGATACAATTTTACTAGGGAATCACTAGTCATATTTATATATCTTTTGTCAACACAATAAAATCCGCCAAGGGCAGCGGAAATGGATTGTTCTGATTAGTAGGCGATTCAGCTAACGTTGGCGACAAATTAATACTCTGATTGACTGGCGATTTGACCAAGATTAAGGTAAGAAAGGGATGATGACATTCGACAGTCAACCAATCACACGATGAATTCTATGATGATTTCTGTTTTAAGACGATTCCTATGACCCTGTCTGATGTTATACATCCTTCGATTCGCTAACTATTACACAGAAGAAAACCTCATGCAATTGTCAAAATGCCAACAGATTATGGAAACGCCGAGGGCTGTATAGTAGTCCTGCAGCTAATGAAGTGCTTGACTTAGGAGAGTGCTTCCATTGCCCGCTTTTGAGAAGTTTTCAATGAATTAACTAACTTGCACGTAGAATTATCACTTTCTCATTCGTAAGAAAAACTGCGAACCTATGCGTCTCAGTGTTTTAATATTTCACATGATTTATCGCGATTTATTATCTGAAAATGCGTTGTATTTTGTGGCGATATGGACTGCAAAATACATCGTCGTTAATTTGTAGAGCATACCACTTTCATTTCATTCATTGGGTTCATTGAAAACATCTGAAGAATTTTCGCCAACTCATGCGTTTCCCTGTATTCCGTCTGGAGATTTATTACTTTGAATATTCATTAAGTAGTTACAAGAGCCATGCGTCTTGTCTATCTTTTGATGCAAAGTGAATTCTACCAGATACGTTTGTAATGTGGTCATCAATTTAGGTGACTCACTATCGTGATTCACTCTGAAATGTTGATAGATAGTTGGAAACAGTCGGCAGGAAGCCACTGACCTCAGTTTCATGTTTGTTGGCACTCATCAGATGGAAATTTCCGAAATCTTAGATTAGCTCACTTTGTACCTCAGATTCGAACCCATGTGCTGCAGTTAGTGACGTTGCCAGTGAACCTTACTGATGAGTCATAATAAGTACGAAATCTAGATCCAGTGTTTCCTGCCTATTTCCACCAGTCATCTGACTTCAATTCAAGGATGTATTAGGCTAAGTGAAGTTTAACAATCATGTTCAGTCGAAAACAAGACAAATTTGTGCTAAAACTTTTGAAAGATCTAACTAGATCTAAGATCTAGTTTCGGAGAGTGTGATGCTCTTTCCATTAGCTGTTTCTTTCATCGAAAATAGACAGCTCTCAGATATGCATATCGTTCTCTGTATTGTAAACGACTGAACACTTCACTTTCATCTATTTCCGCCTAACGTGATATCATGTTTAAAGTATAGTTTACAAACACAAACTTCACTAAGCTTGAGACGTCAGTATCACAAATCAAATGAATCTATGATCTGACAGAAACAATAAAATCACTCTATAAAATAAAACATTAAAAGAAAAACATTCTGAAATGGTAAATGCATTGGATGGCAAATTCTCAGTACACAGTGATGGATAGGAGGTAAATTGGCAGCGAAGTTGATTCCGTTTTTGGTCTGAAAAGTAAGCAGTTAGTTATTCTGGTCGACCTACATTTGTGTCATTGCAAGTGGTATGGGTGTAGTGATGATGGACATCAGAATAACGAATAATAGTACCTGTAATTAGCGGGCAACTTCATCAAGGAGTTACGTTGGCTCACCTTTTTCATGTACTCATCCATAATTTTTTGAATTGTAACGTATATATTCAATGCTCTTCTAATACTCTTCTTATCTCCACTGACAATTCTATCAAATTCTGGAATGATGAATAAATTGATGTTCATTTTTGGAATAAAAGTGTATACTACTGATTGATTGTAGTGAGTAATCGCTTAACACTCATATCAACTAGCAGTGCTTGCTAGTTAGGTTGAGGTGATCAAACCACCGAAAAGCCGTTCTCCTCATTTGGGGCCATGCTCATCAGCGGTGTATCCAGTTTGACTCATCTCATACAGCCGAATCAATTCAAACCACTGGATCTCCGAATAGCTACTTAGGCGAACTGGTGTAATCACAAGTCAAATTCACACTTTGGCATGACCAGTTCGCTGAAGTAGCTAGCTGGAGATCCGGTGGTTTGAAAACATTTGGCTCTGTAAGATGAGCCAAACCGGGTATACCTCTGGTGATCTCAGCCCTAAAATGAACGATACACCTGTTCTGTATGTTGGGATCACTTCGAAGTGGCTACAAAGCAATATTTACTCATGCGAGAGATCAACAACTACTAATCTCAGCAGATATGCTTGTTATCTTGCTGATCATCTATGGGGTCAAACACATCACGTACTGTGTTGATCTGGCTAACTTGATTTCCAAAGGAAACTACAGTGAAATTTCACCTCTTGAACTGTGTAGATAGCAAATTGCAAACCAATCTGACATTTGTGAATTTGATTTCTAATGAAAGTGAATGTAAGCCTCAATAGAAGTACTTGTAATCATGAGAATTTAAACTTATGGGGAAGAAAATATTTCCATTCTCCAATATCTTTGATTTGACACTAGTTAGTAACTAGTGTGATGTGTCTAGTCCTTTCTTTGGTGCAGACTGATTTCTATCAGTCAGTCAGGTGTGCGATGTGGCCACCATTCTAGGTAGCTCGCCAACATGGTGCACACTGATTTGATGATATTAGATGGTTAGAATTCAGTCTGCACCATAGAGAGGACTAGACACTTCACACTAGTTACTACTCTCCATTCAAATTATCCCCTCCAGTCCTACAGGAGGTCAATCGCGAGCCAGGCCGAATAACTCAGTGATAGCGTCTCTGACTGCAGCTCCCACAGAGTGATACAGTAATGTTAACTGTATGATGCATTCATTCCGCTTAAATCTCAGCATACCTCTAAGTTCTTCAAGGACATAAATTCAATAGTAGGTGAATTTCAGTTTACTTTTAACTCAGAAAATCAACAGAGTGAGTTGTCTATCCCAAACTGGCTAGTTAGATACCAACTGTCACCTTCTCATAGATGCGAAGAATTTGAATCAGGGCAGTGAAAATTGATAAAGGCAGGTTTATTTAAGTTTTTATGCAGTCATACCACAAGCCTAAACTACAAATCAGGGAATTTAAATGAATAAGTAACTTCACATTGAATTTTACTCAAAAGAAAAATAAAATTAGAAGTGAAAATGGTAAAAAAACAAATAAGGGGTAATACATCTGCCATATTTTAAAATATTTTTTTTACTCCTTTACGTTCACAGTGGAACATGGGGCTTCAAGCTAGAGGCTTGAAGTTTCTGTAGCAGTTGTGGTTATTTTTACAGGATGGGGTTTCTAGCCTCATGCGTAACCATCCATTTCTGATAGTCTTAATACTGGCTTAGTGAGGTAAAGGAGTTCATCGGCCGAAGATCGATCCCCGGACCAACTCTATGATTGGTGAACACTCTACCACTGTGCCACCGACGCACACATTTGCCATATAAAGAAGGAATATCAGATACTCTGTGTAAAATTCTCAACAACACTGGAAATGAGGCGGCATTTAAATCAACGAGCCCACTCAGAAACAAATTTTGTCAGCCTACTGGTTCTTAAGATTTAGTTAGTAAGCAAAGTATAATTTACTAAACTGGTGTCAGGCCAATTCCTGGAACACAAGAGTTTTCAAGTGGTATTTTCAAATGGTCTAAATACATATTTTATGACTGTCAACACCCTCTCTATTCACAATTCTTCCTGACTTGCGTCTCATCAGACAAGACTAGAAGTCATCATAAAAAAGATTATATGGTCGTACAACCAAGTAAAGAAACTCAACGATACCATATTTAACATGCGTCCTATGAGACAGCGATAATGTTAAGAGCGAAACCTACGACTTATTATGTTATTAGCAAAATAGTTGGCTCTTTCATCTTCTCGTATTTGTAATCAGTGGTGAGACTGTTTCAATTCACTTATTATGTAGCTGTTAATCATTACTAATATCATTATTTCACGCCTTTTGCACAAATACATCACACCATATTTTTGAGATAATCTCCATCTTCTAATAGAACTATCCAAACTTATTAAAGGGATTCGCTGTTATTATTTATTCTGATACGTTGGCTTTCTGAGTGGAACATAAGGTTACAAACTTTGAAGTCTCTGTGGTAGTGATGTTTATTTTTTCTTTTTATTTGATGAGGTTGCTAGGCATACTCCCAACCATCTCTCTTTGCTGGGATTATCAATGGTTAAGCAAGGCTGAAGAGTGCATTGACAGGGAATCGAACCCAGGACCACTTACATGGTTGCTGAATGAGTATTCCCTCACTGAACCACTGACGTACTAAACAAACTAGTTGTTTTGAATTTAACACAGTGAATGAAGCAATAAGAAACTTAACGGTAGAGAAATAGGGAGACACTGGATGTAAAACGCAAGAAACCATGAGGTGTAAGGAGAATTGAGTATATTTACAAACGCATGAGGAGGATGTTATGAACAATAATTATACAAAGATACGCTTACCTGATTTAATTTCTATGGTAGCATCAAAATCATGTTGATTCCAGAGTATTTATAGCTTATCTGATCTGTGTTGTGCTGCATACTTATGTGATTAAAGTGCTCATCTCACAAAGTTGTTCTGTTAAATGGAGAAGAAAAAGCGTGTGATGAATAGACTTTAGTCATCGTGTATGAAAATTAATTTGTTGATGTTATGAATGCGAAGGAAAAAAATAAAAGACCTTTATACTGTTATTTTTCTCAGTCTGTTTTCAATAATTAAATATTATAAAATATTTAATTTATTCCTTGAGATCAAAGTGGAACACTGGTCTTCACGAGCATATTTCCATTGTGCTCATGATCTAGTTCAAGTCACTCTTAGATGTCCAATTTGTCGCTTCCCATTTGACTTTTTTATTCAAGGGATTTTTATTTTGGTGTTAGTTCAATGTCACTAAGTGTGCTCCAGTGGTCCAGAGATAGAATGCTCACCGAATATCAATGTGGTTAAACTTCCAGACGAAGCACTTCTAAGCCAGTCTTAACCCTGTAGTAGGCCTAGTAAAGAGGAAAGTTTGGGCTTGAGGCTAGCAGCCCGAACCCATGCTATTTATGTCTGTTATATCTTTTTCCACAGGAAATCACAATTGCTTTATGAACTTTGAGGTGATCAGAAACGATATCTGATCCCTGATCTATGATTTATTTAGGTGTTTTCTGGAGATAGTAATCCTCAGAGTAGCAGAGTAAAATTTCTTCTTCAGGCACTTGGAAAGACGATTTTTGAGGATTTCAGCCTAGACATAATCTCTGAAATCTAAGTTCATGAAGAGAGATTTCCTAGCCACAGTTAGACCCAGTGGCAGTGGCAATTTTCCCCATGTTTGAGTTAATAAATCTATGTGGATATCCATTTTGTAATAAAGTGTCAAGAAGAGGTTCCAGCACAGTCTTTACTGTATGTTTCGACCAGACCATTCAAATCATCAGGCTCAGAGAACGTACTAATTCTTGTTTTGAGACTGGTGGGATGTAGATCTACTGTAAAGACAGAAGACAAGTGCCAAGAAACAGATCGTTTATTCAGAAAATCAACAGATATTTATAGATTTTTATGTACACTATTGCCAGTGGAGAAGCAACGCCTTCTGGTTGGTTGTCTTCTTGCTGAAGTTTATTCTCTTTTTGTGGCCGTTTCTCAAAATACCAAACTATATGTCTGTGAATCATATTTCTACACTATAACTCGACTGTGATTTTCACCTTCTTGAAAGTGCTTTGTCTGAATGAATGCTCCGATATCAATTTACGAGTCTCTTTATTTATCAGATTCGGGCAGGTAACTCCACTTGGAAATTGTCGAACTTTATTCTTTGTTGACAATTAGTTGTGTGAATAGTTGGCCGCTACAGCTGATTGACAAATAACGTAGCTTGTCAGCAGATAGTGTCGTAAATAAAACTGACAGTCAAGTACCATAGGAAATGATAGAAGGATTATTGATCTCATTTGGAGTTAGAAATGTGAGCTGTGTACGCAGAGTGAAAGTATTTTACCGTTTAAATAAGTCGCACGCTTTGATTTTGGGTACACCTACGTCTCAAATTTATTCTGTATCTTTCCACCTTATTATTCACCAATGAACACATTTTAATTACTTCAATAATTTTGAACTTGTTCCCATTCAACCTTGTCTAGAATATTAACCAGTCCTTAGGTTGGGACATAAGGAAACTTGGATCTGGGAAAGCTACTGAGAATTCAAAGCACAGAAGAAATAATTTAATTCTTCACTGGAATTAGAGAGACTTCTGAATTCGAAGATGGATATCTTCAAACATTGTAAGCCTTCATGAGAATATACCAAGTACACTTTGCTCATTATTTTCCTGTAACGATCAGATATCTCATGATTGTTCCCCTCAAAGATTTACTTTCTCTTAATTCCAAACTCTTCTGTATGTGTTCAGAAAAATCTAAGATAGGGCCTTCTCTCTGTACTTCCAATATATCTACTTCGAAAGATACACGTAACTGAGCAGAGCAAACATGAGACATCTGGCTGACACAAGATATCAAGCAGATATCGTGAAGTGCTCATTATCCTTAGATCGTTTTCCTGATCCAAGATTACAAACAATAATCTTTACACCAATGGCTCAATAAATGTGTCCTCGCAAGGAATTCTGTGTATCTGGAATTGCCTAATATGCTAGGCATGTCGCTGAAAGACTTCAGAGGAGCCAGATCATTATGTGCAATAAACCACACAATATGAGGAGGCTTCATGTGGTATTCTGCCCTTGATTCGATATGATAGACAGGAAAGCACAATAAACACACCACGCTCATTTTATATCGAGCTGTATAAGCAATAGCACAGCACAGTTTACAACATATACTACTATTGTCACAAACAGTAGTGTCTTCTCTACTATGGCAACAACTAAACTTTATATTTTTAAGCTACACGCATACGGCACAATATATCAAACAATATTAACCAAGCAATCCCAACCTCGTATGTGTGCTTCTCTCTTGTTGAGGATCCATCAGGAACAAATTACTGTATGAGACACAGTTACTGAAAACAAAACAAGTAGCTCAGCGATAGTGATACACGTTCCCTTTATTTCACTGTCTTCGATATCCTTATTTTTCACTGGCTGCTCAACTGGTTTCTGGTGAGCATTTACACCGAATGAAATGTGTTCAGAGTACTGGTATTAATATTTTTATCAATAATTTCATCGATTATTTTATCTGGTCTACTACTGTATAATTTCTTGTTGTTTCAAATCATGGAAAGTACGCAGCACAAAATGTGCGAGGAAAGAATGAGAACTCAAACCAACTTCACTTGTAACAGTTTGAAAACGTCTGGGCATCGGGTGTATGATATTCAGTATTATAAACATTTTTGTATTTAGAACAACAGATTTAAGTGAACAATATTTTGCCTTCAATTAGACCTCATCAGGCTTAACTCTCATAAACATAACTTTACAAATAAGTATTCAAATATAAACCAAACATGTTGTTTTGTCTTTAGGGTAACAATGTTGTCCACGTAAATTGTGAAATTAGTCATAATAATAATAATGATAACAATAATAATAATGGTCTTATCAGTAATAAGGATGAAAAAGTGAGGCAATCTGTGATAACACGAATAATGAAAAACAGCATGATTAAACAAACAACTGTTCAGGTAGACGTGGTAGTCGATAAAGGCTAAGAAAAACAAATGAACCGATTGCGTAATGCTAGATTGTAAGGGAAGTAAATGAAACACGTTTTTAATGAAGATGTGATACGATTAAGGGATGATAACAGAGGGGTTGAAATTATAAACAAGGTGTGGTGGAGAAGTCATTAGTTGGTTATGTCTTAATAGGCCAAGGGAGGGATAAGGGCTGCATAGTTTAGGTTTAATAGTTCGAATGCCTATCACCTCAGGTGTGTGCAGTAGGCGAATAAGAATTGTATTGAAAGGATTTGGTAGGATATGACGAATTACTTTGAAAGCTCTCGTTTTCTCCACTACATGACCACTATCAATTAAATGTAACAAAATTGAGCTACGGATTGTTTTTGTCTGTCATTTGCCAAACCACCACGATGGGATATGTTCACTAACACGTTGACTGAGCTGTCTTGTAGTACACCCAACGTAACTGTCACCTCAGATGCATTTGAATTGATAAATCAACTTAGATGAGGCGAAACTATCTAGATTATGCTTCGATATCGTCCCAATCATTCGTTGACCAGAGAATGGCAATCATGGTTTTTCTGCGTAAAAATTTCTTTGTAATCTCCTATAAAGTCTCTGGAACAAAATCTCACTTGACAAGTCACCATCAAACTGTAAATTAATAAATAGTGGCTTTTGTATTTTCCAACGACTTTCCACTATTTATTACTAATATTGTATTATTAAACCAGAAATTATAAAAATCTCAGCTTATATATAACAACTTAATCATCGTTCCTCAGCATGGGGTCATTTTTGCGTTGTCAAGTTGGCCAGTTGGTAAAGATAACAAAACCAGGTGTAGATTGTTGGATTTGATAAGTACATAAAGTTGTAAAAGCAGCGTGTGTTTGCATAATGAAATTGCTTATCACATTTGTGTTGATTTTGTCACTTGATGAAGGGAGGGGGGTGTTGCAAGCAGGTCAAATTCTGTTTTAGTCCATCATTTTTATTCAGATCATTTGGATTCCATTTGATATGAAGGGTTTCTGATGACATGAAAGGTTGTTTGTGATTCCTGAAACTTTTTTAGATTATTTCAATATTGTCAGGATCAATTTCGTGATCTGGTTCTATAACATAGCGTTTAAACACATGGCTGATGACTTTTTAAGCTTTTCTAGTTCACAGCTGGATTTCTTGGT
>OX235274.1:140732037-140821585 GCA_944472155.2 Trichobilharzia szidati | reverse complement strand
TGATTTTAGATAACAAAAATTGTCATTCTTATAAAATATTATTATTATTAATCCCTTGGGTTCTGGATGGCCTCAACAGGACACTACCATTTCAGCTTTTTCTTTACATCCTTCTTTAGATAACCCCACAATGGCTCATAAGCTTTCATTTACTTCTCACACAATCTCCTTTGTGTCACTCTTCGGGATACCTGTGATTGGTCACTTCAGATTCAGGTTGCAGTCGTTGGCCTGGCGCTTGATAACGCTGAACGGTCTCCACGGTTTTCTGCATATTTTCTGGGCACTAGATCCTTGGTTGATTCGTTGAGAAAGTTCCTTATTACTTATCATTCCTGGCTGTCTGATTTCCTCTTCGGGATGAAGACAGTTGTTGATGAATGTCTGTAGTAACCTGTTGGAAAACGTTTAGTGACACGTGCGCAAAGTCTCGTATCCATGTGAAAACACTGGCTTAACATTAATGTTCAAAATTCGAATCTTCTTCCTTATACTGAGTGGGGTAGATTTCTTTACTGATTTTGATGATACCGACTTTCATATTCTGATTTTGTCTAGATAGATGACAGTGACAGCTTTCGTACAAATTCCTCCCGTTGATGGAGGCCGGTCGCTGTTGTTGCTGTTTTTTCTATGTTCCCTCGAAGTGCTGTTTTCGTTTCCACTTCTGCCAACTTCATGGTTTTCGCCGAAAGATCTCAGAGTTTGTGAGACATTAGACATAAACCATCCGCTAAACCCAGATCTAGGGGGCCATTTCGGGTTTTCGCATATGACAATCCTCTCACTACACACAGTCTGTTACATGACCCGGTGCACTATGATCAGGAATAGAGTCTGTGATAGTAGGCATCTCTGTCTTACTCCTGTCATCACCACAAATACTCAGGTAAGTGTGACATCATCGTATTCCTGTTGAATTAGAATTCCAAATGTTCCAAGCAGTGCAGTCCATAGCGTCGAAGTAGTTTTCCAATTACTTGAAATCCAACGCTAACGAGGACTTCTTAAAGGTCAGTGAATTCAAGGTAAATAGTTGAGTGTCGTCCTCAACTAGTGAATCTAGCCTATTCTAAATGAAGTCTTCCAGTCGGAACATCTATTGATTTCTCCAATATGATTCTGCTCAACATTTTGATTCGGGTATACACGAATAAGACGCCATGCCATTTCTTACATTAGGTCTTACATTGAGTCACCTTTCCTCTGCAGTTTGACAAGTTAACCTTTCTTCAGTCGACTTGTAGTTTTTCTTCCTTTCACACTTTCTCCAGGAGTAGCGTTGAAACATTCACTCTCGACTGTGGTTTTCAGTTTTCAGTGACTCTAGAGGAGTTAAATGCTGATTTGTTGTCATTTTTTACTTCTTTTAAACAGCCGATTTCTTTTGGCCTAATCTAGATTTACCGCACATGATGTCACTTTAAAATCCAAGTCTCTGTTACATGTTCTCATCGTTACAATGGCTTTGAATCATAAATAAAGTGAGTGACAACTTAAGAATATACCAAACATTATGCACAGTTTGCAAAATGTGTATCCTTGGGTGGTAAATCATCAGACAAAGGTTAAGAAGTACAATCTCTCATAGTCCACTCATCCTTTGACTTTCTTTCTTCTTTTAATCTGATTAGTCACAAATGATGACGAAAGTGCATTCCTGCATAAATATTCCTCGATAAACAAGATTGAATATTCCGTGTAACACCTGGTAAAATGGTGATAAAATATGCTACACATACATTAAAATCATCATCACCATCATCAAAGTTGCTGGTCGTCTAAAGCCTCAATTTCCATCCAATCAATAATTTAAGTATTCAAGCGTTTGTCTGTGGGGATTTGATTAGCTACAGGAATTCACCATAAGTCGACACAGCTCAGGGAACCATTGAAAACCATGCTACTTAGCGACTCTTCAGTATCAACCACCGTATTCCGAACCCAGGATCACTCGGATTGAAGGCCAACCCATATAACATTTAGCCACTAGGAGTTGAGTCGCTGTCCATCAATTCCACCTTCCACCAATTTGTGATTTTAGCCTGACAACCAACCAGTGTCGTCGACGAGTATTTATAATACTCAAATGTCGTCGTTCACTGTGACAATTCAAAACATACTGTCAAGTAGCACCTGTCAGTTCTGATGGAAATAAAATCGAAGTTTATGAGCAATACATGGTACATTCGGATAAGCATAGCACATCACGCTGAGTCCTCTGATAATCTAAAGGAATTCAAAGAGTTTAGGGTGTCGAAGGTAGGTGTGTTACATTTCCACCTTGAACGACGAAATTCATCAAATATCCAAGAAGCTAGCTAGATTTCAGTTGGTATGAATGGAATTGATCAGTCGAGCTGAATCTCCCTTAGCCTCAACCAAACGAACTGGCAATACGGTGTCAAGATGACGTCTAACTGTCCAGCAGGCACCATTAGTTGACCTGAGTGGCTTCTGACTACTGATATAATTCAGTAGTATTCACAATTGATAATAGTTTTATGTGAGTATTTGAATATAATGATGGATATCACCGAGTGTATTTTTGATCATGAAATTTTTCAGTGCAAACTACCAAGTGTACTAAAGATCATATCAATTATTTTTTTAATAAATTGAATGCGTTAAATATACATTCATAGAAGGCAAATACCACTGTACTTTGTTCAAGCACATTGAGGTGTATTTATTTTTGTGAATGTTATGTGAAATGAAATAATCAAGTATTCTTAATAGTGCGTTGTTTTTCTAAGACAAGTTCTTTTCACATACGTTTGTCTGACCATGTTTACGGGTAGTGTCTGAAACACTATCGATTAAAGAATATTGAAATTAGTGCAAACTGTTTAAAAGAACACTCCAAGTAGTGCTGAGTTGAATTTCAGTGGTTGTGATGGGATACATTATTGGAAGTGCATCATCTATTGGTGTAGACATTTTACTCACTATATCCATTAGTGTTGTAGAATCTTATCGATGCCTTCAGACATTTTATGTTATACTTCCAACTAATCATATTACTGTAATTCTCACTATTCCCTTAGATTCGTAGTGGAATATGAGACTTCAGCAGCTCATCCCCACTTGACTCTGTTTTCTGTGGTTTTAATTAGATGGTCCCACGAATGCCCATAGTCTCTCACCTCCTTCTCACACAGTCTCTTCCTTATCCACGTTGTTCTTGGACGCCCTATTCGGGTTCGACTGAAGGGCCTGAAGTACGATGCTACGTAACTGTCTCCTCAGCGTGTGTTCCATCTATCTCCATTTTCTCCTCAATATTTGTTCAGTTATAGGCACTTGATTGGTTCGTTGTCAGAGTTTCTTACTGCTAATTATTTCTGGCCATTCGATTTTCAGTATGGAGCCACCGAAGTCAGCTGTTGACAAGAGTCTGCAACACCCTTTAAGAAAACGTTTTCTTGGAGTTTACTGAAAACTTTGACCACTATAGAAGAACTGACTTAACACTTGTGTCGAAAACCCAAATTTTGTTGTTTATCCTGAGTGATTGTAGCAGATTTTCAAACTGTTTTAAGGGGGATGACGGTCTGACCTGCCGTACTGATTCTGGTTTTGACATCCTCTTCCCGGCCGCCAGGCGAATTACTAGGGTCATTTTATTACACTTCAACAGGACCTCTTTTGTGTGGTAGTGAGCGTTGGAGTGAAACCTATACAGACCGAGCTTAAGGTTTCACCAGGAACTGGGAATATGAATTTTAGTATCTCAACCGCCTGTCGAATGCCATTGATTAGATTCAAATGTGTCAGCCTTGACAGCGAGATTTTCATCTACCGATTGGATATTCTGTGGACAAAATGTTTGAATATATGATATAAACATTTGCAGTTGAAAAATCAAATATGTATCATACTCAATTCCTCATCGTATATTTTGAAACATAGAAGGCTAAGTGTGATACTGAAACATTTGTGTGTTACACACTAGGATTCTTTGTATTCTGACTGACTCAATGGAACTCATCTCCACATCTCCCCTTCACTCTGTTCTGTGAAGTCGTTTTCACGTTTCTCTATGATTGTCAATAGACTTTCATCTCCTCCTTATACGATGTCCTCCATGTCATCCTCGGATCCACGCCCACCTTGTCATTTCCCATTTCGGTTCCAGTGTGTGTGTGAGGTAATTCAACAGTCTCCTTAGCGTATGTCTAGTCTAACTGCATTTCCTTCTGTAGATTTGTTGGGCAATAGGCTTCTGGTCGATTCATTCACACTATTCCTTGTTGCTCATCGTCTGTGAAATAGTGAACGTCTAATTCCGAATGCCTAATATTCCTCTAAGTGTTTGTCACTATTCTGTCGTTGTTTCTTCTTACGAATCCAATGCCCACCATACTTAGAGACTTCGTCAATGCTTCACCAGTAATTTTATTTATGAAAAGAATATTGGTGAGATTCTGACGGTCGACTACCGACGCCGGATCAAAACAGTCAAGTTTAGGAAATTTTACCTATGGAGCTGAAATGTTTCTAAGCTGTACAAAATCTCATCCAGCTGCTTCCTGGTTTATATAACTTCAGTTGTTCTGATATTAGATACTTAAGCGGTGAAACCTGGCAGCGTTCTCATATACAGGAATACATGACTTCATGACGACTCTTTTAATGATTCATGAGCTCTAGAGACGAAAGTTCTTGAGAATCACTATGCGAAAATGTAAACAGTACACTGTATGTAATGGGAAGTCTTCTACTGTTTTCCTCAATTTAAGCGATGTCCTTCAAGGTGCTGTTCTTTCTCCTATTTGTTTTCTTCCTGTTCATATGACTTGACCCATTCTGATGAAGCCAGTTTTGTTAGGCATTCCAACAACATGACTGTTTTCATCCTGGTTCTACCTCAATCACATTGTACCAAAATGAGAAGCTTTTTATCAGAAATCAGTCAGTGATCCTTGTCAGATGGTCTTGAGCTTGATCACTCCATATTTGAGATTATTAATTTCACTTTCAGGCACAAGAACGATTTACATAAGCCGGTTGATTCCCATGATTCTCATATCATAGATGACAATGAATTTGAAACTAAATTGAATAATAAACACATTGGATTATTTATGACTTTCCTGGTCTTTCCACATCATGTCGACGTCTTGAAAGATATTTCGTCTAACCTTCTAAGTAAGGAAGTTGAGACAGTCTGGTATCACTCAGTTGCTTATTTTTCAGTTTGTTGATTCTTGTAATTTACCTGTTCTTCTTTACTGCTCTCCCCCGGTCTTGGCTAGACTTCTTAACAAAAACTTTATGACACTGAGAATGGCACTAATAACTGTAGAGCAATTGAGATGTCGTCAAATTATCTTGTTAGTACTGTTGTAGATAGAAACGTGAACTCCTGCAAGAAAGTAGCCATTGTCATCTTGTTGGACTCTGCGCATACTGTTTATATACAACTATTCCATAGTATCTAATTGGGGTGCGGATTTGAAAGTAGCTATAGAAGGCTTTATGTTCAAATTGTGCGTCGGTGGCACAATGGTAGAATACTCGCCAACCATGCAGGTGGTTCAGAGTTCGATCGTCAGCCAACGACGCACCACTTTACTTCCCTGAGACGGTAACAAGACTGATAAAGAGGGAAAGTTGGACATGAGACTGGCAACCCCACGCCTTAATAGTAAACACTGCTACTGAAACTTCAAGCCTCTAGTGTGAAGCCCTATGTTCCTCTGGGAATGTAAAGGCATAAAAATTATGTATGGATCCCTTATTTGACATGCACCTTATGTGATCAGAAAAGTGTAAGGCATGAAACTTCTAACTTGCTGAGAAACACTAAATAAGCCTCCATTTTAATTCTTTCATGCATTAATCTATTGTTGTTAGTTTTCCCGCTTCCATTTCAAACTTTTACAATCATGTTCGTTTTGACATTATTATCAGTGTAACAGCTCTCTTAGAAGAGAAATTAGATGTAATATTTAAACTGATAATGTCAAAATCAACCAAATCTTTTCCACATTAGCTAATTTTAAATTATCTAATCTGTCGATGTTTTAGTTCATCAGAGTTTGTTAGCATGGAACTTGAGTGACTTTTAGGAGGATTTAATACCATAGCTAAATATTTAGACAATTCATAAGTAGCTGAACTTAACTTAATAAACCGCATATTATCACGATGATATTCCTAAGTGTGGTGAACTGGATTATACTCCAGATTGTGCTTAGGAGTGAGGAGACCGGAGTACTCTGGACGACTGACAAGAAGACTCCAGAAGATTAGAATTTACAGATGATGCATGTCTAATGTCACACAAACTCGAAGACTTACAGGCGAAAACCAACAAACTTGCTGAAGAACCTGGTAGGCAGCGAAGACAGGACTTCAGGTGAACATAGAGAAGGTGGAGGTGGTGAAGATAATCAACGAACAACCACAACAACAGCTAGTACCAATCAACATCAACGGGGGAGATTTGCCAGAGATTGGTTCCTTCACTTATCTAGGAAGCATCGTTTTAACTATAGGTGGAGGGGATGAAGACGTCAAAGCCAGCCAGGATCAGAAACCTACGATACACCTTCATCAACCTGAATCCAGTTTGGAAATCTGCTACACTGCGTGGCATAAACAACGAAATTCGCATTTCCAACAACCATGTCAAGTAGGTCCTTCTATACGGGTCAGAAAATTGGCGTGTGCTTCACGAAAAGGATTTCCAACAGACTACAGCAGACTTTTATCAGCTGCTGACTTCGATGGCTCCATATTGAAGATCAAATGGCCGGCTAGGAAGAATTAGTGACAAGAAATTCTGGCTGGGGACAAACCAACTAAGAGAGTATCTCTCAACAAACATGTAAGAAAAAGTGGAGATCAATTGGACATTCATTGAGGAATCCGTCGAATTATATCGCGCGTCAGGCCATCGAGTGGAGTCCCAAAGGGAAGCGGCGAGTGTGTCGTCTTCGGCTGACATGGTGGAGATCGTGTGGAGAAGACATGATAGATTATGGGCAACTGTGGACCCAAGTGAAGAGGACGACAGAAGATGGGACAATGTGGAGATGTGTTGTTGAAGCCGTATGTTCCACTCGGAACTCAAGGGAATAATAATAATAAGTAGGTTAATTTCTAAAATCATCTATAAGTCTAATAGGGTATCCTGACTTTTGACGGTTAACAACACCATTCATCCTACTGAGGTTATCAGTTTCCCGCAATAAATTAAACCATTTGGACTCACCTAGAAACAGCTTCATTTGGCGTATCAGGTCCGCTGTGAATTTCTTAACCTTATGCGTAACGGTGTCTAATGATTGCTTAATTTCCTCATATGGTTGTGTTTGTATGTGAGTATTCACCTTCTCCAAATAGTTTTATTTGTCTTATATTGTGGTGAGAGCTGTCTGCAAGTCAAAACTGCAGACAACAATTTACGTCAGTGGTACGTCTCCAATTGAGGTTATGAGAAAAAAGCAATTACAAAGCTTAACCTTGAGGAACTCGACAACCAGTCACAGCAGACTTAGCGTGAGCAAATACGATTCGCAGATATATGGCTTAAAATTCTGAGAAACGGTCACTAGCAGTGCAGAATAATCTTCAGGAGGAAAACAACCAATCAGAAGACGTTGCTTTTCCGTTCACAATCATGTAAATAAAAATCTACAAAGATCTGTTTATTTTTTTCAATAAACGATCTGTTTCCTGACCCTTGTCTTCTGTCGTCAAAATATTACTGTCGTATTTTCTTTGCTGATTTAGTGATTACTATATCCTTGTTATTCTTAAGGTGTTTAAGGGCTTCTGTCTCTGGTCGAGAGAGAGAGATAATCTTGTATTACAGGCTGGAAATCGCATATTGCTTCAAAAGTACTCTATGGACTGAAGCCATTATATTACTACTATTATTATTAATACTTTTAGAATAAACCTTATCTGACAAGAGTTGGCTGTATTTACAAAGCGTTTAATTATGTAATCGTTAACACACCGCCTGTTCACAGGTCTTTGTATTCGCCAACATTATCTGCATTGATCCAAACATAATCGGCTATCACAATGAAAAATTTCTGAAGAACTGGCAGGTGAATCATGCATGATTATAAAAAAGGATAGGTACAATTGAAAACGTTTTCAAAATCAAATTAAAACTGAGAATGTAAAACATTTATTAGCCAGTTAGTTATATTAGGAGTAAAGGTCAGTTTGCATCGATTTGCGTGCAATGTACTTGTCATTTCGTCAGTTTGAATGACTCAAAAGGTCATTTTGAAGTGGTTAACTTGATCTTTTAATACATTGTCCAATATCAAATATGGTATTCCAATATTGATGGCTGACAGCAGAAGGATGAGCGTCAGATGCACAAAGAATGCAGCCATGTAGTAATAGTCATCAAGTGTTCTGAACTGTGGTCTACCCAATGCTGCTTGACCCCAAAGTAAAACAATCTAACAGACATTGAAGATGAAAAAAGGAAAAAGTGGAGCAAGTAATTGTCAAGAAATAATTTTGTATGAGATATTTCTCAACAATGAATACTGTAAAATACCTTCGCCCAAATTTGTTTTCAATTATATATATTGGTCCACGCATCTCTGATCTACACAAATGCAATTAGTAGGCCTAGGTTAACCGATATCTGGAAAGTTGTGAACTGTTTTCATAACCATTTCTCATTTATTTTCAAGTGATGGTTTTCAAGTTTGATCATGTTAGAATCACTGAAAATTGACTAGGAAGTATTGTAAAATACACTGCTTCGTCCGTGTTTTGGACTCTTGAGCACTACGTACCCATGACGTTGTCAGGGGTCGAACGCAAGAGCTTTAGATTATATGGCGATTTGTTGGTCGTTTAACCACTCGGCGATCGAATCTAATGGCCGGTCTATTGATTAGTATTAAATAAGGTGATGGTTCTAGAGTCAGGTCGACTTCGTATAAGTCAATTTCGAAAGTGACCCAGTGTATCTGTTGCATTTTTAATATATTGATTATCATCCACCAATGAAGTTACTTTATTAAGTGACACGACACGCAAGAATGAATCATTTGAAGCTGATACCTTCTCACTTTATTCACTGATAATCACACACACTCAAAAGTTTATTTATGCATATACATATACTTTAGGTAACATAAATAGATAACTAAAATTGACTATCATTAGAAAAGACGACTTACAGGGATTCCTAATGCAGTCCATCCGATGCTGAAAATTGCCAGTGCCAATTTATCCTAGAACAAGATTTGACAAGGCGTTAAGCGATTTCATGCAATAACACCAAGTGCTGTTAAGCACGAAATATACACAAACACATAATGGAGGAAATTTCTAGTTCAGGTGGATGATTTTGATGTACTTGTGTTCTCTGAGATGGATAGATGATTCGTGAGGCTTTCATTACCCTACTAGGCAACATTCTCATCTTAGCGCATACTTCAATTTGAAGTGAGCTCTTAAAATTCTCCACGAGTTTATTAGTCAACCCCGCTGGTAACCATGAACGTAAAATTGGTTGTTTTTGTGTGTTTTCACACCGTCTAGGCTACTTGCCTTTAGTGAAAAGCCTTCAAATAGATGACGAAGAAGTAATGGTCTCCTTCAACGTCACATCATTAAATACATCAGATGGACAGAAACTAGCAAATGAAACTGTGGAGCAGTAACTCAGCAACGACGAACACCTTCCACAACAATCAAAAAGGCAATACACAGGTTGGATGGAATGCATAAACCTGTACCTGACAACGTACTTCCAATTCAACGGCCAAATATAAGAACAAGTCAAAGGAACACACAGGAGATCGCCCATATCAGGTTTGGTCGTAGAAGCTGTGATGCAAAGACTAGAAAACATAATCCTACCAAAGATCAAACCCAAAATTTGGATACGTTGGGTAGGTAACATATTTGCGACAATCAGAAGAAACAACTTGGTCAAGACTTACCACTTAATAAACAACATCGTAAACGACATCAGGTTCCCGGGATAAGAGGCATCCGGGGACAAAATTCTGTCAACCAACTCACGAAGGAGAAATACTCAATTACAACAGCGACAACGCAGTAGCACATAAAAAGAGGTGAATACGATCATTATTCAAGAGAACCAGGCAGAATTTCAGCACTCATAACCTGAGGAAAATTCAACAAAAATATCTCATGAACGTCTTCCGAAGGAACGGATATCCACGGAATTTCATCAAAATACAAATACCCCTTACGACCGAATCAAATGCCCCCATGGACAGCACAGAGAATATCACCCTACCATACATAAAGGACATCTGAGAAATCACTGCAAGACTCTTCAAACCCTAAGAAATTGATTTCTCTCACACACCAACAAAATCACTTAACTCAGCTGGCTCTGTGTCAACTAAAAGGCTCAACAACGCAAGGAGATGAAATCAACACTGACTGCAAACAAACTACATTGGCCAAAGTGGACGACCTCTTCGTCATTGTATTCATGTAATTAAACTAGCCGTCCAAAGATATCAGATCCACTCCCTCCCTCATATCGCTGCATACAGACACATATGAACATCAATTCCACTTGGAAAACGTTCAAATATTAGACAGAGAAAGCACCAAGAATGCCTGAGAATTTTTAGAAGCCTGGTATTCCAGTGAATCGTCAATCAATAGAAACATTGCCGTAGACAAGAATTCCTAGTCCATGAGAACGAGATCTCACACACAAAGGTTCAAAGTACAGGTCAAGGAAGAAATCAATACCAATACACGCAAGCTAGAGGATGAGAAAATACACTGAAACAACCAATCACGACGTCCAATGTCACCGGGAGAGGTGACTAATAAACTCGTGGAGAAATTGAAGAGCTCAATTCAAATTGAAGTATTCGCTGTGGTAGGGTGTTGCGTAGTATGGCTATGCAAGCTTTGCAAATAAACTAAACAGCTCAGAGAACGCAATTACAGCGAAATTCACAAATATATTGGGGTTAAAACTGTTTGATGGTGTTGTTAAAGGTGTACTGGTTAGTGACTTAAGGTTAGAATCTAACCATGACCTGCAGCTGAGTTATGCTCAGGTACAGAGCGGGGTTAATGCATCTCTGATAGTTGATTCGATTTTCGCCCTAGACCGGAATTTTCACTTTACCAATCGTCATTACCCATTACGTGTGTATGCTTGCTTAAATCCCTGAGCTGCTTAAATCACCCATCCATCCAAATGCCTTGTATTTTTCTACGCTTCATATTGTCTTCATTACCCAAACACCACTGTGAATCACGGTCTGTACATGTGCATATTTTCAAGTCAGCTTTTAACTATCCCTATGACGCTTATCGAAGGAAATGGATGAAAGGGATCGTGGAAGGAACAGCACTGCTTCAGGTGATACACTATCGGTTTTAATTATGGGCTATCATAGGGATTTAGGTGAATTTCAGTATAGATATCTTTGCAGGTCAACTTCATTTAGACAGATCCATAAAAATCTGCGGATACTGTACAGCTGTCTCGTCCTAGTCTGGGATTCTTCAGCAGTCCACACCCATGGCCCCATCAGGTATGGAACGAAGGAAATTCAGGCTGTGAGACTAAGCTTGGTGACCATACAGAAATTTGTGCCTGAATCCAGTGATCCGTGATTTCTGACTGTCTGAACTCGTGATAAAATGTAACCCCCAACTGAAGCCTTTGAATCTCACTGAATTGACGTTGACATGATGGAACCCACTGGTCAGGACTTCTCAGTTCAGCTTCAGAATATCCATCCACTAGGCATCAATGAGCTGGAGACTAATATTGAAATTGTGGGTATAGTTCAGTTTCATAGGTCAATAAATTCCGACTCAAGTGTCCGTGTATACAGAGAGCTTCGTATCATAATCTTATAGTTCCCGTTTTAATCCCTGGCGTCGACTTGGTTCTTCGCTGCAGGAGAGTCGCAGACTAAGATAGAATAGATGCCCAGTGTTCCCTGGTTTTCATTGGTCTCTGAATGACTGAATTCTTGACGAAATCAACATTGAAATATCGGCGAATATTCGGTTATGTTAAGATTCTGCATAAGGTTAAATAATCATACAGTGAAACAAGCTTAAGAATCTGTATTGTGTTCTGGTTTAGGACTCTTCAGTAGTACGAACCCACTGAGATACGAACCCGGAACCTTAAGATCAAAAGGCTGGAATGTAGACCATTCAGCCATTGAGTCTCAATCCTGGTGTCAACTAGTGAGCCAACCTGTAGCCAATCAAATCTCTGCAAACCAACACTTAGTATTTACATATATGTCTCTGAAACTGGTTTGATATTCAAGTATTGGTTTGTAGGGATTTGACTGATTGGTTACAGAAATTCGTCATGATCTGACACTGGTTAGAGAAGTAAGATGAAACAGCTATGCAACACTACCAGGTAGGTTTCCCAATGGTTCTCTAACCGATACCAGTTCATGATGAAATCTTGTAACCAATCATTCAGATCCCTACAAACCAATACTTGAATATCAATGAGATACTCACTAGCGATTGGCCCTATTCAGGTAGGTAGTAGTTACCTGGCGTCCTAGTGGAAAGTCGTGACCAGTAGAGTGCAGCAAGTCGGGTGTGAGGACAAATACTCGCTGACACTGACATTGGCTAGTGTTTGCGCTATGTCATGAATTAGCAAAAGTTGAAATTCATGGTTGAGGTCCCAGTTGCTTAATGGTTCACAAGCTCGCCTTATAACCAGATCGTCCTGGGTTCAAACTACAGTGAGTGAGTACTGTGAGCAGTCCCAAGCTGGGACGAAACAGCTGTTCACTACTCCCTGTTGGTTCTACACTGGTTTTCTAACCGATGTTAGCTCATGATGAAATCCTCTAACGAATCTGGTTTGAGTTGTCACTCATTCACCCATCTCTTTGTAAAAATTAACTCAAATAAAAACTTCTGAGGAAATTTGACTGTATTGAGGTGGTTTTGGGTTTTTCAGTTGAATAAGGCAGTTTTGGAGTTAATTTTGTGGATATTCAGGGTTTCTGAGGCTTTGGCGACGTGTCTTGATTCGACAAACATTTTACATTATGTCGCTTCAAAAACTCCCAAATCTGCCGGAAATTTTTTATGCGAGTAATTAGCTAAATCCGATCAGCTGGCCGAAAAGAATCACCAACGAGAAACTATGGGAACAAACAAAACAAGAACCAATCGCCCAACAAATATGCAGGAGAAAGTGGAGATGGATTGAACACTCGCTGAGGACGCCACTGGGTGACACCGTGCTCTAGTCCCTCGAGTGGAACTCGAAAGAGAATCGGTGAGTGGGACGTCCAAGGGTCACATGGAGGAGATCGTGTGAAGAAGAGTTGAAACAGTATGGACTAACATGAATGCAAGTGAAAAGTACAGCAGAAGACAGAAGCAAGTGGAGACGTCCAGTTGAAGCCGTGTGTTCCACTAGGAGCCCAAGGGAACAATAACAATAATAATTAGCTAAATCCAGCTTGGTAAATAATAAATTATGAGCTGAACCATTGAAAAACCAGCGAGTACTGGATAGCTGCTTCGTTCTAGTTCGGGACTCTTGACGGTTCGCATTCAACAGGGTTCCAGCTCAGGACCTTCTGATTACTAACGGAAAAAGTGTAATTATTTCATTTTATCTTAAATTTATTACAAACATAAAATATTTCACATTTTCATTGTACACTTACAAGTCCTGTCCCATAGTGGACACCAATTGAAACAGCTAAAGTTACAACCATGACAGTAACACAGTATATGAAAACTGCAGTGTAACCACGGTACAGACCAATTGGTAGTGTTGCACCTATTGTGATTAGTAAGATGTACAACACCACAGCTGATCCCGTCACTATAAGTCCCCATGTAAGCGTTTGCCCAATGAACGGTATTCCTGTGAATACAGATGCTAATATCGTCTATAAAATAGAAAATCGTAATGTTTGAGTATACTTGAATATTATTTTGATCAAAAAATATTCTGTCTGTCACCTTATCATTAATTGTCATTCTTGATGTGCCTCAGGGGGACATCTGGCTTCAAGCGTTTTGGACGTTTTGCGAAGCTTTCATCAACCTACTAGGTGACATCCTCGCCTCAGTGCATACTTCAATTTGAAGTGAGCTTTTAGACTTCTCCACGAGTTTATTATCCATCACTACTGGTGACCTTGAACGTCGTGATCGGTTGTTTTTGTGTGTTTTCACAACCTCTAGGCTACTTGTATTGAAACTGATTGTTTCCTTGACTTGAACTTTGACTCTTTGTGTGTGTGAGGTTTCCTTCTTATCGATTGGTAAATTTGTTTATTTCGATGTGTCTATGGATTGACGATTCACTGGTATACCCCTCAGGCTTCTAAAAATTCTCTGCCATTCTTGGTATTTCCTCTGTTTAATATTTGAACGTTGTCCCAGGTGAATTGATGTTTGTGGTTGTCCGTATGTACTGATATGAGGGAGTGGATGTCATGTCACGGCATTAACAACCGATAAGAAAGAAACTTCACACATAAAGTTCAAGCCAAAGAAACAATCAGTTCCAATACAAGTAGCCTACAGGGTGCAAAAACAAGCGAAAACAACCATGTTTAAGGTCAGGTCACCAGGAGAGGTGACTTTTAAACACTCGTGGAGAAATTTAAAAGCTCACTTCAACGAATTGAAGTATCCGCTGAAGATTTCGCCTAGTAGGGTGATGAAAGGTTTGCAAATAAACTATCCAGCTCAGAGAACACAACCACATCAAAATCATGCAACTGAGCTACAAATCTTCTCCATCATATCTATAGGGTAAGGTTGCTAGACTCACACTCAGCCTTCCCCCTGTCGCCCTATCATCCAGTAGCTGGATGGCTAGCTGAAATCCTTGAACCTGTCAGGGAACAGCTATCTAATCATTCTCTCCGGGACACCTTCCAATTTGTTGAATGTATACAGGATATAAATGCGTCGAATAAACATATGTTGTCTTTGGACGTAGAATCCCTATTTACGAACGTTCCACTGACAGAAACTATATGTTTTATATGCAAATATATAGAAGACAACAAATTGAATATAGGTATACCCACTACAGATCTGAAAGAACTACTTCTGAGATGTACATTGAATGTACAGTTTACTTTTAATGAAGCAATCTACAGACAGAAGGATGGTATTACAATGGGTTCTCCCTTGGGTCCTCTCCTTGCAGACTGTTTTATGTCCAGTCTAGAAAATGATCAGCTGAAGCCTATAATCCAAAGTTTTCAAATGTATAAAAGGTACGTAGATGACACCTTTATTATTTGTAATAGTGATTGTAACTTAAATGATATATTAGATGTATTTGATGGTTGCCATCCGGCGATAAAATTCACACTCGAAATGGAGAACGAGTCTAGCATGCATTTCCTCGATGTGAACTTATCAAGAAGGACCGATGGAACCCTGAAAAGATCGATTTATCGCAAGCTGTCATGGAATGGTCAACTCACAAATTTCTACAGTTGGGTACCCATTGGTCGAAAACGAAACCTGATCCGGTCGCTTGCCACTCGTATTCGGCGCATATGTAGCCCTGATACTGTGGAAGATGAGTTATACATCTTGAGGAAAATCCTAATAGAAAATGGATTTCCACCACGTTTTATAGATAAGAATATTCATTCAAATCTTAAAAAACGTGAGTTATCAACCGTACCCAAGAAGACACTTTACATGAGCTTGGAATTCAAAGGGGACTTAGCTTCCAATATCATGAAACGGAGGATATCACAATCCCTGAAAAGAACATTCCCTGCTGCATCCCTGAGAATAGCCTTTACTAGTCGACCATTATTGTTCAATAACCTGAAGGACAAGATTCCGCTGTTGACCAACTCTATGTGTGTTTATCAATTCACCTGCTCTTGTAGAGCTAGGTATATCGGTCGTTCGACACGAGTTTTGTCCAAGAGGGTGCAAGAACACTATCCTGCATGGCTACGAAAAGGTGGTAGTGGAGCAATAAGAAGCGCGATCATTGAACATCTGGTCGATAATGATCACCCTATCTCTATAGCCTCCGCCTTCAAAGTCATCTACAAGGCAAAGAGTAATCTACCCAAATCCCTACGTACCCGACTCATCTGTATTGCTGAAGCTTTGGCTATCGAAACAGAAAAGCCAGATCTCTGTGTACAGAAGAAGTTCGTTCAACCCCTCCAACTTTCATGGTCTTAATCCCTCTATGCTAAAGTATGGTAATCCCCAATCTACCAACTCTCCATTTTTTCATTTTTTCATTTTTGTCTATTCAATTTGTATACTCTTCCTTATTAAGTCAATTGTTACTATTACTACTCTCACTTTTAATTGTCCCCGGTATTATTTCACTTGTTCCACTTGTCATTCTAAATCAATTCCTTTATGCAACATTAAATTCTATGCTATTAAATTTCACACAATATTACGTAACGTTTTTATTTTTTCGATTTGTCTACTAATCTTATAATTGCACACCTTTTTCAAGTTCTATCCATCCTATGAATTATTCTATATATGACATTAATTTGCTTTGCCACTTGACCTTTAACTACGATTATAATCACAAACATTTTAGTTTTAATTGCACTTCATATTATTATTATTTCATGCATTCACACCTATGTTTCAATTCCCTCACCGGATATAACTTCTTAAAAACCATATATATACGATTGTACAGCTTGATGATAAATTCGTTGAAAAGAGTCTCTTCGCTGAATCATTTGTTTTGATTTTCTATATATCTAAAAAGCCGGCTGATATCTCAAAATTAATTTCATGCAAGTGTACTGCCAGTTTCGATTGTATGATTGTCAGCTATACACTGATACTGTAGATTTTTGACTTTAAAAATGATTGCGAATTGGAATGACTAATCCTTCACAGTCTAGAACTCGATTGTTGTAAATTTCTAACATCAACTTATTTATGAATTATCGAAATCTTATTGATTTACTTTCCCGCTGACTGACTGAAACTAAATGCTTGACTTCAGGTTGAGGTGTTGGCTCCTTGTGTGTAGATGTTTTGGCGATATCTGAGGATCAATTTCAAGCAATTTGGTGAAGAGTGACTAGTAGTGGAATCCAGGAGTTGCACCTCATCCACTTTGGGACTCGTCAGTTAGACGCGTCTGTATTCCGCAGTGAGTGATGGTGACGCTACTGGGGCTCAATCCCAGTAATCGTAGTTTCAAACACCAGAGCGCTACGCATTAAACCATTCGGGCCATGAGAGCTACCTACTGTGCAACGGGTGTCAGCAGTTATTCAATTTAATTTGGGAAAACTATGACTGTGTAGGGAATGCAAATACATCCAGTTGATGAGTCATAACTAGGACGAAATGCTGGTCATGGATTCCCCTACTAGTCACTATCCACGAAGTATTTCTCAGAACTATCTACTTTACTGCGAACAAGCTAAAAAATATATTTCCCAAAGTTCCCTTCAATTGGTATTATTATGACTAATCAAATATTTGGAGATATTAGATGCTTCAGATATTACTAATCTAACAAAAGTAATATATATATATAAATGTTTGCAAGAATAATAAATTTATACATTCATACATGTAACATCAGAAAGAATAAATCTAATGGAAATTTTGTTCCCGTCGTATCTAATGTGAAGAAGAGAATCAACACTATCGCCTCAACAGGCCCACTGAAATGAAGAGAAATCAGGGAATGTCTATATCGGATATATGATTGATAAAAAAGAACATGAAATTAAGAATAAACATTTATGAATTAAATGATTTTGTATGAATAATGTTGGGGTGATCCTGTTAACTTATTATCAGAGTTGCTTTGGATTCCACTGTGTTATGTATGATTTATGTCGCCAGTTGAAATGAACTTGTCGCCAATTGATATGATAGCGTTGACACCTGGTTTGACCAAGTGGACTTATGCGTGTGAGTATTATAATACCGACACAATGAACAACTCAGCTGACCTGCTGGATGCACCTATTCGTCCGTGGCACCTTGCACTTCATTGGCCTCTGTGACTGTTAGTATGCAATTGTATTAGGGAAGCGTCCGTCATATTTATATATTTTTTATAAACACATTAAAATCCGCCAAGGGCAGCGGAAATGGATTGTTTTGATTCGTAGGCGATTCAGCTAACGTTGGCGACAAATTATTACTCTGATTGACTGGTGATTTGACCAAGACTAAGGTAAGAAAGGGATGATGACATTCGACAGTCATCCAAACCACAAGATGAATCCTATGATGATTTCTGTTTAAAGACGATTCCTATGACCCTGTCTGATGTTATACATCCTTCGATTCGCTAACTATTACACAGAAGAAAACCTCATGCAATCGTCTACATGCCAACAGATTATGGAAACGCCAAGGGCTATGTAGTAGTCTTGCAGCTAATGAAGTGCTTGACTTAGGAGACTGCTTCCATTGCCCGCTTTTGAGAAGTTTTCAATGAATCACCTAACTTGCGCATATAATTATTATACTCTTATTCGAAACGAAAACTGCGAATCTATGCGTCTCAGTGTTTTAATATTTCACATGATTTATCGCGATTTATTATCTGAAAATGCGTTGTATTTTGTGGCGATATGGACTGCAAAATGCATCATCGTTAATTTGTAGAGCATACCACTTTCATTTCATTCCATGAGTTCTTTGGAAACATCTGAAGAACTTTGGCCAACTCATGCGTTTCCCTGTATTCCGACTGGAGATTTATTACTTTGAATATTCATTAAGTTGTTACAAGAGCCATGCGTCTTGTCTATCTTTTGATGCAAAGTGAATTCTACCAGATAAGTTTGTAATGTGGTCATCAATTTAGGTGACTCACTATCGTGATTCACTCTGAAATGTTGATAGATAGTTGGAAACAGTCGGCAGGAAGCCACGGACCTCGGTTTCATGTTTGTTGGCACTCATCAGATGGACATTTCCGAAATCTTAGATTAGCTCACTTTGTACCTCAGATTCGAACCCATGTGCTGCAGTTAGTGACGTTGCCAGTGAACCTTACTGATGAGTCCTGATAAGTACGAAATCTAGATCCAGTGTTTCCTGCCTATTTCCACCAGTCATCTGACTTCAATTCAGGGATTTATTAGGCTAAGTGAAGTTTAACAATCATGTTCAGTCGAAAACAAGACAAATTTGTGCTAAAACCTTTGAAAGATCAAACTTGAGTTACAGAGAGTGTGATGCTCTTTTCATTAGCTGTTTCTTTCATCGAAGTTAGACAGCTCTCAGATATGCATATCGTTCTCTGTCTTGTAAACGACTGAACACTTCACTTTCATCTATTTCCGTCTAACGTGATATCATGTTTAAAGTATAGTTTACAAACACAAACGTCACTAAGCTTGAGACGTCAGTATCCCAAATCAAGTGAATCTATGATCTGACAGAAATATTAAAATCACTCTATAAAATAAAACATTAAAAGAGAAACATTCTGAAATGGTAAATGCATTGGATGGCAAATTCTCAGTACACAGTGATGGATAGGAGGTAAATCGGCAGCGAAGTTGATTCCGTTTTTGGTCTGAAAAGTAAGCAGTTAGTTATTCTGGTCGACCTACATTTGTGTCATTGCAAGTGGTATGGGTGTAGTGATGATGGACATCAGAATAACGAATAATAATACCTGTAATTAGCGGGCAACTTCATCAAGGAGTTACGTAGGCTTACTCTTTTCGTGTACTTATCCATAATTTTTTGAATTGTAACGTATATATTCAATGCTCTTCTAATACTCTTCTTATCTCCACTGACAATTCTATCAAATTCTGGAATGAAGAATAAATTGATGTTCATTTTTGGAATAAAAGTGTATACTACTGATTGATTGTAGTGAGTAATTGCTTAACACTCATATCAACTAGCAGTGCTTGCTAGTTAGGTTGAGGTGATCAAACCACCGAAAAGCCGTTCTCCTCATTTGGGACCATGCTCATCAGCGGTGTATCCAGTTTGACTCATCTCATACAGCCGAATCAATTCAAACCACTGGATCTCCGAATAGCTACTTAGGCGAACTGGTGTTATCACAAGTCAAATTTGCCTCTTCTATGTGTGTCTACCAGTTTGACTGCAGCTGAGGAGCCAGCTACATTGAGCGTACAATTAGGCAGTTTCATCGTCGTATTTCTGAACATCATCCAGCGTGGTTAAGCAAGGGACAAACAAGATTTATTCGTAGTTCTATTTCAAAACACTTTGTTGATACTGAGCATAAGGTTGATGTGAATACTGCATTTAAAATTATTTATCGCATTCCGACTAATCTTAACTTTGCTCTACGAGTTCGTCTTCTACAGACAGCTGAAGCAATCGGAATCCACCAGAAGAAACCAAGCCTATGTGTACAGAAGAAATTTGTACAGCCACTTTCCTTACCGTGGCCATCGTTACAAGACAGGACTACGTCGTCCCTCTTCCCCTCCCCCTAAACCTATTAAATTATAATTGTCCAAATTATTTTATTTTTATTTTGACCATTTCATCTTTAATTACGTGTTATCCTTGTAAAATTAATTTATTCTATCCATTTCTACCTTTTAAATTTGTATTGATTTTCTTCGTTAATTATCAACCCATTGACATTTTGACACTGTTTAATTATTGTTAACAAACATATCACCACTTGTTTGGTAAATTGTTGTGTATTGTAAAAAATGCTATATATATTAGAGAAGAGCCAGAGATGAGGATCTAATTGAAAAGTAAATATTTCTTCGCTCAATCTTTCTGTTTTCCACAAGTCAAATTCACACTTTGGCATGACCAGTTCGCTGAAGTAGCTAGCCGGAGATCCGGTGGTTTGAAATGATTTGGCTCTGTAAGATGAGTCAAACTGGGTATACCTCTGATGAGCTCAGCCTTAAAATGAGCAATACAGCTGTTCTGTATTTTAGGATCACTTCGAAGTGGCTACAAAGCAATATTTACTCATGCGAGAGATCAACAACTACTAATCTCAGCAGATATGCTTGTTATCTTGATGATCATCTATGGGGTCAAACAGATCACGTACTGTGGTGATCTGACTAACTTGATTTCCAAAGGAAACTACAGTGAAATTTCACCTCTTGAACTGTGTAGATAGCAAATTGCAAACCAATCTGACATTTGTGAATTTGATTTCTAATGAAAGTGAATGTAAGCCTCAATAGAAGTACTGGTAATCATGAGAATTTAAAATTATGGGGAAGAAAATATTTCCATTCTCCAATATCTTTGATTGGACACTAGTTAGTAACTAGTGTGATGTGTCTAGTCCTTTCTTTGGTGCAGACTGATTTCTATCAGTCAGTCAGGTGTGCAATGTGGCCACCATTCTAGGTAGCTCGCCAACATGGTGCACACTGATTTGATGATATTAGATGGTTAGAATTCAGTCTGCACCATAGAGAGGACTAGACACTTCACACTAGTTACTACTCTCCATTCAAATTATCCCCTACAGTCCTACAGGAGGTCAATCGCGAGCCAGGCCGAATAACTCAGTGGTAACGTCTCTGACTGCAGCTCCCACTGGGTGAAGCAGTTTCGAATCTCAGAAGGGACGTGAGTTCCTTCAAGGCTCCAAGTCTTCTTTCCAATTTCCTCCAACCATCTCATTCTCCAAAATTATCAGTAAATAAACTAAACAACATTGAAGAAGAAGTTTTGGTCATTTCAGTGGAATATAGTTCCATATAAGGCAAGTACACCTGATATAACCACAGAGTGATACAGTAATGTTAACTGTATGATGCATTCATTCCGCTTTAATCTCAGCATACCTCTAAGTTCTTCAAGGACATAAATTCAATAGTAGGTGAATTTCAGTTTACTTTTAACTCAGAAAATCAACAGAGTGAGTTGTCTATCCCAAACTGGCTAGTTAGATACCAACATCTATAAGAAACTGTCACTTTCTCATAGATGCGAAGACTTTGAATCAGGGCAGTGAAAATTGATAAAGGCAGGTTTATTTAAGTTTTTATGCAGTCATACCAGAAGCCTAAACTACAAATCAGGGAATTTAAATGAATAAGTAACTTCGCACTGAATTTTACTCAAAAGAAAAATAAAATTAGAAATGAAAATGGTAAAAAAATAAATAAGGGGTAATACATCTGCCATATTTTAAAATAGTTTTTTACTCCTTTACGTTCACAGTGGAACATGGGGCTTCAAGCTACAGGCTTGAAGTTTCTGTAGCAGTTGTGGTTATTTTTACAGGATGGGGTTTCTAGCCTCATGCCTAACCATCCCTTTCTGATAGTCTTAATACTGGCTTAGTGAGGTAAAGGAGTTCATCGGCCGAAGATCGATCCCCGGACCAACTCTATGATTGGTGAACACTCTACCACTGTGCCACCGACGCACACATTTGCCACATAAAGAAGGAATATCAGATACTCTGTGTAAAATTCTCAACAACACTGGAAATGAGGCAGCATTTAAATCAACGAGCCCACTCAGAAACAAATTTTGTCAGCCTAATGGCTCTTAAGATTTAGTTAGTAAGCAAAGTATAATTTACTAAACTGGTGTCAGGCCAATTCCTGGAACACAAGAGTTTTCAAGTGGTATTTTCAAATGGTCTAAATACATATTTTATGACTGTCAACACCCTCTCTATTCACAATTCTTCCTGACTTGCGTCTCATCAGACAAGACTAGAAGTCATCATAAAAAAGATTATATGGTCGTACAACCAAGTAAAGAAACTCAACGATACCATATTTAACATGCGTCCTATGAGATAGCGATAATGTTAAGAGCGAAACCTACGACTTATTATGTTATTAGCCAAAATAGTTGGCTCTTTCATCCTCTCGTATTTGTAATCAGTGGTGAGACTGTTTCAATTCACTTATTATGTAGCTGTTAATCATTACTAATATCATTATTTCACGCCTTTTGCACAAATACATCACACCATATTTTTGAGATAATCTCCATCTTCTAATAGAACTATCCAAACTTATTAAAGGGATTCGCTGTTATTATTTATTCTGATAGGTTGACTTTCTGAGTGGAACATAAGGTTACAAACTTTGAAGTCTCTGTGGTAGTGATGTTTATTTTTTCTTTTTATTTGATGAGGTTGCTAGGCATACTCCCAACCATCTCTCTTTGCTGGGATTATCACTGGTTAAGCAAGGCTGAAGAGTGCATTGACAGGGAATCGAACCCAGGACCACTTACATGGTTGCTGAATGAGTATTCCCTCACTGAACCACTGACGTACTAAACAAACTAGTTGTTTTGAATTTAACACAGTGAATGAAGCAATAAGAAACTTAACGGTAGAGAAATAGAGAGACACTGGATGTAAAACGCAAGAAACCATGAGGTGTAAGGAGAATTGAGTATATTTACAAACGCATGAGGAGAATGTTATGAACAATAATTATACAAAGATACGCTTACCTGATTTAATTTCTATGGTAGCATCAAAATCATGTTGATTCCAGTGTATTTATAGCTTATCTGATCTGTGTTGTGCTGCATACTTATGTGATTAAAGTGCTCATCTCACAAAGTTGTTCTGTTAAATGGAGAAGAAAAAGCGTGTGATGAATAGACTTTAGTCATCGTGTATGAAAATTAATTTGTTAATGTTATGAATGCGAAGGAAAAAAAATAAAAGACCTTTATACTGTTATTTTTCTCAGCCTGTTTTTAATAATTAAATATTATAAAATATTTTATTTATTCCTTGTGATCAAAGTGGAAAACTGGTCTTCACGAGCATATTTCCATTGTGCTCATGATTTAGTTCAAGTCACTCTTAGATGTCCAATTTGTCGCTTCCCACTTGACTTTTTTATTCAAGGGATTTTTATTTTGGTGTTAGTTCAATGTCACTAAGTGTGCTCCAGTGGTCCAGAGATAGAATGCTCACCGAATATCAATGTGGTTAAACTTCCAGACGAAGCACTTCTAAGCCAGTCTTAACTCTGTAGTAGGCCTAGTAAAGAGGAAAGTTTGGGCTTGAGACAAGCAGCCCGAACCCATGCTATTTATGTCTGTTATATCTTTTTCCACAGGAAATCACAATTGCTTTATGAACTTTGAGGTGATCAGAAACGATATCTGATCCCTGATCTATGATTTATTTAGGTGTTTTCTGGAGATAGTAATCCTCAGAGTAGCAGAGTAAAATTTCTTCTTCAGGCACTTGGAAAGACGATTTTTGAGGATTTCAGCCTAGACATAATCTCTGAAATCTAAGTTCATGAAGAGAGATTTCCTAGCCACAGTTAGACCCAGTGGCAGTGGCAATTTTCCCCATGTTTGAGTTAATAAATCTATGTGGATATCCATTTTGTAATAAAGTGTCAAGAAGAGGTTCCAGCACAGTCTTTACTGTATGTTTCGACCAGACCATTCAAATCTTCAGGCTCAGAGAATGTACTAATTCTTGTTTTGAGACTGGTGGGATGTAGATCTACTGTAAAGACAGAAGACAAGTGCCAAGAAACAGATCGTTTATTCAGAAAATCAACAGATATTTATAGATTTTTATGTACACTATTGCCAGTGGAGAAGCAACGCCTTCTGGTTGGTTGTTTTCTTGCTGAAGGTTATTCTCTTTTTGTGACCGTTTCTCAAAATACCAAACTATATGTCTGTGAATCATATTTCTACACTATAACTCGACTGTGATTTCCACCTTCTTGAAAGTGCTTTGTCTGAATGAATGCTCCGATATCAATTTACGAGTCTCTTTATTTATCAGATTCGGGCAGGTAACTCCACTTGGAAATTGTCGAACTTTATTCTTTGTTGACAATTAGTTGTGTGAATAGTTGGCCGCTACAGCTGATTGACAAATAACGTAGCTTGTCAGCAGATAGTGTCGTAAATAAAACTGACAGTCAAGTACCATAGGAAATGATAGAAGGATTATTGATCTCATTTGGAGTTAGAAATGTGAGCTGTGTACGCTAAGTGAAAGTATTTTACCGTTTAAATAAGTCTCACGCTTTGATTTTGGGTACACCTACGTCTCAAATTTATTCTGTATCTTTCTACCTTATTATTCACCAATAAACACATTTTAATTACTTCAATAATTTTGAACTTGTTCCCATTCAACCTTGTCTAGAATATTAACCAGTCCTTAGGTCGGGACATAAGGAAAGTTGGATCTGGGAAAGCTACTGAGAATTCAAAGCACAGAAGAAATAATTTAATTCTTCACTGGAATTAGGGAGACTTCTCAATTCGAAGATGGATATCTTCAAACGGTGTAAGCCTTCAGGAGAATATACCAAGTACACTTTGCTCATTATTTTCCTGTAACGATCAGATATCTCATGATTGTGCCGCTCAAAGATTTACTTTCTCTTAATTGCAAACTCTTCTGTATGTGTTCAGAAAAATCTAAGATAGGGCCTTCTCTCTGTACTTCCAATATATCTACTTCGAAAGATACACGTAACTGAGCAGAGCAAACATGAGACATCTGACTGACACAAGATATCAAGCAGATATCGTGAAGTGCTCATTATCCTTAGATCGTTTTCCTGATCCAAGATTACAAACAATAATCTTTACACCAATGGCTCAATAAATGTGTCCTCGCAAGGAATTCTGTGTATCTGGAATTGCCTGATATGCTAGGCATGTCGCTGAAAGACTTCAGAGGAGCCAGATCATTATGTGCAATAAACCACACAATATGAGGAGGCTTCATGTGGTATTCTGCCCTTGATTCGATTTCATGTTAAAATAGACAGGAAAGCACAATAAACACACCACGCTCATTTTATATCGAGCCGTATAAGCAATAGCACAGCACAGTTTACAACATATACTACTATTGTCACAAACAGTAGTGTCTTCTCTACTATGGCAACAACTAAACTTTATATTTTTAAGCTACACGCATACGGCACAATATATCAAACAATATTAGCCAAGCAATCCCAACCTCGTATGTGTGCTTCTCTCTTGTTGAGGATCCATCAGGAACAAATTACTGTATGAGACACAGTTACTGAAAACAAAACAAGTAGTTCAGCGATAGTGATACACGTTCCCTTTATTTCACTGTCTTCAATATCCTTATTTTTCACCGGCTGCTCAACTGGTTTCTGGTGAGCATTTACACCGAATGAAATGTGTTCAGAGTACTGGTATTAATATTTTTATCAACAATTTCATCGATTATTTTATCTGGTCTACTACTGTATAATTTCTTGTTGTTTCAAATCATGGAAAGTACGCAGCACAAAATGTGCGAGGAAAGAATGAGAACTCAAACCAACTTCACTTGTAACAGTTTGAAAACGTCTGGGCATTGGGTATATGATATTCAGTATTATAAACATTTTTGTATTTAGAACAACAGATTTAAGCGAACAATATTTTGCCTTCAATTAGACCTCATCAGGCTTAACTCTAATATACATAACTTTACAAATAAAAATTCAAATTTGTCCACATAAATTGTGCAATTAGTCATAATAATAGTAATGATAACAATAATAATAATGGTCTTATCAGTAATAAGGATGAAAAAGTGAGGCAATCTGTGATAACACGAATAATGAAAAACAGCATGATTAAACAAACAAATATTCAGGTAGACGTGGTAGTCAATGAAGGCTAAGAAAAACAAATGAACCGATTGCGTAATGCTAGATTGTAAGGGAAGTAAATGAAACACGTTTTTAATGAAGATGTGATACGATTAAGGGATGATAACAGAGGGGTTGAAATTATAAACAAGGTGTGGTGGAGAAGTCATTAGTTGGTTATGTCTTAATAGGCCAAGGGAGGGATAATGGCTGTACAGCCTCTTTTGAATGCATAGTTTAGGTTTAATAGTTCGAATGCCTATCACCTCAGGTGTGTGCAGTAGACGAATACGAAGTCTATTGAAAAGATTCGGTGGGATACGACGAATTACTTTGAAAGCTCTCGTTTTCTCCACTACATGACCACTATCAATTAAATGTGACAAAATTGAGCTACGGATTGTTTTTGTCTGTCCTTTGCCAAACCACGATGGGATATGTTCACTAACACGTTGGCTAAGCTGTCTAGTAGTACGCCCAACATAACTGTCACCTCAGGTGCAGTTGAATTGATAAATGAACATAGATGCGGCGAAACTATCTAGATTATCCTTCGATATCGTCCCAATCATTCGTCGACCAGAGAATGGCAATCATGGGTTTTCTGCGTAAAAATTTCTTTGTAATCTCCTAGAAAGTCTCTGGAACAAAATCTCACTTGACAAGTCACTTTTGTATTTTCCAACGACTTTCCACTATTTATTACTAATATTGTATTATTAAACCAGAAATTACAAAATCTCAGCTTATATATAACAACTTAATCATCGTTCCTCAGCATGGGGTCATTTTTGCGTTGTCAAGTTGGCCAATTGGTAAAGATAACAAAACCAGATGTAGATTGTTGGATTTGATAAGTACATAAAGTTGTAAAAGCAGCATGTGTTTGCATAATGAAATTGCTTATCACATCCATGTTGATTTGTTACTACATTAAGGGAGGGGGATGTTGCGACCAGGTCAAATTCTGTTTTAGTTCATCATTCCTGTTCAGACAATTTGGATTCCATTTGATATGAAGGGTTTCTGATGATATGAAAGGTTGTTTGTGATTCCTGAAACTTTTTTAGATTATTTCAATATTGTCAGGATCAATTTTGTGATCTGGTTCTATAACATAGCGTTTAAACACATGCCTGATGACTTTTTAAGCTTTTCTAGTTCACAACTGGATTTCTCGGTGGTCGAACAGATGCTCTACGGTGTTCATTTCTTTTGATAACCTTGATTTCTCTCTGGCGATGTTTTTCCGATGTATATCGCATCACATTCCACGCAAGCATTTCATTTTTATAGACACAATTAGATTGAAAATCCTTAAGGACTTGGTCTTTTACATGGACAGGGTTGCCTTGCAGTGTGTCTGACGTTTTGAAGAAAACTTTTTCTCATGACAGGAGAAACACATTTAAGTAAATGGCTGTCACTGATGAAAATGTAACCACGCCTAATCCATGAATACATCCAGTAAACATTCTGTCACTCATGTTTTATTTTGCATTAAATGAAAAACAATCTTTTATAACCAGCTAATGTGATGGAAAACACTTTTAATGATGAAGCTTATAATAAATATCACATGGCTAAGAATTTTAAAATCTCATTAGTTTACTCAAGTGCAACTTTAAACCAGTATGAAGTTTCAAAATCTGTTGTTGCTCAACTTATTTGGTTCACTCTTAAGCGAAGATTTGAATCTTTAATAACTCATCAAAGAATCGGTTGAAGGATTTCATCATGAGCTGACGTCAGTAAGAGGACCATAGGAAACCCTGGGAGTACTGGACAGCTGTTTTGCTCTAGTTTGGGACTCTTCAACAGTACGCTCCCATCGCCACGGTTAGAACTCAGGACCTTCTGGTTACAAGGCGAGATCGTAGACCTAAGCCACTGAGACCCGATCCAATGGCCAGCCCATGAATTCTAACTTCTGCCAATTTATGACATAGCGCGACCACTTCGCAATGTCTTCTTCGATGAGTTACTGCCTCACCTTCAACCTGCTGTACCCTACTGGTCACGGCTTCCCACTATAACCCCAGGTAACTGCCTGAATAGGGCCAGTCGCTAGTGAGCATCAGATCAAGAGGCTTAATGGTCTATGAGCTCGTCTTGTAACCAGAAGGTCCTGGGTTCGAATCCCACTGTGGCGTGGGTGCGTGCTGATGAAGAGTTCCAATCTAGGCTGACGAGACAGCTGTCCAGTACTCCCAGTTGGTTTTCCAATGGTTCTCTAACTGATGTCAGCTCATGATGAAATCCTCCAACCAATCAAACAAAAATCCCTACAAAATCAATACTTGAAAAAATCATCAAAGAATTGTTAGCTAATTATATTTGCAGCTTTCTTCTCAGTGTTCTTCACACTTTGATACACCCATTTTGATTTTATGTATGAGATAAAACAGATCAATGAGCCACGTCATTAATTCAATCTGTTTTGTCGAAACATGAAGTGAATGGAGCAATTGGTGTTTTTGTGTTGAAGAATATTTCAAAGAAGCTTTGAGCACATCGCTTGATGTTTCAGGCATCATTTATCATCGTTAGTATTATTTATAAACAATTAGCTTTCCATAGTTTATTCATGCTTTTTCAATCTAGGCTTCAATTTTCTGAATGATCTGACATTGTGATAATTAAGTGACACTATTTTAAGTCGATCGTGTTCAGCCGTAATGAAAATTAATCTTAAGCAATCAATGAGGAAGACTGAGAGAATTCCCTTTACTTGATGGCAGTCACAGCTGATCTTGTTGGATCACAAATCCGAAGTTGAAAACATCATCACTAGGTGTTGTCACCAGAAATTCAAATTGTAATTTGGAACATCCACCACATTTTGTTAAATATCTGAGATATTCGTAAATATAAATGGAGGGATTAATCAGCAATGGCATCACAGGTTTCAGAAATCCGAGTTCATTTGCTGGCCTAAGCACTCCTTAATCTCACCTAAGTGGTAGCAAGCCCAAAAAAGAAGAAATGTTGGAGGTGAGTCTAGAGACAAGTGAAGGGATAGTCACATAATAAAGTGTCCTAATGAAATATATTTAGACATCTATTTATAATCAGGTATCTCGAAATCGGAATAATGATACCACTTATTACGTAATACAGAGAAGCTGAATAAAGTAGTGGTGCCACTTCTCTCCTGACTAGTAACAATTCAGCCAAGATGAAGTCTTTCAAATGAAACTATTTTTCAGCGATAACATGAGCAGCAGATAATATTCTTATTCCACATTTATGTTTATATCACAGTTAAATACAACTGATGCGTCCTTGGTGCAGTGTTAGAATCCTCGCCAATCACGAATGTCGTTGGGGGTTTCATCTCCAGCCAATGCATTCTTAAGCGTCACTTAGCTGGGAATAGGTCGGTTAAAGAGGAAAGGTTGGGTGTGTGTGTGTCAGTAGTCCTACTCCCGTATTATTAGAAACCACTGTGGCTGAAACATCAAAGCTAAAGCTTGAACCCATACGTTCCACTTCGAATGCAAAGAAATAAAAAGTCAGACTGACAGAATTCAGTGTGCACTAAAGAAAGGACTAGATACATCACACTAGTTACTAGTGTTCAATTAAAGTATCCAATACAGTCCTACAGGAGGTCAATCGCGAGTCAGCCTGAATAGCTCAGTGATGGTAACGTCTCTGACTGCAGGACTCCCTGGGTGACGCGTCTTCGAATCTTAGAAGGGACATGAGTTCCTTCTTGGTTGCAGAAACAGCTTGCTGGCTGTTGAGTGCCAACTAGCACGAAATGTAGGTTCAAATCTTCTTTCATTTTCCATCCAATTGCATCTAATATCAGCAAATCAATGTGCACCGTGATGGCGAACTACGTAGAATGGTGGCCACATCGCAAACCTGACTGATAGAATTCAGTCTGCACCAAAGAGAGGACTAGACACACTACACTAGTTATCAGCTAGTGTCCAATCAATGTATGCATAAATTTCATGTATCTGAGGAAATTAAAACTTGATTTCATCCCATTTTCCTTTTTATCATATTTGGGGGTTTTTCATTCAAGATTTTAGATGTGTTTTACAAACAAAGGCTCGTTAATACATGCACATTTAATTCAGTAACCTATTTGACAGTTAGTGATTCATTCAAAATAAGATTAAGTCATATGTCTTCTGTTTGAACGCTTTCTGAATTCAACAACTTTTAATGTTGCCGTATTACCTAAGCCAGAAGATGTATTTGGAAAGTCTCAACTGTCTTTATCTTTACCTTGCACCACATTTCCAGTGATAACTTCAAGTTAACGAGTCTTATCTATTGACCATTCAGCCACTGAGACGAAGTTCAATAGTATATGTAATGTAACTACTGTATATACGATATATATAAATAAGGCTACCACCAACCATTGTCACTGTCAAGTCTATGTTAGTCACACCTTACTTGATGGACTCCATTTAGTAATACATCTCAAGCAGTCTTATCTCATCATCAGTCACTAGTGTGCATTCAATTCATTTTCTAGTTCTTACAGATGGACAGAAATAAGAATAAATGGGCCATTGGATTCCTTTCGAGCTTGCCTTATCAACTTGTAACAACAGAAGGCATGACACGGAAGCCAAGGTATATTTTTCATTATTCAAACCACTGTTTATATAGTTTATATTCGTTAACCAGTGACTGAGCGTGTGGTTTCGGTTTACATTAAACGACATGAAATAGAATGTTCGAATATACACATAGTATTCTGTTGCCAATGCAGTATTGAACTGTGGAAATAACATTCCGACTCTAACATCAAATAGAGTGTTCTGTTGTCAATGCCGAATCGACCCGTGGGAACATGTGAGAATAATATTCCGTTGGCACACATTGTCTGTTTCATTCCACCACAAACTGAAGGCCTAAAATTTGGTTCAGGTTGAGTTGTCAGGCGAGTACTACTGAAGAGTTTCAAACGAGGACGAAATAAGCTGTCCAATACTCCCTGGTTTCCAGTGGTTCCCTAATTCTTGTCAATCATTTATATAACTTCGGGTCCTTATATAAAACGTTTATGTGAAAAGAAGAAGTGGTTTTCTGACCTTCTGTATAAACGACTCGATCAGTTTCTTTCACGTTGAACCAACCACTATATTGAACAATTCTGATAGCTTTCAAGAACGGATAGCCTTATCTAACAATGCTTATTTGAAATGCATGTCAACTGTGTGATAACGATATTGAAAGAAAGAAGGCTAATGCATAACCTTTTGAAGTCATTTGATGAAATGCACTCAACTGTAATTAAATACTTTTGTTTTAAATTCTTTTTATTTCAATTTTAAACACTCAGTTAAATTTTATTAAATGAAACATGGATTTAAGAAAAAACACGAATGATATAATGAAGTTGTGAATTTAGAAATGAGAAAGTTCACACCATCTGGATAGTCCAGGTTTTCTTCTCAATAGCCTGGTAGTAGAAATTCACAAATAGCAGTTAAACGAATTAATGACGTAATGTAAAACGTATAGCAGAGAAAATTTAATAAGAATGTCCATTTGTCGACTTCTGGTTGTATATAGACTTAACTGATTCATGCCTGAGCTTCTTCGCTAAGTCGAGTTCTCAATTTATAAATTAATTATCTACTTACAAATTACACATTTCAAGGTGTATTAGCACCACATTTTCCTTCGCAAACTGGAATTATTCCACTCATAATGTGTAATTCGCCTAATACCGAAACTGTCGCTCAATGATCCAAACATAAACGCATGACGCTGCACACTACTGTTTGACTTGTCTAGCTAACACCGGATGGCGGTTTCTCTGTTTTTAGGCTGAGCTTATCGGTAATGAACCGGTCCGATTCAACTGAAAGAGTCGAATCACCTCAAACCACCTAAATTCTGGCTATCTTCTTAAGCGAACTGGTAATTAATTAAATCTAAATCACAATTTTCAAATTAATTTGCGGTTCTCAATGAAAACAGCTCGGTTTGATACTGGGTCACAATTTATTTGAGAAACCTCTGAGCTGACCCAAAGCGGGGACACCACTGATAAGTTCCAATGCGAATGTGTGGAACGGTAGTCCAGTACTTGGATCACGTCGATCTGCCTAGGAAGCACTACTAGTTGATATCAAGGATATTCAACTACTCATCGGAATCGGTAAGTAGTAAACTGAACGTTTTCAAATAGTTATCGATTTTTTAATCCCTTGAATGGGTTTGCTTCGTTAATCACGTAACGTTCTTAATTTTGATCTCCTCAAAACGTAATCAGTGTCACACACATTTTTCGAGACAAAACTGTGTTACCTAAAGCCCATACGTTAATAGCGGGCTGCGGTTTTTAAGATATTAGTAACTATCCTGTAAAACAACATCAGGAACACAATTACCGAACAGATAAAACCAGCATTCTTTAAATTCTACTACTGTTCTTAAGCAAGTTGACCTTTAAACTTCGTGATTCATACCTCTATATTTCTGCTTTCTCTAGTGATGGGGCCTTTCGAAAGTAGTCGTCAGTGAGTAGTTGATGACATTATAATGCGAATATCTCTGGTAATTTCAAATGATTGAGGCATGAACTTGTCACATCTTTAACTTCCACATAGATGTGTAGTAATATTTATAATAAACCAAACGTTAATTTTTGTTCATTTACTGAACACCACTTACCTTCAGCTATGCATCTCTTAGCTTGATAAGAAACATCGTTATAATGATGGATAACGTTAAACCAGAGATAGTTTAATAGTTTAGTTTTGTAAATGTAAAATTTCAGTGATTGGCCGCTACTTAAGGATAACCGTCGCAATGTGTCTGGTTTTTACTTCTAATTAAATTCTATCATCCAGATATACACTCTGGTCATTGGGCTGGACTCCCCATCATCTTGACACCTTCCGAAGCAATAGCAGGTAGTTGGAACAAGTCGACAGAACTCCCTGAATCAAAGATTCTCGCCTATTCGTATTAATACTCAGGAAGGCGTATCTACAGCAACGAAAGGATTGAGATATTCATGGAGCCTCACACCTACACCACTCATTGATGCAGACACTTTGCGAATCAGCGTTTTTAGTCACTACCCTAAATAGAAAGTACATGCAAGACGGCTATGTGACTCTGAAATGTTTTCATTAATAGACAGTCTTGGCTGTATAGTTTTCTAAGACTTTGAACATTGACAGGTAACTCTACCAGATTCGTAGAATTTCATCCTTTTGAAGTCCATCTAGTTGATTAGTGAACTTGTGTGTAATCTGATTGGCAAATATCATACAATGAAACATTCATCAATCTACTACGTAGTGAATCTTACCAATTAACTAAATTAATGAAGTCCAAATTAGTAACACATACATCTTATAAAATATTAGGCTATGTTGCATACCGATACGCCTATGAAACCATCAAAATAATTTCTTTGCAAAAACAGTAGAAGTCATCAATATTTTCAGTCATTACATTTCTGTAAGATAGACTTCAAGAAATGATTCCTGATACACATCACTGTCTGCAAATTAAGACAGATGTATTGCGGAAATACAAATTGAGAATTAGATATGATGGAAAGGATTTGTAGCTCAGGTGAATGATGTTGATGTGGTTGTGTTCTCTGAGCTGGATAGTTAATTTGCGAAGCTTTCATCTCCCTACTAGGCAACATCTTCAGTGCATACTTCAATTTGAATTGAGCTTTCAGATTTCTCCACGAGTTTATTAATCATCTCTCCTGATGGCCTGGTGAATGTGATGTGGTTGAAGACGTTGTTCATTAAGTCGTGAGTTTTATCCAGCTCGCTTCTTTTGATTATTACTAATTGAGAATTAGAATGAGGTGGAAAGGAACAAAAATCTCCGAGTATTATTTCTGTACTAATCATCTTCTGGAGAACGGACCTGCTTCATGTCTTCCTCTTCTCCTGACTTCCTACTAATCAAAGTTTTGGAATAAGAGGCTGTAAATCTAACCCAGACCACCGGTGTGTCTGGCTAGCATTCTACTATTTATATACCAGCGCAAAATACTCAATCCAGGAAGGCGGAATCGAATCTCTGTGACACTAATCGACTCATGCCTTGAAGTCTACATACCATACCACCATAAACCACCCAGGCCAAAATCCAAATGACGAGAATGGGAGTGGAACTCACTCCACGAAATCTGAGTGGATTAGCTGATTGTCACCTTACCCACTAGGCCATCCCGTGAGAAAGGTTTATAGCCATTGAAGGAGATTTGGTTGGATTTAAAAGACAGTCAAACGACAAATACTTTTCTTTGTATTATTTAGGTTGAACTGAACTCTCAAACCTGATTCGAGATTTTTACCTACCTTGACAAGCCTGTCCTGTGTAATATAAAATATTAAATATTAAGTAATATAACATTTCAAGCTTCGAAATGCAAATATTCCTTGTTTAATTCAATTTTATATTTTTCCGTTGATTGATTGGACCAAAGTGCTCAGTCTCAGGTTGACATGTCGGCTTCTTGAGCAAATGCTTGGACGATGATACTCGTCATGTAACTTCTTTATTATTCCAAATTTTTTATTCTTAAATATACCTGCAGATAACTTAGAATATTTATTAGCCTAATGAATATTTTTACGTTGATTACTCACAATCGAAAACCATAATTGTGTTTCATTAGCATGTTAAACAACAGGAACAGATTTTCGCTTTAACAAAAGGATGTTGAGAGGCTTCAAAGTGGATCCTTTGAAAAGCTAAATATATAGGGTACTGTAAGTTTAAATGAATCAGCTACAGAGAAAAATTTACATGTACGATTACTCGAAAGCATAGAACTCAAGTTTTCTTATGAAATCATCACTTTATGGTGTTTGCGTATTCCCTGGTACTTGTCTTTAATCCCCTCTCACAATTGACAGTCACAGGACAGCATATATAAAAATTTCATAATGTGAATAATAATCAGTTAGTTACCAGCAGAGGATGAGATGTTTTACACATTCTTAACGAAACATCACGAAACAAGTCATCCTCTTTCACGATAACTATTTGCGTCCACCTTAAACTCCTCATAAGGAGTGAAAGTCAACAGACCAAGTGATCTTTAGGTTAATATACACTGAGATGTCTTCAATGGTGAATATTTCTAGAACTTTGATATAAGATAACAGTTTCCTTGTAGGAATTCGACTTAATTTCAATGTCGATCTCGTCACGAACCAACAATGGTCAGCGATGAGCAGAAACTAGAGAGCTTTGAAAACAGCCGTTTCCCCTCAGTTTAGGATTCTTCATCAGGCTCACCTGTCAGACCAACGGGCATCGAATCCGAACCTCAAGTTTACGAGGCCAAACTCGTTCACCATTTAGCTACTCCGGCAGGAATTCAGTGTTCTGTGAATTCCAACTTTGTCAGCTTGTATGTGATATGTCGCTATCCTCTACTTATGCCTTCAATGAGCATCCAGTTCAGTCTGACACGGTGTACTCATGTAGCCACGACTTCTCACTACAGCTTCAGGACATCAATCCAGCGACCATCAATGTGCTTAGTCTGGCAAGCTGAATGCCCAGGCTTCAGTCCCTGCTGGATTCGTGGGAGCCCATTACTGAGGAGTCTTAAACTAGGAGGGATTAGAAGGCCAGTGCTGCCTTCTATTCAATGACCCCTCTAACTAATGTTCGTTCGTGACGAAATTCGCATTGAAATTTCGCTTATCTATGAAGAGGCACTGTCATGAGAAACGGCATAAAAAGCACACAGAAAATTCTATGTACGAAAAACATTTGTGTGTGTGAAGTATATTTTGTGAAATTTCTGCTAAAATAAATATTCTGAAGGCTAAAATAAAATTCATAACAAGCTTATAGGAAACTCACTGCATTCTTAAATGAGAAATTATGTAATTGGATAAATACGAGTTATTACTTTGTGCATTTGATCATGTCCCGTTGCAAATTACGTTCATTATTCGCCTTTCCTTAGAATTCTTTTAGACTGATGCCGGGTGAATTCACATCTTAAGGATATTCAAGTGATGTGTACAGCACTAACTGCAGCAATATGGTCCCTTAACTTGATCGCAAATCACTAAATTTTGTTGAAAACAGTAACTGGCTTGTTTGTACACCAATGAGTACATTACCAGGATATGCACCTGTGGTTGTGCTAGGACTTTTAAAATTCCTTATGAACCTATTCAAGGACAAAATGTGTTTACAAGAACTTCTATTCTAAACTGCTAAGAATAGACAGTAATGTCTGGTCTTTATTAGACTATCATACAATTTCATCTCTTTGACAGTGTAACCTTCATTGTTACTACAATGACATGAGAAGCAAAACTTCATTTTCTAGTAATTTCTGAAACAACTAATAAATTATGATGCTATTTAATTATAGTAATAATAATCATAATAAAATATGCGCTTACCTTTTTCTATAAAACCGTGAATTTCAAAGTTTCTCATAATTTCATTTCATTTAGTAAAACGTAGAATCATATAGTCTCATTGTGAATGCTATTGAACTTTGAATGATTGTTTATTTGAATAAGTCGCCGTTTGGCGGGAAACAAGAAGACTGCCATTGCTTATTCATGTGCCGGTTGGTACAGAACTGGAGAAATACTATCAGAAGTAATATTGTACATTTTATTAACGTTTATTCACAGACTATGCATATAGTAACTTGTAATTCTGTTCAGTTATCGGTGGAGGAATAAACAATCGCACTAAACTACCGTTTTCTGGTTATTGTGCATTGTATTTTGCGTGTTAGGCGGAGTCTTCTGAAACAAGTGGTAGGTTCAGAAGTACTGGGATCTGCACAAATGACTCCCATTCTTTGATAAATCCAGTCTTTGGAGTGGGATGAAATCCATAGTGTATGAGAATAATGCCGAATTACGGAGTATGAATTTCTCTTTTGGAAGATACTTAATCATTTCTCAAAAATGCATGCAAAGATGATATATCTTTGAAGAGTCGTCATATCTTATTATGATAATGCGTGCTGAATAATCAAATGTACTTCACAAAATAAATGGAATGCCTGTTAATAATTTTATGTATAACAGGCATTCTCAATTCTACACCTTATCTTCTTACTTCTTTTGCTATCTGAGTAGCTTTGTTCACCAGCTTAGAACATTGTAAGGACATTGCATGTCCTTGCTCTTACTTTCAGTCGTCATAAGCATTTCCAACAGGCTGCTGCAGACCTTCATCAAGAACTGCCTTTGCTCCATGCCGCGAATCAAATGGCTAGAAACAATATGCGACAGGAAATTCTCACAACCAACAAACCAAGAAGTTATTTAGGAGAAAATGGAGATGGCTTACACATACTCTGAGGAAATAACTGAGTGACATCACAAGCCACGATGGTCCTTGAGTGGAAGCTGTATGTGAAAAGACGAGTTGGGCGTGAGTCCCATTGTGACATGGAGGAGATAGTGTAAGCAGGAAATGAAAGTTTGCTGGTAATCATGCAGCTGGCTAAAGAAGTCAGCAGGGAACAGATTGAAGCGGAGATGTGTTGTTGACGCTATAAATTCCACTTGGAACCCCTCAGGAATAATAATGATACACTAAGCATTTGGATTCTCATGACTGCACTTTCGAAAGAAAGAAATAACTTACTTAATTGGTCTATATTCCCAATAGGCAGAATTAAATGTAGCAAAAATGAGTAGAAATAATCTCTGCTAACACTGTTAAATACTGTAAGGGATTTTATGTCAGTACAATTATATCACTTGTGGAATATTCAAACAATCCACTTCGTATTGAAGTCTGAGCACAAGCTGTCGCGATGAAGGACAGATAGAAGCCTCTCGATTAGGCTACTCAACTAAGAGAACTCTAGCACATCCAAAACTAACTCTTCGGCAAAAACTACCAATATTCTCGATTATGTTTTTCAAACTGATTATTTTCATTTGTTGACTCAAACTTCTGACTATAAATTAAGAAGGTTTTTGTTGTTAGAATAACCTACCATAGTGTCCTATGGAAGAAAGAAACATAAAAGGAGACCGTACGAGTAATTTAGGAAGTAGCTTTGTGCTGAATGCAATGTGAAATCAAATATACCAGGAATTTATCTTTCGATGTTGCGCATTATCAAAAACGACTTGAAAAGTAAATCTTTTGAAGCAGCGCAAAACAGGTAATTTTTGAGGATTATTTAATACGCTTATCATTTTTATTATTCACATTTATTACACACTTTGAGACGAAATCCTAACATATTTTACACTCCTCCTTCTTTTAAAAGGGTTTTAATAGGTTACATGAATTTCATTAGGTGTAGTAATATAATCTTCTGACACTGACAAAAATCAATTAATAGATATGACACCGGTTACTTTCTAGTGATCAACCAATCATTGTATTCATTACAGTCCTTGAGGAGGTCTATTATAAGCCTAAATAGCTCTGTGGTAACATATCTGACTGAATGACGTGGATTCGAATTGTAGATGTGACATGGTTCCCATCAGGGTAACAGATACTCACTGATGATGATAGCCAACAAGCATGGAACCTAGGTCCAAGATTTCCTTCTGATTACTTACAACCACGTAACGCCAGTTCAGAGCGTACTGTGATGACCAGTCATCTAGCCTGATGACCTCTTTGCAGAAAGACAGAATTCAGCCTGCGCAAACACCAACAACTAGACTTATGACATCCGTTGCTCTGTATCAATATGTTCAGTGTACTATTTCAGTGAAACAAAAACTGCTGACTGACAACTAAATGTACTGTGATTACATTTTCCTTGTTGACTGATTCTAGTGTTCTAGCTGAGTGATTATCTTTGCAAAACAGTAAGTAAATGGATTCGTTTTAGACGTAAAAACATGAAGGGTTTAATCAGAACAGGCAAATCTCCGGTAATTATTGTATATGTATGCAAAACGAGAGCTGTTCAGTCACTCATGGTAAATCAATCTGACGAAAGCTGTGAATTTCTCTGGTTTATAATTGATTTTTAGAAAATTCTTTTTTATCAAATTCACTTACTTGTCTTATCTTTTAACAAGTATTTAACATGTGTAAGTTTTTTGAGGTGTTAATTTATCTGTTTTCAAACGAGCTGCTTATGTGTAGTAGTGTTCCGATCATCAATCAAAAAGAAACGAACTGAATGGTTAGGTGAGGTCAATGAAGAAGTTATAATCATTATTACGAGAGGAATATTAAAATTCAGGTTTTATAATATAAAGAATACTATACTGAGTGTCAGACAAGGGTGCTTATTATCACCAATGATATTCTTAATTGTGGTGAACTGGATTATGCGTCAGACAGTGGGAAACGAGAAGACAGGGATATCCTGGACCGACGTGAAGAACCTAGAAGACCTGGATTTCGCACGTGGATGATTTATGTTTGATGTCACACAAAATTGAAGACTTACAAGCGAAAATCGACAAACTGGTCGAAGAAGCAGCAAAGACAGGACTCCAGGTGAACATAGACAAGACGGAGGTTATGAAAATAACCAACCAACAACAACAACAGCAGCAGCAACATCCAGTGCCAATCACCATCAACGGGAGGGATTTGAAAGAGGTTACTTCATTCACTTATCTAGGGAGCATTGTCTCAACTACAGGAGGAACGGACGAGGATGTCAAATCGAGAATCGGGAAGGCGAAAAACACATTCATCAACCTGAAACCAATCTGGAAATCTTCGTCACTCAGCATCAACAACAAAATTCGAATTTTCTATACAAACGTCAAGTCAGTTTTGCTATACGGATCAGAAACGTGGCGGGTCACAAAGAATATTTCCAACAGCCTGTTGCAGACCTTTATCAACAACTGTCTTCGCTCTATACTGAAGATCAGATGGCCGGAAAGAATCACCAACAAGAAGCTATGGGAAAAAACAAAACAAGAACCAATCGCCCAACAAATATGCAGGAGGAAGTGGAGATGGATTGGACACTCGCTGAGGAGGCCGCTGGGTGACATCGCGCGTCAGGCCAACGCTCGAGTGGAACCCGAAAGGGAAGCGGCGAGTGGTTCGTCGGTGCAAGGGTGACATGGAGGAGATCGTGTGAAGAGGAGTTGAAACAGTATGGATTAACATGGATGCAGGTGAAAAGTACAGCAGAAGACAGAAGCAAGTGGAGACGTGTAGTTGAAGCCCTATGTTACACTAGGAACCCAAAGGAACAATAATAATAATACTGAGTGCAAGTGAACTGCAGAAGGCTGTGAAATTATTAAAGCTGTTAAACGAATGGCACTTTAATCGATTCTGTTGGATATTTCTTTGTAGAATAAAGTGACCATTCTTGTTATATCAAAATGATAAACTGAAATAAGGCTGACAATTTTAGAAGGCTAAAAGCTTTTTTTCATTTATTTTTGTTTCAAATGGGACATTGAGCTTCACGCTTCAGGTTGCAGAGTTTCAGTGGGGCTTGCGTCATTATTGCAGGATAGAATTGCTAGCCTCAAACAACTTCCTGTCTATTCGGGATTAACTAACTACTAGGTTAGGTTTAGTTGTACATCGCCCAAGAATCCAACCCACACCAAAATGCTTGACTGGTGAGTATTCAACCCCTATACCATGAACGCACTAAGGTTGAAATAATAACTGTAAAAATAAGAATAATAAAATGGAAGTAGAAAGAACAGTGAATTAACTAGTAAAAGCTTACCCCCATATGCTAATTTACATTAGGGAAGAAATGTTTACAATTTAGAATGAATGTATGCTGGAAAATATTCGAAAATATCAAGGCGAAATAACTCAGCGATGTAAAATTATGTCTATATTATCACTAATTCACAAATTGCTGGTTGAAAGTAGACTAAATTTATCGTGTTTTCTAAATAATCATCATAGTGTTAGATAACTGAACAGTTTAATTTAATTTTGTCTCCATGGGAAATAGTATCACTGTAATTTATCATCTGAAAGTCTCCATCAAACTTAAAGCTGTTTAGTATGTTTTTTTACTTGTATGAAGTAAAACGTGTCACTCGCAACTTTCACTTCTATAACTATTTCATCTTAAGACTAAATTTTAATACACGTATAAAGTGTTGAAGATATCAACAAATTATTTTGTTGATAAGACTATCTGCTGAAGAAGCTGTGGCTCACGTAGCGAAACGTTCAGAAAAATCTTGTTTTGGTTTTTTAAACATGATTTTGGGTTTACTGACTGCCACTGATGCAGCCGGCAATGGCTGATGGTGAAATGAAAATGCGCATCACTACAGCCACTTTAAAAACCAAGGATTTAGAGGTGACGTTGAACCACGCAACACAGAATGATTTTGTGTTTGAATCCTTTCGCTTGGAACTTAGCCAACTGGTAGTTTCATTTTACTTTACAGACTATCTGTGTTAGTGGTGATATAGGACTCAACATGTAGAGACTATGCTGTTAACTGTAACAATCAGTGTTTACCAGAATTAAAAAGTGGCTAAAGGAGCTCATTAAGAAATTTCAAAAGACTGCTTCTACTTGACCTAATGAAAGGTTTTACTTATAAGATTTCTCGTTTTCAAAAGACTTCTCACTGTAAACGTTGCCTTTGTTTCACAGAGTTTAGCGTTGCACTTCAGGAATCCATTGACAAAAGAAATCGCTACAAGCCGGTCATTAATCATTCTTTTGAAATTTTTAATGAGCATCTTTAATCAACTAAAATGATATGAGCAGCTCGTAACGATGATAGTCCTCCATGAGTTCATGAACTATAAACCTAAACTTCTTGGAACAAAAATGACTGCATTTCCAATAAACAGTCTTTTGCAAACTTTTTTTTATTTCTTCACGTTCCGAGTGGAACATAGAGCTTCAAGCTAGAGACTTGAAGTTTCTGTAGCAGTGATGATTATTTTTACAGGATTGGGTTTCTAGCCTCATGCCCAACCTTTCGTCTTTACCAATTTTATTACTGGCTTAGCGAGGTAAAGGAGTGCGCCGGTCGGGGATCAAACTCCGGACCATATGCATGGTTGGCGAGCGTCCTAACCGCTATGCCACCGACGCACACTAGAAATCTTTTAAAAGAAAGTCTTTCACATGCTCAGTTAAAGTTATTCTAGCATATACTTACATAAACCACCTTTATGTAGAACAAAATTTACAACAATTTATCATTTATGATAGCTGAATCAAGGATGGAAAGCAATTCAAGTCAATTGACATGAGATATAACATCCAGGAATACCTTTACACAGGTTGTACAATCTAATTGCACATGGATTTAGCCGTATTATAATCTTCCGAACAGTTCGCTAAGACTCGTTCGTGTTGTTCTAATTGATGTCTTTGCACGTCTGCATAGTATAAAGTCTGTGTGTTGCTGTCTATTGTGATCAACATAAAAAAACTGATTGTGTGAAATAAACCAGATTGATTTTCAGCCATGATAAGAAAAACCATGAAAACGCAGTTTGCTAGGTACCTCATTTATTGAGATTATTGGGAATATTTCTATCGACCACACAGGATGTAGCTTCTTGTCATCGGAAGGTTTTACAGTACAGAAACACCGGAGATATATAAAATATTTTAAACACTTATGCAAATCAGTTAACGATTGGGAGTAATCTGAGTATGCTTGAGTTAGTATGAGTGCTGTAAACTGTAAAGACGTTGCATGCCACTTGCCTTTCAGGTATACCACATACTAAGAGAATCTTTGCATTGCTTAGTGACTGAAGCAATATTTGACCAACAGTGAAACCTATTCAAGCTTTCAAGCACAACATGCCTATAAGGATAACTAATGTATAACTGAGAATAAAACTAGGTTATATTACAATTAATAATACAACTTACTGAATTCACCTTTTTGTAGGATAGACAAGACTAGCTATATAGTAGGTTTCATCAGTATTCCTTTCGTTCGAGCAGTCTTTACTGAATCAATCATGCCTAAGCCACTCTTTCGTGTAACATCTTAAACAATTATTAGAACTGTTTTTGTCCTTTTTTCAACCCTTTCAGTACTGAGTGAGACGTAGGCTTTCAGGCTTCAGCTCAAAAGTTCCGTTGATAGTGGTGTTTTTTCAACGGAATAGGGTCATTAGCCTCAAGGTCAGACTACTCTGTTGCTACAGGCCATATGGTTGGCAAATGCTTTATCATTTAAACACCGACGCATGGTATTTTGTAATGTTGCTCAGAATTGCTATCATCAAAACATTCCTGATGTTTGAATAAAGCAAGAACAACAGTGGTTTGTGCAGAATAATATGGCACCATCATTTATTTCGTAGGCTTCTCATCAGCTGCTTACAGCCAAAATAAATTATGAGGTTTGCGTACAGAAAAGTTTTAACATACTTGCAAATTTTTACATGTTGTCAGTTGACAAAAAGTTCCACAGTAAGTGAACAGTGCTCAGAAAATTGCGCTTATATAGTTTTTACACAGGCAGTTCAAGTTTAAACAAAATAAATGCATGCATACAATGGTAAAAGAGGTACGTAATAAGGACGAAATATGAGTTAGATACAGAGTGACTAATAAATTAGGTAACAATGTACTGAGTTCAACTCAAATCATAGAAACAAGAGACAAGCAAAATTACAGAATATAAAAGGGGGTGAAATATTAAAACACTGAGACGCATAGGTTCGCAGTTTTCCTTACGAATGAGAAAGTGATAATTCTACGTGCAAGTTAGTTAACTCATTGAAAACTCCTCAAAAGCGGGCAATGGAAGCAGTCTCCTAAGTCAAGCACTTCATTAGCTGCAAGACTACTATATAGCCCTTGGCGTTTCCATAATCTGTTGGCATGTGGACGATTGCATGAGGTTTTCTTCTGTGTAATAGTTAGCGAATCGAAGGATGTATAACATCAGACAGGGTCATAGGAATCGTCTTAAAACAGAAATCATCATAGGATTCATCCTGTGATTGGATGACTGTCGAATGTCATCATCCCTTTCTTACCTTAGTCTTGGTCAAATCACCAGTCAATCAGAGTATTAATTTCTCGCCAACGTTAGCTGAATCGCCTACGAATCAAAACAATCCATTTCCGCTGCCCTTGGCGGATTTTAATGTGTTTATAAAAAATATATAAATATGACGGACGCTTCCCTAATACAATTGCATACTAACAGTCACAGAGGCCAATGAAGTGCAAGGTGCCACGGACGAATAGGTGCATCCAGCAGGTCAGCTGAGTTGTTCATTGTGTCGGTATTATAATACTCACAAGCATAAGTCCACTTGGTCAAACCAGGTGTCAACGCTATCATATCAATTGGCGACAAGTTCATTTCAACTGGCGACATAAATCATACATAACACAGTGGAATCCAAAGCAACTCTGATAATAAGTTAACAGGATCACCCCAACATTATTCATACAAAATCATTTAATTCATAAATGTTTATTCTTAATTTCATGTTCTTTTTTATCAATCATATATCCGATATAGACATTCCCTGATTTCTCTTCATTTCAGTGGGCTTGTTGAGGCGATATTGTTGATTCTCTTCTTCACATTAGATACGACGGGAACAAAATTTCCATTAGATTTATTCTTTATGATGTTACATGTATGAATGTATAAATTTATTATTCTTGCAAACATTTATATATATATTACTTTTGTTAGATTAGTAATATCTGAAGCATTTAATATCTCCAACTATTTGATTAGTCATATAATACCAATCAAAGGGAACTTTGGGAAATATATTTTTTAGCTTGTTCGCAGTAAAGTAGATAGTTCTGAGAAATACTTCATGGATAGTGACTAGTAGGGGAATCCATGACCAGCATTTCGTCCTAGTTGCGACTCATCAACTGGATGTATTTGCATTCCCTACACAGTCATAGTTTTCCCAAATTAAATTGAATAACTGCTGACACCCGTTGCACAGTAGTTGAAACGATGCTTCCCAGGTAGGTAAAAGAAGTTGTTTCTTTCAGGTTCCTCCCATTTATGCTGATCGTTGTCTGTTGTTGTTGTTCTTGTCCAAGAATCTTCATTACCTCATGTTTTCTCTATGTTCACCTGAAGTCCTATCTTTGATGCTTCTTCTGCCAACTTGTTACTTTTCGCTTGCATATCTTCCAGTTTGTTGGAAATCAGACATATATCATTGGCGAAGTCCAGATCCTCCAAGTTTTTCGTGTGAGTCCATTTTATGCCCGTTTCCTCATTGCCCACTGTTTGTCGCATTATCCAGTCTACTGCAGTCAGGAAAATCATTGGCGATAGTAGGCAGCCAGCTTGTCTTACTCCTGTCCTCACTTCGAAGGAATCCGTAATTTTCCCGTTGTGGATTACTTGGTATCCAGCACTGTGGCACAGCTGTTGGATGAGATGTATAATTGTCGGTGGCAACCCGTAGTAGCGAAGTAGTTGCCAAATCACCTCTCGATCGACGCTGTCGAAGGCCTTTTCAAAGTCAATGAAGTTGAGATAGAGAGGTGACTGCCATTCCAAGCTTTGTTCAATGATGATCCGTAATGTGGCGATTTGATCGATACATGACTTGTTTCTCCTGAATCCAGCCTGTTCCGGTCGAAGTTTTTCATCCAGGGTGTGTTTGATTCTCTCCAGGATGATGCGGCTTAGTATTTTGCTTGGGATGGACAGGAGCATAATTCCGCGCCAGTTCTTGCATTGACTTAGGTCTCCTTTCTTTGGTAGTTTGAATAAGTATCCTTTCCTCCAATCCTCGGGTACTTTGCCTTCTTTCCACACCTTCTCCAGTAGTGGCGTCATCAAGTCTGCTGTTGTCTCTGGGTCCACTTTCAATGCTTCTGCTGGGATTCCATCTGGTCCTGCTGCTTTCCCAGCTTTCAGCAGCTTGATTGCCTTCAGGACTTCTGATTTCGTCGGGGGGTTGGTGTTCACTGGTAGCTCTGTTTCCGTTGTTGGTATTGTTGGGCGCGTTGTCGGTGGTGGTCGATTTAGAAGTCTTTTGAAGTGTTCAGCCCAGTGTTTCCTTTGCTCCACTTCTTTGGTGAGTGACTTTCCATTGTCATCCTTCACCGGCTTGATTTGTGTCAAACGTTTGCCCGATAGGTACCTAGTTGTTTGGTAGAGTGCTGCGAGGTCTCCTTTGCCTGCAGCTTGTTCTGCCTCACTTGCCATGGTTTCATAGTACTTTCTTTTGTCTTCTCTGGCACTCTTCTTTACTCTTTTGTTCAGTGTCTTGTAGCTTGCGTTCAAATCCTGTTTTTGTTGCTCATCGGTGCACTGGAGAATCTTTTGTTTCACCATCCTTCTCTCTTCTATTAGTTTCCAAGTGTCCGTAGTGAGCCATTGTTTGTCCTGTCTCTTCTTTCTGCCTAGAACTTCCATGCAGGTTTGACTCCACACTGTTTTCAAGTTGTTCCAGTGCTTTTCGACGCTGACCTCTTCGCCAGTGTTGATTTGTGTCTCGGCTTTGTCCTTTATGCTTGCAGTGAAGATGTCCTTTGTGTCCTGGTCCTTCAGTTTTTGAGTATTGAACTTGGCTTGTGGTCTATCTGCAGCTCCTGTTTCTCTGAAAGCTTTTTTGACCTTGTAAACTATTAGTAATAATGAATTTAAATATCATTCTGGTTCCTGAAATAATGCCAGAATGAGTGTTTCATTGTTTTCAAATCGCTGAGTGTCGTGGAGCTCTACAGATTTCCTGGTCATGGCTAGTTCTGACAACCTCATTCATCGCATCGCGTGTAGTTGAAATAAGGCTACCTAGTTAAGTAGACGAAAGAAAACGACTTCCAATTGCAATTTTTAACATAAATAAACCCAATCTAAGGTTCTTAATACCGAGTGAATTATTTGAAAATCTTTTAGAAGTCTGTGATTCAATCACTTCAACTCTAAGACTTTAGATATAATGACTATTATTTATTTGTTAAAATGTTAATGGCTGATATCAGTAACTGAAATCATTTTTCACTGATTTGAAATATGTTACTTACTTATTAAAAAGTAGGCAAGAGTTAGTTAACTATTTATTCTTTCAAGCTTCGTCGTAATTATCTCAATACCGGACAACATGATTAAAAAATTTTCATTATTTCCCCTGAAGAAGTTCGGACCAGTTTGATGAATAGAATGTTGTAGTTATTTATTGGTTTCTTTGAATGTACACCGTCATTCTAACCTCATTAAATCTAACTGAGCCAATTAACTCACTCAGAGAGAAACTTTGTTGGCTTTAGAACTTGATAAATCCAATTCAGAAAAATAATATAACTTACTAGATACCATGTAATGACTGTGAGTGAGATAAACTACATAGTTGAAAATAGAGAAGATTTGTAGCTCAGGTGGATGATTTGCAATTAATAGTGTTCTCTGAGCTGGTTGGTTTAGTTGCGCTGAAGATGTTGTCCAGAAGGCCGACGAAAGCTTCGCAACTAAACCAACCAGCTCCGAGAACACTAATAATTGCAAATAGTTGAAAATAGTAAATAAGGGTCAATTAAATTATTGGAACTTAGGAATTTAGCTAGACCTCAAATGACTGACTCTCATAAGTTAAATAATCTAAAGAAGACCTCATCCATTCCACTGCATTCGATTGTATTCAATCAAAAAATAATGTGGTATACAGGACTGAAAAGCGACTTAGTTAGATTTCGAGGAAGAGACAGTCTAATCACCGAGTCTTTGTTCATCGAATCACTACCAAAGATGGGCAACGGAATTGTATTCCGTCACAAGGCTTGAATTCTGCTTATACATTTGAGCTACTTTCCATACGTATCTCTGTTGAGTTTGTCAGAGTTGATTAATACCTGGAGACACATTGATGGAATACTATTTATATTATGTGGATTCTCTCAAGACTTGGAACATGCATAAAATCTTAATTTCAAGCTTCTCTTTCATAGATTGCTTCCAACATGTAACACACGATGATCTTACGTATCACCAGTTACTCTAGAAAAACTATGGACATACCTCTCAAGGTTTTCAAGATATTTGCTTTGCAGTGGTCAACTTTCCAGGCCCTTAATCAGCTTTTTTCACCTCACTGCGTTGTTTGATTTAGCAGCCTCATTGACGTATCCAATGACTTGTAGTCGCACATCTTCTGGAAGGCTTAAGAGTGTTTACTTCTTCGACAATATACTTATTTCCACTTGTGTAATATTTGACTGAGTTGATTCAAGCTGAATAAGTGTTATTTGCTCTGAGGTATTTTTTTAATTTGTGATATCTTGTTTCTGAGTAACGATGTTCAGTAAAGTTTAGGATACCAATTATTCCTCATACAATCCCTTACAAATTCAGTACACATTCTTGATTCAAACAGCGTTTACATTGAACATCAGTGAACCCATTGAGTGGTCATTCCTTTCTTACCTATCCTTTGTTATACTTCGCTTTGTGTCCAACGTCCTACTACATATCAATAGTAAGTAGTATGTGTTGATATTTTGTTACACCATAACCAAAACTGTTGTTTGCTGTTGAAATTTAAATCACTTAATATATTATTATTCTATTTGATCCCCACTAATTATCTCATAAATTCCTATAAATAGGCAATATCTGTCATATATTGTTCATTTATATGCCTCTCTCTGTTGAACATTGTTTATTCAAGTCCCTTTATTCTTTATCTGGACATTCCCAGGCCGTTTAATACTTCCGTGGATCGGCCCTGACACAGCTTTGTCGGTTGTTTTCTTATTGACGTATAGTGATAAGGCATTTGACGACATTCAGCCAAATATACCTCACAATTTGCGATTTGTGTATTGGAAAACACAACAGACTGAGTGAAGAAATATGCACTCCTTTTCAATTAGTTCCTTACCATCGCCTGTACACTAATAAGTAGTTTTTTACATAGAAATTTAATCAGTCTTGTGGTTATTCTAGTCCATCAGTTTTAGTTAAACGGAGGATGAAATTAAGAGGTTAAAAGCCATGAAAACAACTAACTCATAGATGTTAGTAACAAGATATCTAAGTTTAGAAGGATGTGCGAAAATTAATTACGGAATCCAAAATAAGTTAATTAGTGGGGGTTAGCAACAAGCTGTTATATGATCGAGAAATTTTTGAAATGATGATGACCTAGAAGAACTACGTAAAATACAAACAAGTTAATAGAGTTAGCTAGAATTGTAAGAATAACAAGGTCAAAAGATGATTACAAGGGGAAGGGGGAGGAATCGTTTTTATAATCTTTATTATGTAGTTGGCCATGACAAAGAAAGGGGCTATTTAGATGGATTCCGACTGCCTCTCCTGTATGTAAAAATCGTATTCGTAGGCCATTAGAGAGATTGGATGAAATATGATAAATAACTTTGAAAGCTTTGTTAGAGTTGACTTGATGTCCAGTATCGACGAGATGAGCTAGTATTGAGCTGCATATAGCTTTATTTGAACCTTTAACAAACGAAGATGTGAAGTGTTCAGGAATTAGACAATGGACGTGTTTGACCGTACATCCAATTTAACTTGTTCCACACGAACAGTTAAACTGGTGAATGCACATGGTAGAGGCGAAAGAGGGCTGTTCGTCTTTGTTTTCTGAATTGAGTATTGGTTGGTTAGTGAATAAACGGTATAACTTAGCTGCGTTAAAAGTCCTCTTGTAGGCTCTTCTCAGACTGTTATGATCCTTGTCGTTAATTTATCATCTTGTTGACAGCTGATATAACCGAGTGGACTACTGCGTGGGACTGACGCCGTGAACAACTTAACTGATATGCTAAACACACCTACTCGTCTGTGGCGCTTTCCACTTCACTGAGTTAAGTAAATATTAAAAAACAAAAACTGGCCCACAACTGTTAGGATGCAATGTTAGTAGGGATAAACACGTCATATTTATATATTTTATAAACACATTAAAATCGCCCCAGAGCAGTGGAAATGAACTGTTCCACATTAATTCAAATGCCTATGACTAATCTCATATCGTTATATGGCACCACATTCTCAATAGGACTATCTAAACAAGAAAATTTTCCTTCTGATGTCACCTGCGTTTAAAAATTTACATGCAACTGCGGTAGTAAATAAACTGGAATGACAGAAAGAAAGATTATTTTCTGGCTTTCTGAGTATATTCCGAGGGACAAGCTAAGAAAGTAACACTAGGCAGGTTTTTAGTCACGAAACCATTTGACTACTTAATATTAGTAAGTAGTATAGTGAAATTCAATGAAACCGAGAAATATACACTAAATACCCATTGAGTCATGAAGAAAATAAAAGACAGATTCAGCGAAGAAAATTTTCTTTATCGACGAAATCATCTTCAGGGGCTGTACAATCGTATTTATACTTACAAAATATATAGTGGTCTATTATTGAGTAATAGGGGGTGACATAATTGATATAATTACTCAGAAGTGGCTTTAGAAGTGAAAATTAAAAGTTGTAAATTACGTGGTACTCAACGGCAAAAAGATAGAAATTTGATAAGGTTAAAATTGCTATTTAGTGAGAATAAAGGTATTTGAGTGTCAATTTAACAAGTGTGAAGAAGGTGTGAAAATATCCAAAAGGAGCATATGAGAGTGATAATAGTGAATTAATTATTAAAGCGAATGCTAACTAAAAATGAAATTATAATGAAAAGAAAAAAATCAAAATATATTTTATTCACAAGGAACGATTAGTGAAGAGGTTAAGACCAAGGTAGAATAATTGACTGGACAAACTTTTTCTGTATACAGAGTTCAGGGTTGTATTGATGAATTGCTAGAGCCTCCGCCATACACAAAAGCCGAAACCTGACGCCCTTTGTACCATTTGGCTTCACTTTGTAGATGATCTTGAAAGACGATTCTGGTGGAGCTACGTGGCCTGAGTTCACCAAATGCTCAAGAATTCAGCTAGTAATTGTCTTACATTGTCCCTTTGCTAACCATGCCGGATAATGTTCAGAGATGCGTTTGGAAAGCGTGCGCTTTGTGCGGCCAATATAACTAGCTCCACACGAGCAAGTGAATTTATAAACACACATTGAGGTGGCCCAAAGCTGCAGTTTATCCTTCACACATCCGTTGATCATTTGTCGACTGTAGAAGTTGATACGTAGCTCAGCCATAAAGAAGGCTTTCCTCAGGGATCTGCATAAGCGATTCTTCAGGATCTCAGCTGCGGTATCACCTTTAAATTCAACACTCATAAACAGTAGTTTCTTCGGCACCGTCTGTATTCTTTCAGGTTTTTCCCTTGGCTTCATGTTTTTCTCGATAAATCTTGGAGGATATCCATTCTCTATGAGGACTTGTCTGAGTCGCTCCAGTTCTCCAACGATTGTATCACTTGAACATATCCTCCTTATTCTTGAGGATAAGGAATGGATCAGATTTCTCTTTCTTCTCAAAGGGACCCAGCTATGGAAATTTGTGTACTGACCATTCCATGTTGGTTTCCTGTAGATCGATCTTTCAAGAGAACCATCAGATCTCCTCTTTAGAAAAACATCCAAAAAATGGAATTCCGAGTTAATCTCTGATTCCGACGTGAACTTGATGGCATGATGACAGCTGTTGAACTCCTTAGTTATCAATTCGATGTTGGTATTGTCGTCACATATGATGAAAGTATCATCCATGTATCTTTGGTACAGATGGAAACTGTCGATCGTAGGCCGTAAAATATTATTCTCCAAACTGGCCAAGAAGCAGTCTGCAAGTAAAGGGCCCAATGGTGACCCCATTGCCACTCCATCTCTTTGTCTATAAATCGTATTGTTGAACTTGAACTGGACATTTAGAGTGCACCTCAATAGTAGTTCCTTTAAGTAGTGGATCGGAACACATACGTCTACATTATTATCCTCAATGAATTTGCATATAAAGCAGATAGTTTCAGTGAGGGGAACGTTGGTGAAAAGCGAAGTAACATCCAAGGATATCATTTTCTTCCCAGATACATTAGCATCATTTATTGAGTCGACGAATTCAAACGAATCAGAAACACTATGCTTGCAGAGGTCATGTCCAAGATTGGACGTAGTGGCACGTTCTCTTTGTGCACTTTCGGCAGACCATATAAACGGGGAATCACGGAACCGGAGGGTCGTATTTGCTCGAATAATTCAGAGCTGATAATCGACTCGTTCTTCATCTTCTTTAGCATTTGTGTTAGCTTGTCTTCAATTTGTTCCGTTTGGTCTTTCTGGCTACTTTCTTTTGAAAATTTGTTTTCATCTGACAAGACTGATAACTTTTTATCGATGTAGTCTTGGCGATCCATCAGGACAATGCCAGCACCTTTGTCAGGGCGTGTCAAAACCAAGTTTTTGTTCTTTAGAATCTCACGTAGTTGTTTTCTGTGCTCGGCTGATATCAATCTTTTGGTAATTTACAACTTTTAATTTTCACTTCTAAAGCCACTTCTGAGTAATTATATCAATTATGTCACCCCCTATTACTCAATAATAGACCACTATATATTTTTGTAAGTATAAATACGATTGTACAGTCCCTGAAGATGATTTCGTCGATAAAGAAAATATACACTATTTTTACGTATTTCTAAATACATTAGATTGGCATTAGGAGTTTTAATGATGGTCTAGTAATATCAGGAATTCAAATTAGAAGCGGTTTCCTTCACTTGAATGGGCGTGATTACTTCAACTACATGCGGTGGAACGAAAGATGATGGGGAGGCCAGTCGTGACTGAGAAAGTGAGACAGGAATTCTTTCCACTGAAATCATTGTAAGGATAGACAGCACTCAACAATAGGAACTACATCCGGATTCTTAATATTAATGTCAACTCACTGACTCTAAACAGTCCAGAGATTTGGTACTAGCGTCATCAAAAGCACATCCAGCTTAATACTAAGTGGTCTACATCTAATCTTAAGTGTTTTCAGTTTTCTAATGACAATATTGATTGCATCACTGTTAGGTGTCACCCAAAGAATTTAAGTAAATATTGCAAAATATACACAACAAGTGTTTATACGACACCAGACTGCAGTTTCTCAAATATGTATCTATCTTCTCTGAAGAGTTTACTGAATTCGCTGCTTCTGTCTTTGGAAATTCCTCGTCTATAGTCCTTGGGGATTTAAATTGTTGCCATCACAGCTTTCTCAAATCATTTGGTCAAGAGAACCTTGTCGAATTTAATACTTGTCTACGCAAAACCCTAGACTTGACTTTCATAAACGATCGTGACATATACGAGGCTCTAAGGAGAGCTCCTTTGATGAATTTCGACCATTGGATTATTCGTATTTAACCGAAAGTGTATGGCAAGTTACATTGAGGGGTTTTTGTTCACCTAATAAAGAAAATACAAGAACGATCCTACTCACATGACAGTATTCAAGCACTTAGATGTATGTTGCATGATACTGACTGCAACCCACTCTTTGATGAAGTGTCAGACGTTACTGTCACTAATATCACCTACTATCTCAAGTTCTGTTTGGACTTTTGCTGTCCTACTGAAATACTGTTCAAGAGATTTGATAGGACCTCTTCTACACAACTAAAATAGCTGGGAGGAGAAAAACAGAATCTGTATAAATCACATGACAACGCAGGTGTTCGAACCTTAAACTGTCTGATAAAGTCTGAAATATAATGAAAACTTTTTATCATGTAAGAATTTTTCAAACATCTGGAAAAATTTTAATCAACTTACAAGGAGAAAGCAAATTTCTAGTGGTGTTTATTCTAACGCAAACGCCTTGAGTCGATCTTTCATAAGACTACAAGCTAACATAACTGGACCGGATATTTTTATCCTTGTAAATGATCATTTCCCAGGTTTTAGTGAAAAGAATGTATTACCAATTCACAAATCCTTAAGTGAATCACACAACCTAGGTGCCGATGGTGTACTAAGCGTTTTACTTCAAAAGTGTACTGATATTTTGTGTTATCCTCTTAAGGTGTGGTGAGAGCTGTCTGCAAGCCAAAAATATTTACGTGAATTGTTCGTCCCGAATCGGAGTCATGAGAAAAACAATAACGAAGGTTAACCTTGAGGAACTCGACAACCAATCACAGCAGACTTAACATGTGCAAATACGATTCACAGACATATAGTTTGATATTTTGAGAAATGGCCACAAAAAGAGAATAACCTTCAGCAAGAAAACAACCAATCAGAAGGCGTTGCTTCTCCACTGGCAATAATGTACATAAAAATCTATAAATATCTGTTGATTTTCTCGATAAACGATCTGTTTCTTGGCCCTTGTCTTCTGTCTTTACAGTAGATCTAAATCCCACCAGTCTCAAAACAAGAATTAGTACGTTCTCTGAGCCTGATGATTTGAATGGTCTGGTCGAAACATACAGTAAAAACTGTGCTGGAGCCTCTTCTTGACACCTTATTACAAAATCGATATCCACCTGAATTTATTAAGTCAAACATGACGGGTGGGTAAATCACTGCTGCTACTGGGCCTAACTGTCAAGTGGGAAGCGACAAATTGGACATCCAAGAGTGACTTGAACTAAATCATGAGCACAATGGAAATATGCTCGTGAAGACCAGTTTTCCACTTTGATCTCAAGGAATAAATAAAATATTTTATAATATTTAATTATTAAAAACAGGCTGAGAAAAATAACAGTATAAAGGTCTTTTATTTTTTTCCTTCGCATTCATAACGTTCACAAATTAATTTTCATACACGATGACTAAAGTCTATTCATCACACGCTTTTTCTTCTCCATTTAACAGAACAACTTTGTGAGATGAGCACTTTACTCACATAAGTATGCAGCACAACACAGATCAGATAAGCTATAAATACACTGGAATCAACATGATTTTGATGCTAACATAGAAATTAAATCAGGTAAGCGTATCTTTGTATAATTATTGTTCATAACATCCTCCTCATGCGTTTGTAAATATACTCAATTCTCCTTACACCTCATGGTTTCTTGCGTTTTACATCCAGTGTCTCTCTATTTCTCTACCGTTAAGTTTCTTGTTGCTTCATTCGCTGTGTTAAATTCAAAACAACTAGTTTGTTTAGTACGTCAGTGGTTCAGTGAGGGAATACTCATTCAGCAACATTGCAAGTGTCCTGGGTTCGATTCCCTGTCAATGCACTCTTCAGCCTTGCTTAACCATTGATAATCCCAGCAAAGAGAGATGGTTGGGAGTATGCCTAGCAACCTCATCAAATAAAAAGAAAAAATAAACATCACTACCACAGAGACTTCAAAGTTTGTAACCTTATGTTCCACTCAGAAAGTCAACCTATCAGAATAAATAATAACAGCGAATCCCTTTAATAAGTTTGGATAGTTCTATTAGAAGATGGAGATTATCTCAAAAATATGGTGTGATGTATTTGTACAAAAGGCGTGAAATAATGATATTAGTAATGATTAACAGCTACATAATAAGTGAATTGAAACAGTCTCACCACTGATTACAAATACGAGAGGATGAAAGAGCCAACTATTTTGGCTAATAACATAATAAGTCGTAGGTTTCGCTCTTAACATTATCGCTGTCTCATAGGACGCATGTTAAATATGGTATCGTTGAGTTTCTTTACTTGGTTGTACGACCATATAATCTTTTTTATGATGACTTCTAGTCTTGTCTGATGAGACGCAAGTCAGGAAGAATTGCGAATAGAGAGGGTGTTGACAGTCATAAAATATGTATTTAGACCATTTGAAAATACCACTTGAAAACTCTTGTGTTCCAGGAATTGGCCTGACACCAGTTTAGTAAATTATACTTTGCTTACTAACTAAATCTTAAGAGCCATTAGGCTGAAAAAATTTGTTTCTGAGTGGGCTCGTTGATTTAAATGCTGCCTCATTTCCAGTGTTGTTGAGAATTTTACACAGAGTATCTGATATTCCTTCTTTATGTGGCAAATGTGTGCGTCGGTGGCACAGTGGTAGAGTGCTCACCAATCATAGAGGTGGTCCGGGGATCGATCTTCGGCCGATGAACTCCTTTACCTCACTAAGCCAGTATTAAGACTATCAGAAAGGGATGGTTAGGCATGAGGCTAGAAACCCCATCCTGTAAAAATAACCACAACTGCTACAGAAACTTCAAGCCTCTAGCTTAAAGCCCCATGTTCCACTGTGAACGTAAAGGAGTAAAAAAATATTTTAAAATATGGCAGATGTATTACCCCTTATTATTTTTTTATTTTTTAAAAAAAAATATAATTTTTTCACCATTTTCATTTCTAATTTTATTTTTCTTTTGAGTAAAATTCATTGTGAAGTTACTTATTGATTTGAATTCCCTGATTTGTAGTTAAGGCTTCTGGTATGACTGCATAAAAACTTAAATAAACCTGCCTTTATCAATTTTCACTGCCCTGATTCAAAGTCTTCGCATCTATGAGAAAGTGACAGTTTCTTATAGATGTTGGTATCTAACTAGCCAGTTTGGGATAGACAACTCACTCTGTTGATTTTCTGAGTTGAAAGTAAACTGAAATTCACCTACTATTGAATTTATGTCCTTGAAGAACTTAGAGGTATGCTGAGATTAAAGCGGAATGAATGCATCATACAGTTAACATTACTGTATCACTCTGTGGTTATATCAGGTGTACTTGCCTTATATGGAACTATATTCCACTGAAATGACCAAAACTTCTTCTTCAATGTTGTTTAGTTTATTTACTGATAATTTTGGAGAATGAGATAGTTGGAGGGAATCGGAAGGAAGACTTGGAGCCTTGAAGGAACTCACGTCCCTTCTGAGATTCGAAACTGCTTCACCCAGTGGGAGCTGCAGTCAGAGACGTTACCACTGAGTTATTCGGCCTGGCTCGCGATTGACCTCCTGTAGGACTGTAGGGGATAATTTGAATGGAGAGTAGTAACTAGTGTGAAGTGTCTAGTCCTCTCTATGGTGCAGACTGAATTCTAACCATCTAATATCATCAAATCAGTGTGCACCATGTTGGCGAGCTACCTAGAATGGTGGCCACATTGCACACCTGACTGACTGATAGAAATCAGTCTGCACCAAAGAAAGGACTAGACACATCACACTAGTTACTAACTAGTGTCCAATCAAAGATATTGGAGAATGGAAATATTTTCTTCCTCATAATTTTAAATTCTCATGATTACCGGTACTTCTATTGAGGCTTACATTCACTTTCATTAGAAATCAAATTCACAAATGTCAGATTGGTTTGCAATTTGCTATCTACACAGTTCAAGAGGTGAAATTTCACTGTAGTTTCCTGCGGAAATCCAGTTAGTCAGATCACCACAGTACGTGATCTGTTTGACCCCATAGATGATCATCAAGATAACAAGCATATCTGCTGAGATTAGTAGTTGTTGATCTCTCGCATGAGTAAATGTTGCTTTGTAGCCACTTCGAAGTGATCCTAAAATACAGAACAGCTGTATCGCTCATTTTAAGGCTGAGCTCATCAGAGGTATACCCAGTTTGACTCATCTTACAGAGCCAAATCTTTTCAAACCACCGGATCTCCGGCTAGCTACTTCAGCGAACTGGTCATGCCAAAGTGTGAATTTGACTTGTGGAAAACAGAAGGATTGAGCGAAGAAATACTTACTTTTCAATTAGATCCTCATCTCTGGCTCTTCTCTGATATATATAGCATTTTTTACAATACACAACAATTTACCAAACAAGTGGTGATATGTTTGTTAACAGTAGTTAAATAGTGTCTAAATGTCAATGGGTTGATAATTAACGAAGAAAGTCACTACAAATTTAAAAGGTAGAAATGGATAGAATAAATTAATTTTACAAGGATAACACGTAATTAAAGATGAAATGGTCAAAATAAAAATAAAATAATTTGGACAATAATAATTTAATAGGTTTAGGTGGAATGGAAGAGGGACGACGTAGTCCTGTCTTGTAACGATGGCCACGGTAAGGAAAATGGCTGTACAAATTTCTTCTGTACCTATAAGCTTGGTTTCTTCTGGTGGATTCCGATTGCTTCAGCTGTCTGTTGAAGACGAACTCGTAGAGCAAAGTTAAGATTAGTCGGAATGCGATAAATAATTTTAAATGCAGTATTCACATCAACCTTCTGCTCAGTATGAACAAAGTGTTTTGAAATAGAACTACGAATAAATCTTGTTTGTCCCTTGCTTAACCACGCTGGATGATGTTCAGAAATACGTCGATGAAACTGCCTAATTGTACGCTCAATGTAGCTGGCTCCGCAGCTGCAGTCAAACTGGTAGACACACATAGAAGAGGCAAATTTGACTTGTGATAACACCAGTTCGCCTAAGTAGCTATTCGGAGATCCAGTGGTTTGAATTGATTCGGCTGTATGAGATGAGTCAAACTGGATACACCGCTGATGAGCATGGTCCCAAATGAGGAGAACGGCTTTTCGGTGGATTGATCACCTCAACCTAACTAGCAAGCACTGCTAGTCGATATGAGTGTTAAGCGATTACTCACTACAATCAATCAGTAGTATACACTTTTATTCCAAAAATGAATATCAATTTATTCATCATTCCAGAATTTGATAGAATTGTCAGTGGAGATAAGAAGAGTATTAGAAGAGCATTGAATATATACGTTACGATTCAAAAAATTATGGATGAGTACATGAAAAAGGTGAGCCAACGTAACTCCTTGATGAAGTTGCCCGCCAATTACAGGTACTATTATTCGTTATTCTGATGTCCATCATCACAACACCCATACCACTTGCAATGACACAAATGTAGGTCGACCAGAATAACTAACTGCTTACTTTTCAGACCAAAAACGGAATCAACTTCGCTGCCAATTTACCTCCTATCCATCACTGTGTACTGAGAATTTGCCATCCAATGCATTTACCATTTCAGAATGTTTTTCTTTTAATGTTTTATTTTTAGAGTGATTTTAATATTTCTGTCAGATCATAGATTCACTTGATTTGTGATACTGACGTCTCAAGCTTAGTGATGTTTGTATTTAAGTATCTTTTGTAAACTATACTTTAAACATGATATCACGTTAGACGGAAATAGATGAAAGTGAAGTGTTCAGTCGTTTACAAGACAGAGAACGATATGCATATCTGAGAGCTGTCTTACTTCGATGAAAGAAACGGCTAATGAAAAGAGCATCACACTCTCTGTAACCCAAGTTTGATCTTTCAAAGGTTTTAGCACAAATTTGTCTTGTTTTCGACTGGACATGATTGTTAAACTTCACTTAGCCTAATAAATCCCTGAAATGAAGTCAGATGACTGGTGGAAATAGGCAGGAAACACTGGATCTAGATTTCGTACTTATTATGACTCATCAGTAAGGTTCACTGGCAACGTCACTAACTGCAGCACATGGGTTCGAATCTGAGGTACAAAGTGAGCTAATCTAAGATTTCGGAAATTTCCATCTGATGAGTGCCAACAAACATGAAACTGAGGTCAGTGGCTTCCTGCCGACTGTTTCCAACTATCTATCAACATTTCAGAGTGAATCACGATAGTGAGTCACCTAAATTGATGACCACATTACAAACGTATCTGGTAGAATTCACTTTGCATCAAAAGATAGACAAGACGCATGGCTCTTGTAACAACTTAATGAATATTCAAAGTAATAAATCTCCAGTTGGAATACAGGGAAACGCATGAGTTGGCGAAAGTTCTTCAGATGTTTCCAAAGAACTCATGGAATGAAATGAAAGTGGCATGCTCTACAAATTAACGATGATGAATTTTGCAGTCCATATCGCCACAAAATACAACGCATTTTCAGATAATAAATCGCGATAAATCATGTGAAATATTAAAACACTGAGACGCATAGGTTCGCAGTTTTCCTTACGAATGAGAAAGTGATAATTCTACGTGCAAGTTAGTTAATTCATTGAAAACTTCTCAAAAGCGGGCAATGGAAGCACTCTCCTAAGTCAAGCACTTCATCAGCTGCAAGACTACTATATAGCCCTCGGCGTTTGGATGATCTGTTGGCATGTAGACGATTGCTTGAGGTTTTCTTCTGTGTAATAGTTAGCGAATCGAAGGATGTATAACATCAGACAGGGTCATAGGAATCGTCTTAAAACAGAAATCATCATAGAATTCATCGTGTGATTGGTTGACTGTCGAATGTCATCATCCCTTTCTTACCTTAATCTTGGTCAAATCGCCAGTCAATCAGAGTATTAATTTGTCGCCAACGTTAGCTGAATCGCCTACTAATCAGAACAATCCATTTCCGCTGCCCTTGGCGGATTTTATTGTGTTGACAAAAGATATATAAATATGACTAGTGATTCCCTAGTAAAATTGTATCCTAACAGTCACACAGGTCATTCTTTTGTTCTCATATTTACGTGGCTCAGTGAACCGCAAGGTAGCACGGGTGAATACATGTACTTATCAGATTAGCTGAGTTGCTCATTGCGTTGGTAGTACCGTACCCCCACGTGTATGAGTCCACTTGGTCAAACCAGGTGTCAACGCTATCATATCAATTGGCGACAAGTTCATTTCAACTGGCAACATAAATCATACATAACACAGTGGAATCCAAAGCAACTCTGATAATAAGTTAACAGGATCACCCCAACATTATTCATACAAAATCATTTAATTCATAAATGTTTATTCTTAATTTCATGTTCTTTTTTATCAATCATATATCCGATATAGACATTCCCTGATTTCTCTTCATTTCAGTGGGCCTGTTGAGGCGATAGTGTTGATTCTCTTCTTCACATTAGATACGACGGGAACAAAATTTCCATTAGATTTATTCTTTCTGATGTTACATGTATGAATGTATAAATTTATTATTCTTGCAAACATTTATATATATATTACTTTTGTTAGAATAGTAATATCTGAAGCATTTAATATCTCCAAATATTTAATTAGTCATATAATACCAATTAAAGGGAACTATGGGAAATATATGTTTTAGCTTGTTCGCAGTAAAGTAGATAGTTCTGAGAAATACTTCATGGATAGTGACTAGTAGGGGAATCCATGACCAGCATTTCGTCCTAGTCACGACTCATCAACTGGATGTATTTGCATTCCCTACACAGTCATAGTTTTCCCAAATTAAACTGAATAACTGCTGACACCCGTTGCACAGTAGGTAGCTCTCATGGCCCGAATGGTTTAATGGGTAGCGCTCTGGTGTTTGAAACTACGATTACTGGGATTGAGCCCCAGTAGGGTCACCATCACTCACTGCGGAATACAGACGCGTCTAACTGACGAGTCCCAAAGTGGACGAGGTGCGACTCCTGGATTCCACTACTAGTCACTCTTCACCAAATTGCTTGAAATTGATCCTCAGATATCGCCAAAACATCTACACACAAGGAGCCAACATCTCAACATGAAGTCAAGAATTTCGGTTCAATCAGTCAGCGGGAAAGTAAACCAATAAGATTTTGATAATTCATAAATTAGTTGATGTTAGAAATTTACAACAATCGAGTTCTAGATTGTGAAGGATTAGTCATTCCAATTCGCAATCATTTTTAAAGTAAAAAATCTACAGTATCAGTGTATAGCTGACAATCATACAATCGAAACTGGCAGTACACTCGCATGAAAATAATTTTGAGATATCAGCCGGCTTTTTAGATATATATCGAGTGTAGAACTATGTTATATTCTAAGGAATGTTTCACATCACTGAAATTCCTTAGTCACATCAAAATATTCCGTTTTAATGTGACTAACAATTCTGGATGACATCTGAGGCATTATTCACTAAAACAGAATGTGACACCATATTAGGACAACAATCATGATGAAGGCTGGTTATAAGTCATAAGTGCTCGCATAGAATCGCTCCCGACCAACACTTCATTCAAGGTATCGCGCCATGATATGGAGATTGTGTCAGTGGTTCGGTGATGAAATGATCAGCAGTCACACGGAAGATCCGGATTTGATTCCTGTGTGGTACCCTTTAGGAGCATCACTCAGCTTGCCAGGAGATAGTAACTCTGGGACAGAGGGAGGGCTGAGGGTGAGTCTAGCAGCCTTACCCTATAGATATGATGGAGAAGATTTGTAGCTCAATTGCATGATTTTGATGTGGTTGTGTTCTCTGAGCTGGATAGTTTATTTGCAAACCTTTCATCACCCTACTAGGCGAAATCTTCAGCGCATACTTCAATTCGTTGAAGTGAGCTTTTAGATTTCTCCAAAAGTGTTTAAGAGTCACCTCTCCTGGTGACCTGACCTTAAACGTAGTTGGTTGTTTTCGTTTGTTTTTGTACCCTGTAGGCTACTTGAATTGAAACTGATTGTTTCTTTGGCTTGAACTTTGTGTGTGAGGTTTCCTTCTTGTCGGTTGTCAAATGCGGTGACATGACATCCACTCCCTCATATCACTACATACAGACAACCACAAACATCAATTCACCTGGGACAACGTTCAAATATTAGACAGAGGAAATACCAAGAATGGCAGAGAATTTTTGGAAGCCTGCCTGGTATACCAGTGATTCATCAATCCGTAGACACATCGAAATAAACAAAATTTACCAATCGATAAGAAGGAAACCTCACACACACAAAGAGTAGAAATTCAAGTCAAGGAAACAATCAGTTTCAATACAAGCAGCTCAGAGGATGTGAAAATACACAAAACCAACCAATCACGTTTAAGGTCAGGTCACCAGGAGGGATGATTAATAAACTCGTGGAGAAATCTAAAAGCTCAATTCAAATTGAAGTATGCACTGAGGCGAGGATGTCACCTAGTAGGTTGATGAAAGCTTCGCAAAACGTCCAAAACTCTTGAAACCAGATGTCCCCCTGGGGCACATCAAGAATGATAATAAATGATAAGGTGACAGACAGAATATTTTTTGGTCAAAATAATTTTCTAGTATACTCAAACATTATGATTTTCTATTTTATAGACGATATTAGCATCTGTACTCACAGGAATACCGTTCATTGGGCAAACGCTTACATGGGGGCTTATAGTGACGCGATCAGCTGTGGTATTGTACATCTTACTAATCACAATAGGTGCAACACTACCAATTGATCTGCGTCGTTACTACCTTGCAGTTTTCATATACCATGTTACTGTCTTGGTTGTAACTTTTGCTGTTTCAATTGGTGTCCACTATGGGACAGGACTTGTAAGTGTACAATGAAAATGTGAAATATTTTATGTTTGTAATAAATTTAAGATAAAATGAAATAATTACACTTTTTCCGTTAGTAATCAGAAGGTCCTGAGCTGGAACCCTGTTGGATGCGAACCGTCAAGAGTCCCGAACTAGCACGAAGCAGCTATCCAGTACTCCCTGGTTTTTCAATGGTTCAGCTCATAATTTATTATTTACCAAGCTGGATTTAGCTAATTATTATTGTTATTGTTCCCTTGGGTTCCTAGTGGAACATAGGGCTTCAACTGCACGTCTCCACTTGCTTCTGTCTTCTGCTGTACTTTTTACTTGCATTCATGTTAGTCCATACTGTTTCAACTCTTCTTCACACGATCTCCTCCATGTCACCCTTGGACGTCCCACTCGCCGCTTCCCTTTCGAGTTCCACTCGAGGGACTAAAGCACGATGTCACCCAGTGGCGTCCTCAGCGAGTGTTCTGCCTGGTTCTCTTGAATAATGGTCGTATTCACCTCTTTTTGTGTGCTACTGCGTTGTTGCTGTCATAATTGAGTATTTGACCTTCGTGAGTTGGTTTTCTGTAAGCTTCAGTTTCTGTGAATGTTCGGTTGACAGAATTTTGTCCTCGGATGTCTCTTATCCCGGGAACCTGATGTCGTTTACGATTTTGTTTATTAAGTGGTAATTCTTGACCAGTTTGTTTCTTCTGATTGTCGCAAATGTGTTACCTACCGAACGTATCTAAATTTTGGGTTTGATCTTTGGTAGGATTATGTTTTCTAATACTTGCATCACAGCTTCCTCTACCACCCTGATATGGGCGATCTCCTGTGTGTTCCCTTGACTTGTTCTTATATTTGGCCGTTGAATTGGAAGTACATTGTCAGGTACAGGTTTATGCATTCCATCCAACCTGTGTATCGCCTTTTTTGATTGTTGTGGAAGGTGTTCATCGTTGCTGAGTAACTGCTCCACAGTTTCGTTTGCTAGTTTCTGTCCATCTGATGTATTTGATGATGTGACGTTGAAGGAGACCATTACTTCTTCGTCATCTATTTGAAGGCTTTTCACTAAAGGCAAGTAGCCTAGACGGTGTGAAAACACACAAAAACAACCAATTTTACGTTCATGGTTACCAGCGGGGTTGACTAATAAACTCGTGGAGAATTTTAAGAGCTCACTTCAAATTGAAGTATGCGCTAAGATGAGGATGTTGCCTAGTAGGGTAATGAAAGCTTCACGAATCATCTATCCATCTCAGAGAACACAATTACATCAAAATCATCCACCTGAACTAGAAATTTCCTCCATTATGTGTTTGTGTATATTTTGTGCTTAACAGCACTTGGTGTTATTACATGAAATCGCTTAACGCCTTGTCAAATCTTGTTCTAGGATAAATTGGCACTGGCAATTGTCAGCATCGGATTGACTGCATTACAAATCCCTGTAAGTCGTCTTTTCTAATGATAGTCAATTTTAGTTATCTATTTATGTTACCTAAAGTATATGTATATGCATAAATAAACTTTTGAGTGTGTGTGATTATCAGTGAATAAAGTGAGAAGGTATCAGCTTCAAATGATTCATTCTTGCGTGTCGTGTCACTTAATGAAGTAACTTCATTGGTGGATGATAATCAATATATTAAAAATGCAACAGATACTCTGGATCACTTTCGAAATTGACTTATACGAAGTCGACCTGACTCTAGAACCATCATCTAATTAAATGTCAATCAATAGACCGGCCATTAGATTCGATCGCCGAGTGGTTAAACGACCAACAAATCGCCATATAATCTAAAGCTCTGGCGTTTGACCTCTGACAACGTCATGGGTACGTAGTGATGAAGAGTGCCAAACACGGACGAAGAAGTGTATTTTACAATACTTCCTAGTCGATTTTCAGTGATTCTATCATGATCAAACTTGAAAACCAACACTTGAAAATAAATGAGAAATGTTTATGTAAACAGTTCACGACTTTGTCAGATATCGGTTAACCTAGGCCTACTAATTGCATTTGTGTAGATCAGAGATGCGTGGACCAATGTATTTAATTGAAAACAAATTTAGGCGAAGGTATTTTACAGTATTCATTTTTGAGAAATATCTCATACAAAATTATTTCCTGACAATTGATTGCTCCACTTCTGCCTTTTTTCATCTTCAATGTCTGTTAGTGTGTTTTACTTTGTGGTCAAGTAGCATTTGGTGGACCCCAGTTCAGAACAGTTGATGACGAATACTGTGCGGTTGCATTCTGTGTGCATCTGACGCTCATCCTTCTGCTGTCAGCCATCAATATTGGAATACCATATTTGATATTGGACAAAGTATTAAGTGATCAAGTTAATCACTTCAAAATGACCTTTTGAGTCATTCAAACTAACGAAATGACAAGTACATTGCACGTAAATCGATGCAAAAACTGACCTTTACTCCTAATATAACTAACTGGCTAATAAATGTTTTACATTCTCAGTTTTAATTTGATTTTGAAAAAGTTTTCAATTGTACCAATCCTTTTTTATAATCATGCATGATTCACCTACAAGTTCTTCAGAAATGTTTTTATTGTGACAGCCGATTATGTTTGGATCAATGCAGATAATGTTGGTGAATACAAAGACCTGTGAACAGGTGGTGTGTTAACGATTCTATAATTAAACGTTTTGTAAATACAGCCAACTCTTGTCAGATAAGGTTTATTCTAAAAGTAATAATAATAGTAGTAATATAATGGCTTCAGTCCATAGAGAATTTTTGAAGCAATATGCAATTTCCACCCTGTAATACAAGATTATCTCTCTCTCTCGACCAGAGACAGAAGCCCTTGAACACCTTAAGAATAACAAGGATATAGTAATCACTAAATCAGGCAAAGGAAATACGACAGTAATATTTTGACGACAGAAGACAAGTGCCAGGTAACAGATCGTTTATTGAGAAAATCAACAGATATTTATAGATTTTTATGTACATGATTGTCAGTGGAGAAGCAACGTCTCCTCATTGGTTGTTCTCTTGCTGAAGATTATTCTGCACTGCTTGTGACCGTTTCCCAGGATTTTAAGCCATATATCTGCGAATCGTATTTGCTCACGCTAAGTCTGCTGTGACTGGTTGTCGAGTTCCTCAAGGTTAAGCTTTGTTATTGTTTTTTCTCATGACCTCGATTCCAGACGAGCCATTGACGTAAATTGTTGTCTGCAATTTTGACTTGCAGACAGCTCTCACCACAATATTAGACAAATAAGACTATTTGGAGAAAGTGAATACTCACTTACAAACACAACCATATGAGGAAATTAAGCAATCATTAGACACCGTTATGAATCAGGTTAAGAAATTCACAGCGGACCTGATATGCCAAATGAAGCTGTTTCTAGGTGACTCCAAATGGTTTAATTTAATGCGAGAAACTGATAACCTCAGTAGGATGTATGGTGTTGTTAACGGTCAAAAGTCAGGATACCCTATTAGACTTATAGTTGATTTTATAAATTAACCTACTTATTATTACTATTATTCCCTTGAGTTCCGAGTGGAACATACGGCCTTTAACAACACATCTCCACATTGTCCCATCTTCTGTCGTCCTCTTCACTTGGGTCCACAATTGCCCATAATCTATCATGTCTTCTCGACACGATCTCCACCATGTCAGCCGAAGACGACACACTCGCCGCTTCCCTTTGGGATTCCACTCTATGGCCTGACGCGTGATATAATTCGACGGATTCCTCAATGAATGTCAAATTGATCTCCACTTTTTCTTACATGTTTGTTGAGAGATACTCTCTTAGTTGGTTTGTCCCCAGCCAGAATTTCTTGTCACTAATTCTTCCTAGCTGACCATTTGTTCTTCAGTATGGAGCCATCGGAGTCAGCTGCTGATAAAAGTCTGCTGTAGTCTGTTGGAAATCCTTTTCGTGAAGCGCACTCCAATTATCTGACCCGTATAGAAAGACCGACTTGACATGGGTGTTGGAAATGCGAATTTCGTTCTTTATGTCACTCAGTGTAGCAGATTTCCAAACTGGTTTCAGGTTGATGAAGGTGTATCTTACGTTTCCGATCCTGGCTGGCTTTGACGTCTTCATCCTCTCCACCCGATAGTTAAAACGAAGCTTCCTAGATAAGTGAAGGAATCAATCTCTGGCAAATCTCCTCCGTTGATGTTGATTGGTACTGGCTGTTGTTGCGGTTGTTCGTTGATTATCTTCACCACCCCCATGTTCTCTATGTTCACCTGAAGTTCTGTCTTCGCTGCCTGCCAGGTTCTTCAGCAAGTTTGTTGGTTTTCGCCTGTAAGTCTTCGAGTTTGTGTGACAGTAGAGATACATCATCTGTAAATTCAAATCTTCTGGAGTCTTCTTGTCGGTCGTCCAGTGTACTCCTATCTCCTCGCTCATCAGCATACTCTGGAGCATAATTCAGTTTACCACACTTAAGAATATCATCGGTGATAATATGCAGTTTACTAGGTTAGGTTCTTCTTCTTATGGATTGTCTAAATATTCAGCCATGGTATTAAATCCTCTTAAAAGCCATTCAAAGTCTGGACTAACAAAATCTGATGAACTAAAACATCGACAGATTAGATAATTTAAAATTAGACAGCGAGCAAAAAAATGATTAATTTTGACATTGTCACTTCAAATATTACATCTAATTTCTCTTTTAAGAAGGCTTTTATAATAATAATAATAATGATTTACTTTATTCCAAAAACAGTACTTGTAATACAGAATGGAATTTTCAGCATTATTCACAATATTGCATCTAATTTCCTCAAATTATAAATAAAGTTAATCACACAGAAAAGTTTCCACATTTACAATATGGGTAATATAAGAAAGACATGCAGCATATAAAATGGAAATAATAATAATGATAGCAGCTAAGGTAATGATAATAATACAAGTCGAAATTGCCGTGGGCTTGCTTCAGACAGTATTCTCGATGAGGTATACAAATCCTTGCATGATTAAAAATTATTGAATATAATGTTCTCTTTACATGATATGGTGAGGATCATAAATATAACAGAAATAATAAAAGTAAAACTTGAAGGTATATAAGGATGAATAAAGGAGATTGTTTATCTACTAGATGAAAAAAGGTTAGTCTGACACTATTTTCATCTCATAGAATACGTGCCAAGTATGGTATCATAGAATTCCTATGAGCGTACAGTTTCCTGAAGTTAAATAAAGTATAATTATATTTTAATAGTTTACACACTGTGATTATCCTTGTGTGTAAACTATTAAAATATAATTATACTTTATTTGATCTAATCCAAAATGCTCAAACTTTTTACTGACATTAATTCCTGAAGTTACTTCTTGTTCTACCTGAGGAGATGCAAGGTGAAAGCTGAGACTAAAGTGGATGCTCCAAGTCAGACAAAATCACTTTAGCAAATTAACTGCACGAAGTCAAGTACCTATCGACAACGACGTTAACTATGTGGTCCACTGGGACACCACTCAACCTACTGACAGTCTTCAGCATTCTAAGACATTGCGACATAGTCCTTTTTAAACAAACCAGGAAATAATAAGGGTGAACAACAAAGCGGAATAGGTAGGATGCAAGAGTTTACGAACTATGAGAGGAGGAGTTCTTGAGTTATACCCGAGTGCCTTAACTTCTTAATGTAAAATGTCAGGCGGAATATTTTACTGGAGATCGCTGAGAAATGAGAAGACCAGGAGAGATCAGAAGAGAGAATAAGTCCAAGATACTTAATTTCTGATTTGATTCCTATATAACTGTCTCCAATCTTACAACTGTCATGAGAATCGACAGCTTCTTTTAACTGTCATTTACATCTTAAGCTGAAATTAACAGTTTGACATTTAGAAATATTCAGTTTAAGGCCGTTAGACTCAGACCGTTTACTAAATCCCGACAGAAAGCTATTTATTTTTGTGCAATCTAGCTGGGTGTTAACAGCTATTTTAACCGTTAAATCATTAGCGTACTTCACAAAGTTTATTTCATCAGAGTGAGGCAAGTCATGTAAGAAAAAAGAAAAAAGAAAAGGAGAAAGGACAGAGCCTTGAGGGACACCAGCTTCAGTAGGCAAAAAAGTGGAAGACCTCCCTTTATACATGGTGAACTGCTTTCTTTCTGAGAAATAGGAATGTAACGGGTTAGCAGCCCAACATTCTGTTTGACTTGCAGCAAGTTTATTTAATAAGATGTCCCTAGGGACTGAGTCAAAAGCAGATGTATAGTCTCGGAAGGCACAACGAACAAATTCAGCCCCCTTTTCTAGACTGGAAGCAGTGTTATGATATAAGACGGCAGCTGCATCCAAAGTGCTTCTACTGTGCTTCTAGGCAATTTGTTCAGGCTCATTACAGGATTTAAACGAAGGTACAGGACAAAGTAAAAGTAATTCCTCCATAGTTTTCAAAAAATAATCATCATGTCAATAAGAATATGATCGCAAACGTTTGAAATTGAAGCGGGAAAACTAACAACAATAGATTAATGCATGATAGAATTAAAATGGAGGCTTACTTAGTGTTTCTCAGCAAGTTAGAAGTTTCATGGCTTATACTTTTCTGATCACATAAGGTGCATGTCAAATAAGGGATCCGTGCATAAATTTTATACCTTCATATTGACAGTGGAACATAGGGCTTCACACTAGAGGCTTGAAGTTTCGGTAGCAGTGTTTATTTTTACGGCGTGGGGTTGCCAGTCTCGTGCCCAACCTTCACTCTTTATCAGTCTTGTTACCGTCTTAGCGAAGTAAAGTAGTGCGTCGTTGGCTGTGGATCGAACCCTGAACCACCTGCATGGTTGGCGAGTATTCTACCATTGTGCCACCGACGCACAATTTGAACATAAAGCCTTCTATAACTACTTCCAAAATCCCTTCCCCAATGAGATACTATGAGATAGTATAAACAATATACGCAGAGTCCAACAAGATGATAATGGCTACATGCTTGCAGGAGTTCACGTTTCTATCTACAACAGTACTAACAAGACAATTTGACGACATCTCAATTGCTCTACTGACAGTTATTAGTGCCATTCTCAGTGTCGTAAAGTTTTTCTTAAGTAGTCTAGCAAAGACCGGACGAGAGCAGTAAAGAAGAACAGGTAAAATACAAGAATTAACAAACTGTAAAAGAAGCAACTGAGTGATACCAGACTGTCTCAACTTCCGTACTTAGAAGGTAAGACGAAATATCTTTCAAGACGTTGACATGATGTAGAAAGATCAGGAAAGTCATAAATAATCCAATGTGTTTATTATTCAATATAGTTTCAAATTCATTGTCATTTATGATATGAGAATCATGCGAATCAACCGGCTTATGTAAATCGTTCTTGTGCCTGAAAGTGAAATTAATAACCTGACACTTGAAGCGAATAAGCTCAAGACCATCTGACAAGGATCACTAACTGATTTCTGATAAAAAGCTACTCATTTTGGTACAATGTGATTGAGGAAGAACCAGCATGAAAACAGTCATGTTGTTGGAATGCCTAACAAAACTGGCTTCATCAGAATGACGCAAGTCATGTGAACAGGAAGAAAACAAAAGGAGAAAGAACAGCGTCTTGAAGGACATCGGTTAAATTAAGGAAAACAGTAGAAGACTTCCCATTACATACAGTGTACTGTTTACATTTTCGCATAGTGATTCTCAAGAACTTTCGTCTCTAGAGCCCATGAATCATTAAAAGAGTCGTCATGAAGTCATGTATTCCTCTATCTGAGAACGCTGCCAGGTTTTAGCGCTTAAGTATCTAATATCAGAACAACTGAAGTTATATAAACTAGGAAGCAGCTGGATGAGATTTTGTACAGCTTAGAAACATTTCAGCTCCATAGGTAAAATTTCCTAAACTTGACTGTTTTGATCCGGCGTCGGTAGTCGACCGTCAGAATCTCACCAATATTCTTTTCATAAATAAAATTACTGATGAAGCATTGACGAAGTCTCTAAGTATGGTGGGCATTGAATTCGTAAGAAGAAACAACGACAGAATAGTGACAAACACTTAGAGGAATATTAGGCATTCGGAATTAGACGTTCACTATTTCACAGACGATGAGCAACAAGGAATAGTGTGAATGAATCGACCAGAAGCCTATTGCCCAACAAATCTACAGAAGGAAATGCAGTTAGACTGATTACATACGCCAAGGAGACTGTTGAATGACATCACACACAGTGGGACCTAAATAGGAAATGACAAGGTGGGCGTGGATCCGAGGATGATATGGAGGACATCGTATAAGGAGGAGATGACAGCCTATTGACAATCATAGAGAAACGTGAAAACGACTTCACAGAACAGAGTGAAGTGGAGATGTGCTTCTGAAGTCATATATTCCTGACTGAGGCTAAAGGATTAATTTAATATCAACCATAATAGTCAGTATGAATTGAGTTCCATTGAGTCAGTCAGAATACAAAGAATCCTAATGTGTAACACAAAAATGTTTCACCATCACACCTAGCCTTTTATGTTTGACAATATATGATGAGGAATTGAGCATGACACATATTTGATTTTTCAACTGCAAATGTTTATATCATATATACGAACGTTTAGTAAACAGAATATCCAATCGGTAGATGAAAATCTCGCTGTCAAGGCTAACACATTTGAATCTAATCAATGGCATTCGACAGGTGGTTGAGATACTAAAATTCATATTCCCAGTTCCTGGTGAAACCTTAAGCTCGGTCTGTACAGGTTTCACTCCAACGCTCACTACCACAGAAAAGAGGTCCTGTTGAAGTGTAATAAAATGACCCTAGTCATTCGCCTGGCGGCCCGGAAGAGGATGTCAAAACCAGAATCAGTTAGGCAGACCTTCATCACCCTTAAAACAGTTTGAAAATCTGCTACAATCACTCAGGATAAACAACAAAATTTGGGTTTTCGACACAAGTGTTAAGTCAGTTCTTCGATAGTGGTCAAAGTTTTCAGTAAACTCCAAGAAAACGTTTTCTTAAAGGGTGTTGCAGACTCTTCTCAACAGCTGACTTCGGTGGCTCCATACTGAAAATCGAATGGCCAGAAATAATTAGCAGTAAGAAACTCTGACAACGAACCAATCAAGTGCCTATAACTCAACAAATATTGAGGAGAAAATGGAGATAGATGGAACACACGCTGAGGAGACAGTTACGTTGAGTAGAACCTCAATTGGGTGTCCTAGGGCAACGTGGATAGGAAAGAGACTGTGTGTAGGAGGTGAGAGACTATAGACATTCGCGGGACCATCTGATTAAAACCACAGGAAACAGGTTGAAGTGGAGATGAGCTGCTGAAGTCTCATATTCCACTACGAATCTAAGGGAATAGTAATAATCACAGCAATAAGATTAGTTGGAAGTATAACATAAAGTGTCTGAAGGCATCGGTAAGATTCCACAACACTAATAGATATAGTGAGTAAATTGTCTAACCTAGGAGATGATGCACTTCCAATAATGTATCCCATCACAACCACTGAAATTCAACTCAGCACTACTTGGAGTGTTCTTTTAAACAGTTTGTACAAATTTCAATATTCTTTAATCGATAGTGTTTCAGACAATACCCGTAAACATGGTCAGACAAACGTATGTGAAAAGAACTTGTCTTAGAAAAACAACACACCATAAAGAATACTTGATTATTTCATTTCACATAACATTCACAAAAATAAATACACCTAAGTGTGCTTGAACAAAGTACAGTGGAATTTGGCTTCAATGAATTATTAATAAACGCACTTAATTTATTAAACAAATTAGAATTGATATAACCCTTAATACACTTGGTAGTTTGCACTGAAAAACTTCATGATCAAAAATACACTCGGTGATATCCATCATTATATTCATATACTCATATAGAACTATTTATAATAGTGAATACTACTGAATTATATCAGTAGTCAGAAGCCACTCAGGTCAACTCATGCTGCCTGCTGGACAATTAGACGTCATCTTGACACCGTATTGCCAGTTCGCTTGGTTGAGGCTAGGTGAGATTCAGCTCGACTGATCAAATCCATTCATACAGCCTGAAATCTAGCTAGCTTCTTGGATATTTGATGAATTTCGTCGTTCAAGATGGAAATGTAACACACCTACCCTCGACACCCTAAACTCTTTGAATTCCTTTAGATTATCAGAGGACTCAGCGTGATGTGCTATGCTTATCCGAATGTACCATGTATTGCTCATAAACTTCGATTTTATTTCCATCAGAAGTGACAAAGGCTACTTGACAGTATGTTTTGAATTGTCACAGTGAACGACGACATTTGAGTATTATAAATACTCGTTGACGACACTGGTTGGTTGTCAGGCTAAAATCACAAATTGGTGGAAGCTGAAATTCATGGACAGCGACTGGTTTTATGGTTCCCTTCAATCCGAGTGATCCTGGGTTCGGACTACGGTGGTTCATACTGAACAGTCGCTAAGTAGCATGGTTTCCAATGGTTCCCTAAGCTGTGTCAGCTTATGGTGAATTCCTGTAGCTAATCAAATCCCCACAGACAAACGCTTGAATACTTAAATTATTGATTCGACGGAAATTAAGGCTTTAGACGACCAGCAACTTTGATGATGGTGATGATGATTTTAATGTATGTGTAGCGTAATTCATCACTATTTTACCAGGTGTTACACACAATATTTAATCTTGTTTATCGAAGAATAATAAGAAGTTAGAAAGTCAAAGGATGAGTGGACTATGAGAGATTGTATTTCTTAACCTTTGTCTGATGATTTACCACCCAAGGATACACATTTTGCAAACTGTGCATGATGTTTGGCATATTCTGAAGTAGTCACATTATTTTTTATTTAAAGCCATTGTAACGATGAGAACATGTAACAGAGAATTGCATTTTAAAGTGACATAATGTGCGAGAAATCTAGATGAGGCCAAAAGAAATCGGCGGTTTAAAAGAAGTAAAAAATGACAACAAATCAGCATTTTACTCCTCTAGAGTCACTGAAAACTGAAAACCACAGTCGAGAGTGAAAGTTTCAACGCTACTCCTGCAGAGAGTGTGAAAGGAAGAAAAATTACAAGTCGACTGAAGAAAGGTTAACTTGTCAAACTGCAGAGGAAAGCTGACTTAATGTAGGACCTAATGTAAGAAATGGCATGGCGTCTTATTCGTGTATACCCGAATCAAAATGTTGAGCAAAATCATATTGGAGAAATCATTAGATGTTCAGACTGGACGGTCGGTCGGTCGGTTTTCGACATAGAACTTTGCACATATGTGCGGCAGTTCAAGTCGCCACAATCTATGTAGCACGCAAAGCAAGAGAAGGAAGTAGAAGAAATGCATAATATAGACAGTAAACAGAGGTGTGAGACAAAGGAATAGTAATAACGGAGAACAAAAGTTTAATTGGAAATCATAAGTCACAAGGAGTGGATGCATCTGCGCCACTGAGAACGATTTTGAGCCATGTCACCAATTGTCTCCAACCATTGGTTTTTACCATCCCGAGGGCCCCAACCAGGACGTCTACATCTTCCTACGTGGCTTAGATTAACTGTTGTGGATTTCATCGATTGGTGCCATGTTTTGGTTTGACCGCCGCTAGCTCTTTCCCAGCCTGACCCTATATCAGCTAACATTGCCCGTCGAGGAAGGCGATGACTAGGCATACGTAGCACATGTCCTAACCATCTCAGTTCAGACTTGAAGACTTCATTTAGAATAGGCTAGATTCACTAGTTGAGGACGGCACTCAACTACTTACATTGAATTCACTGACCTTTAAGAAGTCCTCGTTAGCGTTGGATTTCAAGTAATTGGAAAACTACTTCGACGCTACGGACTGCAATGCTCGGAACATTTGGAATTCTAATTCAACAGGAATACGATGATGTCACACTTACCTGAGCATTTGAGGTTATGACAGGAGTAAGACAGAGATGCCTACTATCACAGACTCTATTCCTGATCATAGTGCACCGGGTCATGTAACAGACTGTGTGTAGTGAGAGGATTGTCATATGCTAAACCCCGAAATGCCCCCTCTACATCTGGGTTTAGCAGATGGTTTATGTCTAATGTCTCACAAACTCTGAGATATGTAGGCGAAAACCATGAAGTTGGCAGAAGGGGAAACGAAAACAGCACTTCGAGGGAACATAGAAAAAACAGCAACAACAGCGACCGGTCTCCATCAACGGGAGGAATTTGTACGAAAACTGTCGCTGTCATCTACTTAGACAAAACCAGAATATGAAAGTCGGTATCATCAAAATCAGTAAAGAAATCTACCCCACTCGGTATAAGGAAGAAGATTCGAATTTTGAACATTAATGTTGAGCCAGTGTTTTCACATGGATAGGGGACTTTGCGCACGTGTCACTAAACGTTTACCAACAGGTTACTACAGACATTCATCAACAACTGTCTTCATCCCGAAGAGGAAATCAGACAGCCAGGAATGATAAGTAATAAGGAACCATTTCAACGAATCAACCAAGGATCTAGTGCCCAGAAAATATGCAGAAAACCGTGGAGACCGTTCAGCGTTATCAAGCGCCAGGCCAACGACTGCAACCTGAATATGAACTGACCAATCACAGGTATCCCAAAGAGTGACACAAAGGAGATTGTGTGAGAAGTAAATGAAAGCTTATGAGCCATTGTGGGGTTATCTAAAGAAGAGTGTAAAATCAAACTGGAATGCTGAGGCCATCCAGAACCCAAGCGATTAATAATAATAATATTTTATAAGAATGACAATTTTTGTTATCTAAAATCATGGATAAGAAGACAGAGATGTAGTGCAAGTAAACTGTAGAATGTATTGATCTAACTAAATGACACTTTAAAGAATACTTTCCTGGTTTCGAAAAGAAATATTAATTATTTTCTAAACTTGACTGATAGAATTCAGTCTCCACCGAATAATGGACTTGATATATTATACTAGTTGTCCAATCAAAGTATCCTACACAGCTCTACAGGAGGTAACTCGCAAACCCCAATTAGCTCAGCAGTGACATCTCTGACTGTAGCAGTGGGTGACGTGGTTTCAAATCTCACGAGGGACACGAATTTCTTCTAGGTTGCAGATACACCTTACTGACTGCTGAGTACCAGCTAGCAAGAAACCTAGGTCAAGCAAAGCTTCCTGCCGATTGCCTTCAACCATCTAATATCAACAATTAACAGTGCACCGTGATAGTGAGCCACCTAGCTTGTCGGTGGCCACATTCATAAACTGACTGATAGAATTCAGTCTGCACCAAACAAACGACTAGAAGCATTGTATCAGTCATTAACTGCTGTCGAATCACAGAATCTTCAATGACATGCTTCTTCTTTGTGTTCATGTTCATGCTACTCACTGGTAATAAGTAGTATATCTCTGATCACTACAATAACCAAACATAATGGTCCATTGACATAATGTTACACCTCATTCGAAGAGTTACCATTCTGTTTGGTCTGTAGTAATTCTTATCCAATTATTAAAAAACTACACTTCCTGTATATTTATCGTTAATATTCCAATTTCTTTTGAAACTTATTTGCTCTGAGCTATTTACCTTGCTCTGAGTATTTGCACTTTCTTCATTTCCAGCATAGTTCATTTCCACCCAGCACTTCCATTTTACCTCATTAACTCATCTTCTTCAAAACATCTTTGTTTGAATGGATGTTCCGATATCATTTTAACGAGTCTATCTATTTACCAGCTGCTGGCGGGGAAATTCACCAGGAAATTATCAAACTTTCTTTGTTGTTAACCTTCAATCTCTTGACTAACTAGCCACCAAAGTAGACCAATAAAAGACGAACCGATGTGTCGTGATAAACGGGTATTTATGTACTATTCATTCGTAATATAACCAGTCACAGCTCTCTGGTGACTGTAGTGAAATCGAAAGCTTCAACCCCCCTTTAGTCACTACGCAAAGTACTCAACTGAATGTCAACTGAATGTATCCCTATTTTTTGTCAAGTTATTGGATGAATTCTCACATATATTCCAGCTGAGTAGTACCCAATTTATATATTTCGAAAATAGGAAGTGATTCTATAAACGATGTCTGCTTTAGACAGACACCTATGAAAGATATGAGGTCGAAGCAGGCTCATGAGTGAACACAAATATTCAAATGAAACAGATAAAAGGAGTATTCTTTCTAAATAACTATCCCGTAGACATTTCATTCAGTTGTAAAACTCACCTTAAATAATAGAAACTATTCATCATAACACTGACATGAAGGAAATTAAGGAGTCACTATAAAGATCAATGGAATGTGAACGCACAGGTAACGCACTAGTGTCCGACGAATCTGCAGCTCTGATACCATGGAAGAAGAACTAAACTTCCTGAAAGAAACCTTCATACAAAACGGTTACACATCAAGATTCGTAGACAAAAACATCAAACAAAAATCCAAAAGCAAGAGACAGCATCCGTGCCAAAAAAGATACTTTATATGAACCTCAACTTCAAAGGAGACATACTAGGTGACGTCCTTAGAAGCAGAATCCCCACCTCTTTAAGAAGAACTTTCTTATGGAGACGTTAAGAAATGTTTCACAACTGTTTACCCACACACACACACACATACACACTCTGTTTAAAGTGTTTAACAAAGGTAGACCAATATTTGTAAGTCCGAGGTCAAATTTTGATCACAGCTCATAACATTTTGTTTATTATACCTGTTGATACTTGTTGAATGACTTAAGATTGGACAAATTTTCTAAAAACTAGTGATGTTCCTTTTATATATAAACCTCTGTTATGTTAATTTCGATTAATTTCCCTGAAGAAGTTCGGACCAGATTGCCGAACGAAACATTGGAATTACTCATTTCAATCTCGCTGAGACTTTACAAATATAATTTTTACAAATGTCTACTTCTCACTCGGCGCCCAAATATTTTAGAATTATTCTGTCAAATCTTGACGACAGTTCACTTGGATGATAAATGATTTCTGAAACATCAAGCGATGTGCTCAAAGCTTCTTTGAAATATTCTTCAACACAAAAACACCCATTGCTCCATTCACTTCATGTCTCGACAAAACAGATTGAATTAATGACGCGGCTCATTGATCTGTTTTATCTCATACATAAAATCAAAATGGGTGTATCAAAGTATGAAGAACACTGAGAAGAAATCTGCAAATATAATTAGCTTACAATTCTTTGATGATTTTTTCAAATATTGATTTTGTAGGGGATTTTGTTTAATTCGTTGGAGGATTTCACAATGAGCTGACATCAGTTAGAGAACCATTGAAAAGCCAGCTGGGAGTACTGGGCAAGCATTTCGCCATCCTGGTACTGGACTCTTCATCAGTACGCACCCACCACCGGGGTTCGAACACAGAACCATCTGGTTACAAGGCAAGCTAGCTGGTAGATCTGTTTAATATCTTTTGATATATTTCTATGCGAAAACCGCTGTATTTCCTGATTGGTTGGCTGAAGGTTACCTGTGCGTTCACATTCCATTGATCGTTATATTTTGACTTTATCGTACACCTTATTTTTAGAGCAAGACTGTAGACGCCTTAGAATACTTCTTATAGCTGTTTCATTTGAATATTGGAGCTCACTCATGAGCCTGCTTCGACGTCATATCTTTCACAAGTGTCTTTCTATAGCAGACATCGTTTATAGAATCACTTCGTATTGTCGAAATATATAAATTGGGTACTACTCAGCTGGAATTATGTGCGAATTTATCCAATAACATGATAAAACATAGGGATACATTCAGTTGATTTCTACTTGGATATTTTGCATAGTGGTTAGTGACAGTTGAAGCTTTCGATTTCACTACAGTCACCAGAGAGCTGTGATTGGTTATATTACGAATGAATAGTACATAAATACCCGTTTATCACGACACATCGGTTCGTCTTTTATTGGTCTACTTTGGTGGCTAGTTAGTCAAGAGATTGAAGTTTAACAACAAAGAAAGTTTGACAACTTCAGAGCGAATTTCCCCGCCAGCAGCTGGTAAATAGGTAGACTCGTTAAAATGATATCGGAACATCCATTCAAACAAAGATATTTTGAAGAAGATGAGTTAATGAGGTAAAATGGAAGTGCTGGGTGGAAATGAACTATGCTGGAAATGAAGAAAGTGCAAATACTCAGAGCAAGGTAAATAGCTCAGAGCAAATAAGTTTCAAAAGAAATTGGAATATTAACGATAAATATACAGGAAGTGTAGTTTTTTAATAATTGGATAAGAATTACTACAGACCAAACAGAATGGTAACTCTTCGAATGAGTAGTAACATTATGTCAATGGACCATTATGTTTGGTTATTGTAGTGATCAGAGATATACTACTTATTACCAGTGAGTAGCATGAACATGAACACAAAGAAGAAGCATGTCATTGAAGATTCTGTGATTCGACAGCAGTTAATGACTGATACAATGCTTCTAGTCGTTTGTTTGGTGCAGACTGAATTCTATCAGTCAGTTTATGAATGTGGCCACCGACAAGCTAGGTGGCTCACTATCACGGTGCACTGTTAATTGTTGATATTAGATGGTTGAAGGCAATCGGCAGGAAGCTTTGCTTGACCTAGGTTTCTTGCTAGCTGGTACTCAGCAGTCAGTAAGGGGTATCTGCAACCTAGAAGAAATTCGTGTCCCTCGTGAGATTTGAAACCACGTCACCCACTGCTACAGTCAGAGATGTCACTGTTGAGCTAATTGGGGTTCGCGAGTTACCTCCTGTAGAGCTGTGTAGGATACTTTGATTGGACAACTAGTATAATATATCAAGTCCATTATTCGGTGGAGACTGAATTCTATCAGTCAAGTTTAGAAAATAATTAATATTTCTTTTCGAAACCAGGAAAGTATTCTTTAAAGTGTCATTTAGTTAGATTAATACATTCTACAGTTTACTTGCACTACATCTCTGTCTTCTTATCCATGATTTTAGATAACAAAAATTGTCATTCTTATAAAATATTATTATTATTAATCGCTTGGGTTCTGGATGGCCTCAGCATTCCAGTTTGATTTTACACTCTTCTTTAGATAACCCCACAATGGCTCATAAGCTTTCATTTACTTCTCACACAATCTCCTTTGTGTCACTCTTTGGGAAACCTGTGATTGGTCAGTTCATATTCAGGTTGCAGTCGTTGGCCTGGCGCTTGATAACGCTGAACGGTCTCCACGGTTTTCTGCATATTTTCTGGGCACTAGATCCTTGGTTGATTCGTTGAAATGGTTCCTTATTACTTATCATTCCTGGCTGTCTGATTTCCTCTTCGGGATGAAGACAGTTGTTGATGAATGTCTGTAGTAACCTGTTGGTAAACGTTTAGTGACACGTGCGCAAAGTCCCCTATCCATGTGAAAACACTGGCTCAACATTAATGTTCAAAATTCGAATCTTCTTCCTTATACCGAGTGGGGTAGATTTCTTTACTGATTTTGATGATACCGACTTTCATATTCTGGTTTTGTCTAAGTAGATGACAGCGACAGTTTTCGTACAAATTCCTCCCGTTGATGGAGACCGGTCGCTGTTGTTGCTGTTTTTTCTATGTTCCCTCGAAGTGCTGTCGTCGCTTCTCCTTCTGCCAACTTCATGGTTTTCGCCTATAGATCTCAGAGTTTGTGTGACATTAGACATAAACCATCTGCTAAAACCAGATCTGGGGGGGGGCATTTCGGGGTTTAGCATATGACAATCCTCTCACTACACACAGTCTGTTACATGACCCGGTGCACTATGATCAGGAATAGAGTCTGTGATAGTAGGCATCTCTGTCTTACTCCTGTCATAACCTCAAATGCTCAGGTAAGTGTGACATCATCGTATTCCTGTTGAATTAGAATTCTAAATGTTTCAAGCAGTGCAGTCCATAGCGTCGAAGTAGTTTTCCAATTACTTGAAATCCAACGCTATCAGGGAAAGTCGTCCACTTCAGACGATGAGCAACAAGGAATAGTGTGAATGAATCGACCAGAAGCCTGTTGCCCAACAGATCTACAGAAAGAAATGCTGTTACACTAGACATACGCTAAGGAGATTGTTGAATGACATCACACACAGTGGGACCTAAATAGGAAATGACAATGTGGGCGTGGCTTCGAGGATGATATGGAGGACATCGTATAAGGAGGAGATGACAGCCTATTGACAATCATAGAGAAACGTGAAAACGACTTCACAGAACAGAGTGAAGTGGAGATGTGCTTCTGAAGTCATATATTCCTGACTGAGGCTAAAGGATTAATTTAATATCAACCATAATAGTCAGTATGAATTGAGTTCCATTGAGTCAGTCAGAATACAAAGAATCCTAATGTGTAACACAAAAATGTTTCACCATCACACCTAGCTTTTTATGTTTGACAATATATGATGAGGAATTGAGCATGACACATATTTGATTTTTCAACTGCAAATGTTTATATCATATATACGAACGTTTAGTAAACAGAATATCCAATCGGTAGATGAAAATCTCGCTGTCAACGCTAACACATTTGAATCTAATCAATGGAATTCGACAGGTGGTTGAGATACTAAAATTCATATTCCCAGTGCCTGGTGAAACCTTAAGCTCGGTCTCTACAGGTTTCACTCCAACGCTCACTACCACAGAATAGAGGTCCTGTTGAAGTGTAATAAAATGACCCTAGTCATTCGCCTGGCGGCCTGGAAGAGGATGTCTAAACCAGAATCAGTAAGGCAAGGCAGATCATCATCCCCCTTAAAACAGTTTGAAAATCTGCTACAATCACTCAGGATAAAGAACAAAATTTGGATTTTCGACACAAGTGTTAAGTCAGTTCTTCGATAGTGGTCAAAGTTTTCAGTAAACTCCAAGAAAACGTTTTCTTAAAGGGTGTTGCAGACTCTTGTCAACAGCTGACTTCGGTGGCTCCATACTGAAAATCGAATGGCCAGAAATAATTAGCAGTAAGAAACTCTGACAACGAACCAATCAAGTGCCTATAACTCAACAAATATTGAGGAGAAAATGGAGATAGATGGAATACACGCTGAGGAGACAGTTACGTAGCATCGTACTTCAGGCCCTTGAGTCGAACCCGAATAGGGCGTCCAAGAACAACGTGGATAAGGAAGAGACTGTGTGAGTAGGAGGTGAGAAACTATGGGCATTCGTGGGACCATCTAATTAAAACCACAGAAAACTGGGTCAAGTGGGGATGAGCTGCTGAAGTCTCATATTCCACTACGAATCTAAGGGAATAGTAATAATGACAGTAATAAGATTAGTTGGAAGTATAACATAAAATGTCTGAAGGCATCGATAAGATTCTACAACACTAATGGATATAGTGAGTAAAATGTCTACACCAATAGATGATGCACTTCCAATAATGTATCCCAACACAACCCCTGAAATTGAACTCAGCACTACTTGGAGTGTTCTTTTAAACAGTTTGCACTAATTTCAATATTCTTTAATCGATAGTGTTTCAGACAATACCCGTAAACATGGTCAGACACACGTATGTGAAAAGAACTTGTCTTAGAAAAACAACACACCATAAAGAATACTTGATTATTTCATTTCACATAACATTCACAAAAATAAATACACCTAAGTGTGCTTGAACAAAGTACAGTAGTATTTGCCTTCTATGAATGTATATTTAACGCATTCAATTTATTAAAAAAAAGAATTGATATGATCTTTAGTACACTTGGTAGTTTGCACTGAAAAATTTCATGATCAAAAAATTATTATTATTTATTATTATTTCCTTTAATTCCTAGAGGAACATAGGGCTTCAGCCATGCGTCTCCATTGCGTTCGGTTCTCTGCTGTAGTTTTCACCTGGCTCCAAGTCTGCCCACACGCTTTCAATTCCTCTTCACATGATCTCCTTCAGGTCACCCTTGGACGACCAACTCGTCGCTTCCCTTTCGGGTTCCACTCGAGGGCTTGTCTAGTGATGTCACTTGCTGGTTTCCTCAGAGTTTGTCCAATCCATCTCCATTTCTTCCTGCCTATTTGTTTCACTATTGGTTCCTGGTTGGTTCGCTCCCAGAGATCTTTGTTGCTGATCCTCTCCGGCCATTTGATCTTGAGTATTGAGCGAAGGCATTTGTTAATGAAGGTCTGTAGCTTGTTTGAGCTGCTCTTTGTGACACGCCAAGTCTCTGATCCGTATAGTAGTACTGACTTCACATTGGAGTTGAAAATACGGATCTTATTTTTGACGCTGAATGCTGTTGACCTCCACATAGACTTGAGAGAAATGAAAACTTGTCTTGCTTTTCCGATTCTGGCTTTGATATCCTCGTCAGTTCCTCCTGTAGTTGAGACGATGCTTCCCAGGTAGGTGAAAGAAGTTGTTTCCTTCAGGTTCCTCCCATTTATGCTGATTATTGTCGGTTGTTGCTGTTGATGTTGGCCAGGAATCTTCATTACCTCTGTTTTGTCTATGTTCACTTGAAGTCCTATCTTTGCTGCTTCTTCTGCCAGTTTGTTGCTTTTCACTTGCATATCTTCCAGTTTGTGGGAAATCAGACATATATCATCGGCGAAATCCAAATCCTCCAAGGCTTTTGTGTCGGTCCATTTTATGCCTGTTCCCTCGTTGGTTGCCGTTGTCTGCCGCATTATCCAATCAACTGCAATCAGGAAGATCATTGGTGACAGTAGACAGCCTTGTCTCACTCCCGTCCTCACTTCGAAGGATTCCGTGAGCCTCCCGTTGTGGATTACTTGGCATGCAGCGTTGTCATACAGCTGTTCGATGAGATGTATAATTGTCGGCGGCACCCCGTAGTAGCGAAGTAGTTGCCAAATCACCTCTCGATCGACGCTGTCGAAGGCTTTCTCAAAATCGATGAAGTTGAGATAGAGAGGTGACTGCCATTCCAAACTTTGTTCAATGATAATCCGTAGGTGGCGATTTGGTCAGTGCATGACTTGTTCCTCCTGAATCCGGCCTGTTCCGGACGAAGTTTTTCATCTAGGGCTTGTTTAATTCTCTCCAGGATGATGCGACATAGTATCTTGCTTGGAATGGACAGAAGCATAATTCCACGCCAGTTTTTACATTGACTCAAATCTCCTTTCTTTGGCAGTTTGAATAAGTATCCGTTCTTCCAATCCTCGGGTACTTTGCCCTCTTTCCACACCTTCTCTAGTAGTGGCGTCATCAAGTCCGCTGTTGTCTCTGGGTCTATTTTCAAAGCTTCTGCTGGGATTCCATCTGGTCCTGGCGCTTTCCCAGCTTTTAGCATCTTGATGGCATTCAGGACTTCGGATTTCGTCGGAGGGTCGAAGTTCATTGGTAGTTCTGCTTCCGTTGTTGGTATTGTTGGACGCGTTGTAGGTGGCGGACGATTTAGAAGTCTTTTGAAGTGTTCAGCCCAGTGCTTCCTCTGTTCCACCTCTTTGGTGATTGACTTTCCATTGTCGTCCTTTATTGGCTTAATCTGTGTCGAACTTTTGCCCGAAAGGTGCCTAGTTGTTTGGTGTAGTGTAGCGAGGTCTCCTTTGCCTGCAGCTTGTTCTGCTTCGTTTGCCATGATTTCACAATATTTTCTTTTGTCTTCCCTGGCACTTTTCTTCACTCTTTTGTTCAGTGCATTGTAGCTTGCATTCAACTCCTGTTTCTGTTGCTCGTCGGTGCACTGGATAATCTTTTGTTTCGCCACCCTTCTCTCTTCTATTAGTTTCCAAGTGTCCGTAGAGAGCCACTGTTTGTCCTGTCTCTTTTTTCTGCCTAGGACTTCCATGCAGGTTTGACTCCACACCGTTTTCAATTTGTTCCAGTGCTTTTCGACGCTGACCTTTTCGTTGGTGTTGATTTGTGTCTCGGCTTTTTCCCTTATGTTTGCAATGAAGATGTCCTTTGTAGCCTGGTCCTTCAGCTTTTGAGTGTTGAACTTGGCTTGTGGTCTATCTGCAGCTCCTGTTTCCCTGAAAGCTTTTAATTTGATTTGGATTGTCCCTTGTACGAGGTAGTGGTCTGAGCCAACGTGATCAAAAATACACTCGGTGATATCCATCATTATATTCAAATACTCACATAAAACTATTTATAATTGTGAATACTACTGAATTATATCAGTAGTCAGAAGCCACTCAGGTCAACTCATGCTGCCTGCTGGACAATTGGACGTCATCTTGACACCGTATTGCCAGTTCGCTTGGTTGAGGCTAGGTGAGATTCAGCTCGACTGATCAAATCCATTCATACAACCTGAAATCTAGCTAGCTTCTTGGCTATTTGATGAATTTCGTCGTTCAAGATGGAAATGTAACACACCTACCTTCGACACCCTAAACTCTTTGAATTCCTTTAGATTATCAGAGGACTCAGCGTGATGTGCTATGCTTATCCGAATGTACCATGTATTGCTCATAAACTTCGATTTTATTTCCATCAGAACTGACAAGAGCTACTTGACAGTATGTTTTGAATTGTCACAGTGAACGACGACATTTGAGTATTATAAATTCTCGTCAACGAGACTCCTTGGTGGTCAGGCTAAAATCACAAAATTGGTGGAAAGTGGAATTGATGGACAGCGACTCAACTCCTAGTGGCTGAATGTTATATGGTTTCGCCTTCAATCCGAGTGATCCTGGGTTCGGACCACGTTGTTAGTTGCATGGTTCATACTGAACAGTCGCTAAGTTGCATGGTTTTCAATGGTTCCCTAAGCTGTGTCAGCTTATGGTGAATTCCTGTAGCTAATCAAATCCCCACAGACAAACTCTTGAATACCTAAATTATTGATTGGATGGAAATTGAGGCTTTAGACGACCAGCAACTTTGATGATGATGATTTTAATGTGTGTGTAGCATATTTTATCACTATTCTACAGGGTCTTACACAAAAAAATTCAATCTTGTTTACCGAAGAATAATTAGAAGTTAGAAAGTCAAGGGATGAGTGGACTATGAGAGATTGTACTTCTTAACCTTTGTCTGATGATTTACCACCCAAGGATACACATTTTTCAAACTGTGTATGAAGTTTTGCATATTCTGAATTAGTCAGTCACATAATTGATGTTTCAAAACCATTGTAACGATGAGAACATGTAACAGAGACTTGCATTTTAAAGTGACATCATGTGCGGGAAATCGTGATTCGGCCAAAAGAAATCGGCTGTTTAAAAGAAGTAAAAAATGACAACAAATCAGCATTTTACTCCTCTAGAGTCACTGAAAACTGAAAACCACAGTCCACAGCGAATGTTCTAACGCTTATCCTGCGGAAAGTGTGAAAGGAAGAAAAATTACAAGTCGACTGAAGAAAGGTTAACTTGTCAAACTGCAGAGGAAAGCTGACTTAATGTAAGACCTAATGTAAGAAATGGCATGGCGTCTTATTCGTGTATACCCGAATCAAAATGTTGAGCAGAATCATATTGGAGAAATCAATAGATGTTCCGACTGGAAGACTTCATTTAGAATAGGCTAGATTCACTAGTTGAGAATTGCACTCAACTATTAACCTTTAATTCACTGACCTTTAAAAAGTCCTCGTTAGCGTTGGATTTCAAGTAATTGAAAACTACTTCGACGCTATGGACTGCACTGCTTGAAACACTTAGAATTCTAATTCAACAGGAATACGATGATGCCACACTTACCTGAGCATTTGAGGTTATGACAGGAGTAAGACAGAGATGCCTACTATCACAGACTCTATTCCTGATCATAGTGCACCGGGTCATGTAACAGACTGTGTGTAGTGAGAGGATTGTCATATGCGAAAACCCGAAATGTCCCGCAAGATCTGGGTTTAGCGGATGGCTGATGTCTAATGTCTCACAAACTCTGAGATCTATAGGCGAAAACCATGAAGTTGGCAGAAGTGGAAACGAAAACAGCACTTCGAGGGAACATAGAAAAACAGCAACAACAACGACCGGTCTCCATCAACGGGGGGAATTTGTACGAAAGCTATCGCTGTCATCTACCTAGACAAAATCAGAATATGAAAGTCGGTATCATCAAAATCAGTAAAGAAATCCACCCCACTCAGTATAAGGAAGAAGATTCGAATTTTGAACATTAGTGTTAAGCCAGTGTTTTCACATGGATACGAGACTTTGCGCACGTGTCACTAAACGTTTTCCAACAGGTTACTACAGACATTCATCAATAACTGTCTTCATCTCGAAGAGGAAATGAGACAGCCAGGAAGGATAAGTAATAAGGAACTTTCTCAACGAATCAACCAAAGATATAGTGCCCAGAAAATACGCAGAAAACCGTGGAGACCGTTCAGCGTTATCAAGCGCCAGGCCAACGACTGCAACCTGAATATGAACTGACCAATCACAGGTATCCCGAAGAGTGACACAAAGGAGATTGTGTGAGAAGTAAATGAAAGCTTATGAGCCATTGTGGGGTTATCTAAAGAAGAGTGTAAAAAACAAACTGGAATGGTAGTGTCCTGTTGAGGCCATCCAGAACCCAAGCGATTAATAATAATAATAATATTTTATAAGAATGACAATTTTAGTTATCTAAAATCATGGATAAAAAGACAGAGATGTAGTGAAAGTAAACTGTAGAATGTATTGATCTAACTACACGACACTTTAAAGAATACTTTTCTGATTTCGAAAGGAAATATTAATCATCTTCTAAACTTGACTGATAGAATTCAGCTGCACCAAACAAACAACTAGAAGCATTGTATCAGTCATTAACTGCTGTCGAATCACAGAATCTTCAATGACATGCTTCTTCTTTGTGTTCATGTTCATGCTACTCGCTTGTAGCAAGTAGTATACCTTTGATCACTACAATAACCAAACATAATGGTCCATTGACATAATGTTACACCTCATTTGATGTGTTCGCATTCTGTTTGGTCTGTAGTAATTCTTATCCAATTATTAAAAGACTACACTTCCTGTATATTTATCGTTAATATTCCAATTTCTTTTGAAACTTATTTGCTCTGAGCTATTTACCTTGCTCTGAGTATTTGCACTTTCTTCATTTCCAGCATAGTTCATTTCCACCCAGCACTTCCATTTTACCTCATTAACTCATCTTCTTCAAAACATCTTTGTTTTAATGGATGTTCCGATATCATTTTAACAAGTCAACCTATTTACCAGCTGCTGGCGGGGAAATTCGCTCTGAAGTTGTCAAACTTTCTTTGTTGTTAACCTTCAATCTCTTGACTAACTAGCCACTATAGTAGACCAATAAAAGACGAACCGATGTGTCGTGATAAACGGGTATTTATGTACTATTCATTCGTAATATAACCAGTCACAGCTCTCTGGTGACTGTAGTGAAATCGAAAGCTTCAACTGTCACTAACCACTATGCAAAATATTCTGAAAGTCAAGTGAATGTATCCTTATGTTTTTTTCATGTTTTTTTTAATAATATTAATAATGATTTACTTTATTCCAAAAACAGTACTTATGATACAGAATGGAATTCCCAGCATTTGTCACATTATTGCATCTGATTTACTCAATATATATATATATAAAATTAAAACAACAATTATTAGATATAATAATAATAACAATAATAATAATAACAGTGAGTTTATTTCAAACGTATTGTCGATTCAGTTTGGGAACTTTAGCATGTTATAGATTAATGGGTCTAATATTCTGTTGATATAGTATAGTGAGAGGAGATACAAAATTGACAGTTATAATACAGCTTAAAATTATGTCCACACTTATGATAAAAAATAAACAAAACGAAAAAATTGAGAGGATTATAAATATAAGAAATACAATAACAATAAAGAATGTTGTTTTAAGGGTAAATGAAATGGTTTATTTAATAGTGCAAAGAAGGTTAGTTAGTTCATTTCTGACGCTATTTTCATCACATAAAGTACGTGCCGTGAAATATGGTGTAGTGGGATTTTTATCCTTAGACGTACGTGCATAAAGTCTTCTGAAAAGACTTCTTGTTTTACCTGAGGAGACACAAGGTTGGAGCTGCTGGTAGATTGGGT
>OX235274.1:140597241-140731538 GCA_944472155.2 Trichobilharzia szidati | reverse complement strand
TCGACTGCTGAAGACTTGGAGTAAAGCAACCTCGTACGCAAAGGAAATCGGATAGATGTGCCGAAAATCAAGTCCTTCAACAATCGGTGAAGGCTATGGACAATCATCTACTTTTCAGTGAGTAATTGGAAAACTGTCTTGCATAAGTTCACCAGGAAAGCCCACACGCTCTTTAATGCTAACGTGATAGTATCTAGACAAGAACCGGTGGTTAGCAAAATCCCTGTCAGAACTTTTTGATGACCTCGTCTTTCCATATGAAAAAGAACTGCCATTTTTCTACTATCCAACGATAATAAACTACGGTGGACAACCCATAACAGAAACTTCAGATGAGCGCTTCAGCTCGATTCGGAGGAAATGACACATTGTTTTAGGTGCTTGAATTTGGGAATCAATTACAACAAAAAGGCGGCGACACAAATTAATCTAGTATTTTTCTTCTTTCAACAATGGATCGATCAGGTAACAAAAAGGGCTGATTCATACCAGTCACAACTGGACAGTTGCAGAAAACTCCAGTGTCTTTTACCCATCCACATAGAATTCTGTAATCCACTCAGTGCTTTAGATACTGTTATTATTAAGATGGTATAACCAGCGTACATTGTACATGTATGTGCAAAGACGAGAGAATAGGAAAGTGACTTAGTACGCCGAATAATTTTCTACATTCCCTGAGCTGAAAGAATGGAAAGTTTATACCTTATCATTATGTAGGAAAGAAATAGGCGAGCCTACTTTTAGTCCTGACCCTCAATTAAGTATTTCTAGTCCACACAACAGTTCAGAAGACATTGGTGAATAAACTACACAAGTTAGACTCATGCACTAGACAGAATTTAATACTACGACTAATGGTACCAGTTCCCTTTGAGAACGTTTACGAAAGTGAAAATATTTTAACAAAACTCAAATAAGTGCAATCCACAAATCCCAAAGGATATCAGGCAAATATACTATAGCATAGACATTAAAATGCTACTTAGACTGCCATGTCGAGCTATTGCCGGGCTAAATTTTGTCGCTGCAGTTTTAAATATTGAAACATTCTACTTTAACCTGATCCAATATAGTTTTTACGAGCTAGTATAAACCAATTCGATTTCTTCGTGCTTGTCTCTTCGTTCCGAGGTCAAGGTTTCTGGTCTTCGGCACACTTCTGAGTTTGTTTGTTTCGCCACTCGACTGTAGTAGCTTTGGCTGACTGACTCCAAAAGGAGTAGTGCTGGGATTAATTTAATTATATGTTGTTTTTAGTATGCGGTGTGTTAAGACTTTCTCGCTACTCTGAATGGAGTTGACCCTTTCACAAGTGCGTCGTCGGTGGCACAGTGGTTAGGACTCTCGCCGACCATGCACATGGTCCGGGGTTCGATCCCCTGCCGACGCACACCCGATCGATATCTATGGTCGGCCTGCAAAATTTGGGCTACCGATATCCATGCTGAAAATTCCATACTTGTACTGAAAATACGGTGTGGCATCAAGCTGTAATCAAAATAATAAAAAAATAAATAAAATGAAAACTAGTCCTCCGGTATCGTCGTGAAAAGAAAGATCAAGAGATAATAGGTATAATTAGTCTAAAAAATGTGATGTATTTGCGCTATACATTTCGAACAATCTGATCACACATTTACTTGTCAAGTCAATATATATGGAAAAGTTAAATTAAACAAAGTGACAAAAAAGAATTAAGAATAATTAACACAAACATTTGGTAATCCAATCAAATAAGGATTACCAAGGTAGGTTAAGAGTAATAACAAACTGTTTTTCAATACACAAGGGGGGCTTATTGACTTGACAAGTAAATGTGTGATCAGATTGTTCGAAATGTATAGCGCAAATACATCACATTTTTCAGATAATCTCCGTCTTCTAATAATGCTATCAAAATTTATAAATGGGACTAACTGTTTTAAATAATTAGTCTAGGTTATTCAGACTAAAAGACAGAAAAAGAAATAAAGAAAACGTAAAAACAGACAGCCGATTATATTTGAAGTTGATATATTTTATTTATTTTTTTATTTTGATTTACAGCTTGATTCCACACCGTATTTTCAGTACAAGTGTGGAATTTCCACCATGGATATCGGTAGCCCAAATTCAGGCTGACCATAGATATCGGGTGTGCGCCAGCAGGGGATCGAACCCCGGACCATGTGCATGGTCGGCGAGAGTCCTAACCACTGTGCCACCGACGCACATTATATCAATAATGATAATAATAATAATAGTAATAATAATAATCATAGTAATAATAATAATAATAATGACAACAATAATAATAATAATTATGTATAATGGTTGTAGTAGTCAGGAGAGTGTAAAGAAGCAAAACGATGAGTTCAGATGCATACCCATTAATGGTGTAAAGGATTTTAAGGGGATGGGCCGTTTTCACGCATTCCTTGTGTCGCTACATGATTGTCCAGTCTTCGTTTAAAGCTGTCCACAGACGGTGCCGTAGTTACATCTGCCGGTTAGCAGTTCCAGGGATGGAAAACCTGCAGTGAAAACAAGTAGGAGTGCACTCGAGTCTTTGCCCTCTGGTGACCTGTCCTTCTGGGCTTTCCACGAGGAAGTCCATACCTAGTAGTTAATGCCAGAACGCCTTGGTTTGGGTGATTCTGGTCATTCGTTATCCTATAGGCTGTTATCAAGTCCCCCATTAGCTGACGGTAGCTAAGTGTGAAGACACCTAATTTCTTAGGCAGTTCATCATACGGTTTGTTTCGGAGACCCATCACTCCTTATCTCGCCAGTCTTTGGACTCTTTCCAAAAGGTTCACGTCTCTTCTAAGCAGTGGGGGTGCAATGATGTCGTGAACTTCAAAGTGTGGTCTGACGTATGTTTTGTACAAATTTAGAGAGAGCTCAGGAGTGAGTGCACCTAACTGTCTATATGAAAAGTGTATGACCGAATATGCCCTCGCTACGTCCCCTGTGTAATTCACACTTACATCCACTTTTTCCGTTAGAACGAGACTCAAGTCACGCTCCGACGTTTTCCAGGACAAGCTTTCGATGCACAAGGTGTAACTTGCATTCTGCAGTCTACAAATGCGTAATTTCACTACCTTGCACTTTTTCAGATTGGAAGTCATTGCATCGGCCACCACCCAGTCACCCAGAAGCTATAGGACAGCCTGCAGCCTACGTGAGTCTTCCAAGCTCTTTATTGCTCTCCAAATCTCCACGTCGTCAGCGTAAAGAAGAGTCAGGCAGATAAGACGGCATGGTGGGTCATTGATAAAAATCAAAACCTTAAGTGGCCCTAGGATGGAGCCCTGTGACACCCTTGACGACGAGCTGTGCCAAGATGATCGGAATGGATTGGCTTTAGTGCAGATTTTCCTTCCACATAGGTAGTCCTCCAAACATGACAGAAGCGACTGTAGGAGAAGGTCATGGTGAACTGTGTCAAATGCCTTCTCAAACTCTAGGAAGATCACATGGACTGGAACATTCATATCCCACAATGATGTCCAATCGTCTCAAGCTGATAAAAGGTTTGTAAAACTGGACCTGACCTTCATGAAACCATGTTGTGTTTCTTTATATATTAAAACTTACATTGTCTACACCTTTCGTTGATGGAGTTGTAGAAACCTCCTTAACCAAAACGTTAAGACCCTAATCACCAATGTTTGCCGCATCTAAAACACACACGGGATTCAATCGCCTTTACGATTTTCACAGCTCTTAAATCAGATTTCTTGTTAACATATCGTTAGTGAAGAGTATCGAATAACTTCTGGGTGTAGTGTGTGATTCCGCACTTAAAGTTATGTCAGTTTTACTTTGTAAAGTAGAGTAGGATGACTTGTATCGCCAGAGTTGTTGAGTTGATTACAACTGTTGAAAATGTCAGATAGATAATGACCTGGAACTACTACCACGTTAGCAAAGTTAGTCAAACTTCCTCGTAATCAACGGTAGTTATAAGCCTTCAATTGTCTGTCTGATGTAATTGCTTTAATCGAGGAGGGTGAAATATAAAGTGAATGAGAAAAAGTTTCCGAACCGAAGACAAGAAAGACATCAGTTAACGAAGACGCTGGCAGCTAGTCCGAGCTGTGTACTTTGACCACAAGCTTAAGGGATTTAACAGGCTCACTAATTATCTCCGTCCGTCTTAATTTATTTCAATTTACCGCTAACAGCTTGTATCCTAAAACACCTTATCACTACTTTCAACCTGATGTGCGAATGTGAGGTTTAGTCACTGCGCACTACCACAACATTCTGTTGATAATAAATACCATATTCATAACTTCCCTTACTTGTAAAGACCACGAGAAACCTCCCCGCTCAAAGTCACACTACACATATAGAGATCGTAGTGATACATATGAGCTTTCACGGAAACATCGGGATCGCCACTACTATCATGATTACTACGGAAGAGATGTGGATAGAGACCGGCATCAACACGGTAGAGATAGAGAAGAGGGAGATCAAGATGGCCTAAGAGGACATGAACTGAACCACGGCGAAGAAATGTGGAAGCGTCGTTCACGTTCTAGGAGTCTTGCAATTAAGAGGGAGACAGAGGCTGTGGTGTATGTGGAAGGAATCAATTTTCGTTGTATAAGCACTTTAGTTTTCAGAAACACCAGCAGAACCTGGGATTGAGGAAGAGGCAGAGATTATGCGAACAATGGGGTTTTGCAGATTCAATACAACTAAATGGAAACGTGTAGTTGTATTGCATCTGCAAAACCCCATTGTTCGCATAATCTCTGCCTCTTCCTCAATCCCAGGTTCTGCTGGTGTTTCTGAAAACTAAAGTGCTTATACAACGAAAATTGATTCCTTCCACATACACCACAGCCTCTGTCTCCCTCTTAATTGCAAGACTCCTAGAACGTGAACGACGCTTCCACATTTCTTCGCCGTGGTTCAGTTCATGTCCTCTTAGGCCATCTCGATCTCCCTCTTCTCTATCTCTACCGTGTTGATGCCGGTCTCTATCCACATCTCTTCCGTAGTAATCATGATAGTAGTGGCGATCCCGATATTTCCGTGAAAGCTCATATGTATCACTACGATCTCTATATCTGTAGTGTGACTTTGAGCGGGGAGGTTTCTCGTGGTCTTTACAAGTAAGGGAAGTTATGAATATGGTATTTATTATCAACAGAATGTTGCGGTAGAGCGCAGTGACTAAACCTCACATTCGCACATCAGGTTGAAAGTAGTGATAAGGTGTTTTAGGATACAAGCTGTTAGCGGTAAATTGAAATAAATTAAGACGGACGGAGATAATTAGTGAGCCTGTTAAATCCCTTAAGCTTGTGGTCAAAGTGCACAGCTCGGACTAGCTGCCAGCGTCTTCGTTAACTGATGTCTTTCTTGTCTTCGGTTCGGAAACTTTTTCTCATTCACTTTATATTTCACCCTCCTCGATTAAAGCAATTACATCAGACAGACAATTGAAGGCTTATAACTACCGTTGATTACGAGGAAGTTTGACTAACTTTGCTAACGTGGTAGTAGTTCCAGGTCATTATCTATCTGACATTTTCAACAGTTGTAATCAACTCAACAACTCTGGCGATACAAGTCATCCTACTCTACTTTACAAAGTAAAACTGACATAACTTTAAGTGCGGAATCACACACTACACCCAGAAGTTATTCGATACTCTTCACTAACGACATGTTAACAAGAAATCTGATTTAAGAGCTGTGAAAATCGTAAAGGCGATCGAATCCCGTGTGTGTTTTAGATGCGGCAAACATTGGTGATTAGGGTCTTAACGTATTGGTTAAGGAGGCTTTTATAACTGCTTCAACAAAACAATCTAAGACAATGTAGGTTTTAAAATATAATGAATGACGCTTCATAGAACCAGATACGTGAACAACTATCTCGTGAACTGAAATCGCTAGCGCAGTTTGCACAGCCGGAGCTTCAATGTGGTGTACACTCTTCAGAAGTAGGTTTCTTAATCAACCAACCGAGTTGTTTTAACATGGGACTGAGTGAGCACAGCGGCTCAGCAGTTCAAGTTGACGCACTCCGTGTTGTAGCACACAAAGTTAGACAAAAGAGAGAAAATAAACAGGTCCGAGGGACTACAATTCGCGGAAATTTGAGTAAAACTGGAATAGTAGCACGGCTTAGTCGATATGGCCAATCACAAAGAGTGAATGCATCTGTGTTACTGAGAACGACCGTGTGCCATACCACAAATAGTCTCCAGACATGGGTTCTTAGCATCCTGAGCATCTCAACCAAGTAGGCAGCTTGTACTTCCCTACGTGGCTAGCTCAAACCAACCACAGTCAAAGACTTCATGGACTGCTCCCAGGTTTTGGTTCGACTACACCTAACCCCTTTCCAACCTAATCCTATGCCGACTAACATCGCTCATAGAGGAAGGTGATCGACAGCTAGGTATGACGTCTTCACCACAGATGATATAAGTTGGAAAACGCCACCCACACCAGCCTCTTGTGTCTGTACTGATGCAAACACCTATGTTTAAGCTGGAAGTCGGTGCAGGCCAGTCTTACGGCATCATCTTATATATGTTGTAATAGGAGTGGACCACATGACAAACATACTAAGATTTCTGACCGAGGAGTTCTCATTCAGTTCCCGTTTCTAGCTGGAAGCAATATATTATCTGAATATCCTATATCACTGACCTTCCTCACTGGCAATTAGCATGTCCCTGTGACAAGAGCTCGCCAAGCGTCACTTCCGGTAGTACTACTATAATGACATGAATCAAAAAGTGGATATATTCGGAGAAGATACCACCAGTGGTTATTACTACAAACGAATACATTCCATAAGCTCGTGCATGGCTGCGTGAGTTCGAGGAGTACCCTGATAAGTACCATATACTTTCAAGACCAAACATCTCGACAGCACCTTTTGTTCGACTGCTGAAGACTTGGAGTAAAGCAACCTCGTACGAAAAGGAAATCGGATAGATGTGCCGAAAATCAAGTCCTTCAACAATCGGTGAAGGCTATGGACAATCATCTACTTTTCACTGAGTAATTGGAAAACTGTCTTGCATAAGTTCACCAGGAAAGCCCACACGCTCTTTAATGCTAACGTGATAGTATCTAGACCAGAACCGGTGGTTAGCAAAATCCCTGTCAGAACTTTTTGATGACCTCGTCTTTCCATATGAAAAAGAACTGCCATTTTTCTACTATCCAATGATAATAAACTACGGTGGACAACCCATAACAGAAACTCGAGATGAGCGCTTCAGCTCGATTCGGAGGAAATGACACATTGTTTTAGGTGCTTGAATTTGGGAATCAATTACAACAAAAAGGCGGCGACACAAATTAATCTAGTATTTTTCTTCTTTCAACAATGGATCGATCAGGTAACAAAAAGGCCTGATTCATACCAGTCACAACTGGACAGTTGCAGAAAACTCCAGTGTCTTTTACCCATCCACATAGAATTCTGTAATCCACTCAGTGCTTTAGATACTGTTATTATTAAGATGGTATAACCAGCGTACATTGTACATATATGTGCAAAGACGAGAGAATAGGAAAGTGACTTAGTACGCAGAATAATTTTCTACATTCCCTGAGCTGAAAGAATGGAAAGTTTATACCTTATCATTATGTGTAAAGAAATAGGCGAGCCTACTTTCAGTCCTGATTCTGTCTCTCCCTACTTTTCAAGGTGTAACTTCAGGAGTCTTCAGATTATCAAGATTGATAATTCCAGTGGGTTGGGTCGAAGTGTCCTTCGTATGGTTTTTACCGAATCTTGTTGGTTTGGTGTGATCAGGTGGAGCCCTGTATGAGACTGTGTCGAGACAGAAATGTATCGTGCTGTTTTTGCTATCCGGATATTCGAATTGTGGGACTGTGCCAGGGCGACAAAGTGGGAAAATGTACCGGAACCACGGATTCAAGGGTTATTTCGAAATTCAGATGGCTTTGGTACCCGTTTGTGACAACATCAGTGCATCCATCGCTTGCGAAATTTGCAATCAAATGTTGAATCAATTTGAGAACTGACAACACCATAGACCTGGCTGGCATTCGTCTGCTTTTCTAGAAGACGCTTTAGAGGTCTTATGACATCTTGAGCGTTATGTTTTTGTTTTGCTGTGTCACACACTGGCTTCCAACGGAAATAGGTGCAATATCATGTCCACTTAGTTTTGACTGTGTCGTTTCAGTGCCAGATTGTGGCAATGTAGACATTGTATCAGAAGAGGGGAGATGTACACGGGTCTCTAGAATCGGTATGCGAGATGGGGTTGATGTCCCTGGGTTATTGCCTCCTCTGGCTGAAGCCCTAGACACTTCAAAATATGGTGTCTTAGTGCTTTTTTCAAGACCACTTTCAACCGCCATATTAACAATTACTATAACTTATGCTAGCATATGAATAAGAGGTGGCAACAGTGCCTGCTCAATAGAACAAGAACAAAAGGATCGATGACGTACAAAATAGGGAGAATGAAAGTTTCTCGACTTTACCTAGTACATTTTGGTTACTCAGTTTCACAGCAATCACGTGGCAGACCAACAAGTCCTGTTCATCTGAACGAATGAGGAAGATGCTGCAACAGATATACCACCTGAAGATTTTGAAGTAGTTCGAAACATTTGAACTTACCCACAGAGATTTGGTATGGAAGTAATGATGGAATTCAATTCACCGGCTAGGAAGATCAGGTTTCTCACGCGGATAATTCACAAAATAGGTACTTTCCGATTAGAGAGGAAAATGCACGTCGTATTATAGGGTCGCGAGGTTGTGTAGCTTTAGTTCTTAAAACCGTAGAGTTTTGGTTGTAATTGTTAGTGCCACCGATGAAAATATACTTGACACCTCAGCTGATTATTACGTGTACGTTTGAAGAACGCACGTGCATTCTTTAGCTGGGTTGCAATTATTCACGACATCCAGACGTGATTTTAACACCTAAATATCTTAATTATGTAAGTATCTAGCCTTCCAAACAAAGCGAAGTATTCATTCATCCTACCTGCAATAACGAACAGTGCCATTTCAAATTTGTATTAGTCGACTGCTACAATGACCTAGGATCCTGGGTCATTACCATAACACTTTCAATATTCATTGCTTCTGTGATGTGCCAGCATTAACCTAGTGGTATTTAGCACTCGATTTTTTGATGTCGCGACACAATTCCAGATATTTTTTAGGATACCGATTCTGTAGACCTGTTCCTCAGTTTTAAGTAGTATGGATCAATACTGTATGCATAGGCTAACCGGTGTCATTAGCAGCTGTTGTCTCACCATGCTGTCCTCCACGAAAAAGGGTATGAGATGAGAGCTGATGTAACAGGCAAACCAGCAGACACACAGGTAATCAAAGCAGAACACGAGCTGTGCAGGAGAGCGTTTATTCCACGAAATTGACTTTTAAAATGTGCGGGTGTACAGTTTTTGAGTATAACAGTTTGTTGCTGCTCTAATTTGACTGAACTAGAATGCACGTATATCTTAGTACTTCTTCGCGTTTATATCTGTGTCCTAACGTTGTGATTACTCGACATCCACAACGTAATTAAAAAGGCACTTGCGAAGTAATACGACAGTGTATTATTGCAGCAATCAAAATTCAAAAATCGAGCGAGTACAAAAAGTATCAATTGTTAACATGCATGATTTAGAGTAATAAACAAATGAAAGTACAATTACACAATGAAAGTGTAGCGGTAAATAATTCCCCAAAATTATTAACCACAGCAATCATCACTCAACATTGGATGCTGACCATCACTGTTTAAGTCGACTTGTTTAGCTGAAGGCTTACGGTCAAGCATCCCCGCCATTTGGTGCTTCGTCGTGTCACGTGCGTGCACGATTACTAGCTAGCTAAGCATTCATTCCTACCCGCGATTTGGTCCCAAAATATATATCGTATTTGGACGACAAAATCTGGTCTTTTGCTTTACCATTTGGTACTCGAAGAACGAACACTATAGTGGTTGTTGGTATAAGATCTTGCGTTAGTATAATCCGTACAACTCGCGAACGTCAATACCGTCAATCACTAAACTGGTGAGCCCAACCACGAACTACATCTTCAATTCACACGCAGATAAACCCGGTGAGTTCGTTCCTTTTTGTGTTTATTCTTGTACTATATTGTTATCGGCATACTTTTCGTCATGAGTGATCCTAGCCCCAAGGTTATTCAGATTCGCTCAACCGCCAAAACAATTCAGCTAGTACCATTTTGGCCAGATAATGCTGAAACGTGGTTTCAGATTGCTGAGTCTGATTTTTGTGAACATGGCATAACCGATCAACGTTCACAGTTCCTTGCAGTTATTCACGCCCTACCGCGGGAATTCAGCAGGTGCGTAACTCTGCAGATGTCGGTAAGTAACTCGTACGAGTTGCTCAAAGCATCCATCCTCAAGAGAAACGTTCTCACAGATCGACAACGTCTGGATGAGTTATTTCGTAACATCGAGTTAGGAGATCAGTCAGCTGTGAGCATGCTGGCAAGAATGAAAGAGATCATTGGCCAAAGTCAGTTCGATGAAGGACTGTTCAGAGAACTATTTTTATCCAAACTGCCACAGTCAGTTCAGACTGTACTTGTGACACTTCAGGGTGTTCTCATAGATGATTTAGCTGTCTCTGCAGATAGAATTCTAGAGATAACGAAACGGCCAGTTGCCGAAGTATACTCTGTTACCGAACAGACTTCGAAGAAGGATTCTGCAATGATAGAGTTAATCAACTCCGTCCAGCAGATGCTTAGGTCAAACAAGCCTAGCAATTCCTCCTATCGTCGTTCTAAATCCCCTCAACGGCTAAACGCACGTGGACGATCTAAGTCCAACACACGTTCTCTCAAAAATCCTGACTGGTGTTGGTATCACAACACCTATGGCAAGGAAGCGAAATGTTGTCGAAAACCTTGTGATTTCGACAAAGCCTCCAAGTCTGTGGGAAACTATCCCGCCGGCACGCGTTAGCGGCAACCGTCGCCGGTGGCACTAGCCGCTTACTTTACATCCATGATGTAATGAGCCAGACTAGATATCTAGTCGACACAGGCGCCGAAGTCAGCGTCCTTCCTGCTACAGCAGCAGATCGACAGAAGGATCCTAACTTCAACCTACAGGCTGCAAATGGAAAACCAATTGCAACCTATGGTCGGAAATACGTCTATCTGAACGTAGGTTTACGCAAACCTATTCGGTGGATTTTTCTGATCGCTGACGTCACAATGCCCATCATCGGCACGGACCTACTTAATCATCATGATTTGCTCGTAGACGTCCGCCGTAAACGATTAATTGACAACACTACTAGTTTGTCTATCAAAGGCATAACTTACGTAGGCCCCAGCTTGTCAATCGTTAAGATGAAAGCAATCCTCGATCCAACTTTTCAACCGATTGTTGATAAATATCCGGAACTGAATTGCCCATCTAACGACCTCCCGTGTATAACCAGCAATGTTATGCACCACATCATAACCTCAGGACAGCCCGTGACATCTAAAGCACGACGACTGGCCCCTGATAAACTGAGAATTGCCAGAAACGAATTCGATCATATGCTCACCCTTGGCATCATTCGGCCATCGAATAGTCCATGGGCATCCCCGTTGCATATGGTACCGAAAAAGGATAGCAACGATTGGCGACCCACTGGTGATTACCGGCGAGTGAACGCCAAAACAACCCCTGATTGCTACCCTTTGCCTCACATACACGACTTGACGGCAACATTATCTGGAGCATCTATATTCTCCAAAATCGACTTGGTTAAAGCATATAACCAAATCCCGATGGCAACGGAAGATATTCCGAAAACGGCTATCATCACGCCTTTCGGACTTTTCGAATTTCTACGTATGCCATTCGGCCTCCGGAATGCGGCCCAAACATTCCAACGCTTCATCGATGAAGTATTTCGCGGTCTCGACTTTGTATACGCATACTTAGACGACTGCCTCATTGCCAGTCCAGATAAGGAAACTCACCTTAGACACTTGGACTTGGCATTTGAAAGGTTACGCCAACATGGTGTTACCATCAATATACAGAAGTGTCAGATAGGCGTTGACTCACTCGATTTTCTGAGTCACACTATTGACTGTCAGGGCATTCGCCCACTGGCTACTTCGGTCGATAACTCTAAGAAAACGCGTTCTGGACGTCACGTTAGATTTCCAGAATACCTTCACACCTATTTCACATAACTGAGTGACACATCAATTTTTTTTTATGTTGCGTCATTTAACACAAGTAAATGATATTTTTCCTATAACCGTACATAAAATTAAATTAGATGTATATTTTTTTTCCCGATATTTTGAACTTAACATTATTTTACTGTATAGTAAATGCATGCCATATATTTTTGGTAAAAAAAAAACGCTTATTTGGTACATTTTTCTTGACAAGGTTCTCAGCATTCTTGTTTTCTTTTCCAGGTGCAACGGGCACTGGACAGGAAACAAACGAAGCACGGGATCCAACGAACAACACTGAGGAAGCTATGTACAGACACCCTATTAGCATAGGCAGACAGACCAGCAGGCTCTCCATCAAGCCGCTCGGAAGATTTTTTTCACCCATCAGGGAACCATCGAGATTTTTTTACTTCCGGCTGGTCATGTCTTAGGGTCCTCACAAACCCACTAGGGGGGGAGTGAGCTGTAGCGGTAAATAATTCCCCAAAATTATTAACCACAGCAATCATCACTCAACATTGGATGCTGACCATCACTGTTTAAGTCGACTTGTTTAGCTGAAGGCTTACGGTCAAGCATCCCCGCCATTTGGTGCTTCGTCGTGTCACGTGCGTGCACGATTACTAGCTAGCTAAGCATTCATTCCTACCCGCGATTTGGTCCCAAAATATATATCGTATTTGGACGACAAAATCTGGTCTTTTGCTTTACCATTTGGTACTCGAAGAACGAACACTATAGTGGTTGTTGGTATAAGATCTTGCGTTAGTATAATCCGTACAACTCGCGAACGTTCGATACCCGCAGCCCCTAAAAAAGTATAGTACGATTATGAGTAATAAAACGGGTCACTACAATAGCCCCTCCGTAGAATGCAGGTAAATGAAGTTTACCTGTATTCGGAATGATATTGTAAATCACAATTATAGAAGAAATATACACGAGTTTGTGGTATGAAAACCGAATTGAGGATTTTAAGTTTTTGAGGTTTGATAATATAACTGTATATATGCAAAAATGTTAACAACTTCGAAACGAACCGAATTATTTAGAAAGTTGTGCAAAATGTAACAATAAAACCAGAAAAATTATTAGAATAATAATGGGGTTGTTATTGTAAAGAGTTACAGAATAGATTTATATCTTAACATACAGTTAATAGTACCGTAATAAGGTAGTATGGAAATGAATTAGAAATAAATTGTCTGTACAAATCTTTGTGGCCAATGTACTCGTCTGCCTGATTTTGCGATTCTTTCTGTTTTGTTAGACGGAATATCATCAGATTTTGAATCTTGAAAGCAGTAATCATTTTGTGGCGTAATTTTAGGTGATGTTGATGACTTGGGTAAACATTCAGTCACCTCTATTTCCATGAAAGCTGGTTTTACTCGATCGATGCTTACAATCTCGTGTTTTCCTCCGCGTTCGACAGTGATGATTTTGCTTGTTCTGCTTATTACTTTGAATGGTCCGTCATAGGGTGGTTGAAGTGGTTTCCTTACACCGTCGTGTCGTATGAAAACATGCGTGCAATTTTCTAGTTTTTCAGGCATGTATGCTTGGTTGAGCTGATGTCGCGGTGGGTGATATCTTAAAAGACTCATATGCTGTCTCAGTTGTTGTACAAAAGTAGCTTCGTCAGTTGGAACTTCAGTGGCTGGGTTGAAATATTCTCCAGGTAGTCGTAAAGTAGTTCCATAAACTAATTCTGCTGGACAACATTTGATATCTTGTTTTATTGTCGAACGTATTCCAAGAAGTACGAGAGGTAATTTATCGCTCCACTTATCATCGTCCTTCACTGCCATCAATGATGCTTTCAGTTGACGATGAAATCTCTCCACTAAGCCGTTTGAACTGGGATGATATGCAGTAGTACGTATACGTTTGATTCCCAGTAGTTCTGTGAGTTGTTGGAATAAATGGCTTTCGAATTGGGAACCTCTGTCTGTAGTAATAATGGTGGGCACTCCGAAGTTGGAAATCCAATTTTGTACGATGCTCTTTGCAACGGTTTCAGCAGAAATATCAGGTAAGGGACAAGCTACTGGCCATCTCGTAAATCTGTCAATACACGTTAAAATGTACGTAAAGCCATTAGATGGTGGTAATGGTCCAACGATGTCAATGTGTATGTGTTGGAACCTACCATCAGGTTCTGGAAACTGTCCATTAGGCGAAACTGTATGTCGTTGTACTTTTGACTTTTGGCAGGCTAAACATGATCTGGCCCACTGTTTAATCTCCCGATTCATATTCGGCCATACATATCGGTCACTTATCAGTTTAACTGTTGCTCGGATGCCAGGGTGAGAAATGCCATGTACTTTGGAAAAAACTGATCTTCGCATTTCTAGTGGGACAAAAGGGCGCGGTTTACCTTTGGAAACATCACACGTAATAATTAGTCCTTCATCCAGCATAACATCTTGCAAACGTAAGGAAGTACTCGTGCTATTTTTTATTCTTTTCAGATCCTCGTCCATAGTTTGCAGTCTAGCCATATTTTTAAGATCAAATTGGTCTTTTTCTAAGGTATTTATATGGATGCGGGATAACGCATCTGCTACCTCGTTTTTATGTCCTTTTATGAATCTAATATCTGAAGTGAACTGAGAAATGAACTCGAGGTGTCTGAGTTCTCTTGGCGAGTACTTATCGTGCTTTGCATTCATGGCCTTGGTTAGTGGTTTGTGGTCTGTGTAGATGGTAAACGGTATTCCTTCTACCATATGACGAAAATGTTTAACAGCAAGATAGACTGCTAGTAATTCTCTACTGAATGCACTATATCTTGATTGAGTGGCGTCTAGACGTTTGGAGAAAAAGGAGAGAGGTTGCCATTTCCCAGCAGAAAATTGTTGAAGAACTGCACCGACGGCGACATCTGATGCATCTGTCATAATCGCTATAGGAGCGTTGACGTCACGACGTACTAGTAAAGTTTCTGAGCTTAGAGTTTGTTTCAGCTTTTCAAATGCCTCGATTGCTGAAGTACTCATGTGCAGCGATTTTGCATGACCTTTTAGTAAATCTCTCAGAGGTTGGGCCAGCTGTGCACAGTGAGGAATGAAACGGCGATAAAAATTGACGAGACCAAGAAATCTGCGTAACTTTTTGAAGGAATCTGGAATCGGGTATTCTTTTATGACTTGCAGCTGTTCTGCTATTGGTCGAATGCCTTGATTGTCTACCTGATGTCCCAAAAATTTTATAGTTTTCTTACCGAATTCACATTTACTTGGTTTAATGACAATTCCATATTCGGCTAAACGTTTAAAGAGTGTTTCTAAGTGATGTTCGTGCTCCTCAGGGGATTTACTTGCAACCAGTATATCATCGATATAAGCGTAAGTGAATGGGAGGCCGTGCAATACCTGGTCAATGAATCTCTGAAATGTTTGAGCTGCGTTAGTCAAGCCAAATGGTAGGCGGATGAACTCGAATAAGCCAAAAGGAGTGGTCACCGCCGTTTTGGGGATGTCCTTGGGCTCGACCGGTATATGGTAGTATGCACGAACGAGGTCAATTTTGGAAAATATCTGAGCACCTGCCATGTTATGGAAAAAATCGTGGATGTGCGGAATTGGGTATCTATCTGCTATCGTCTGCTTATTTAAAGCTCGGTAATCTCCACATGGTCGTATCTCCGTTGAGTTTTTCTTTGGTACCATATGCAGTGGTGATGACCACGGGCTGTTTGACGGTCGTATTATTCCTAGATCTAATAATCTGTTGAATTCTGCTTTTGCTATTTGCATTTTAGCTGGATCTAGACGACGTGGTTTTGCTGAGACCGGTGGACCTTTAGTTACAATATGGTGTGTAACGTTGTGCTTGAGAGAGGCTGTGGAGTAATCGCTCTGTGTCAGTTCAGGAAATTTCTTTAGCAAAATATCGTACCTGGATAATTGATCTGTTGTGGCTACCATCAAGCGAATACTCTCGACATCTGTGGAGATGCCTGAAATCGATAGTTTACGACTGGTATCTATCAATCTATGGTGACTAGAGTCAACTAGCAATTCGTAGTGTTGAAGAAAATCTATTCCAATGATAGGAAAGGTTACGTCGGCGACTACGAACTCCCACTCAAATGGCGTACTGCATCCAAAATTAAGTTTTTGCCTCCGAGTTCCAAATGTTTTTATGGTAGAATTGTTCGCAGCCTTGAGAACTAATGCTGGGTTTGGTTGTAAGCGCTCGTTGGGTGTTGGGGGAACTACACTAATTTCTGCACCAGTATCTACCAGGAATTGTGCCCCCGTTGTTTTGTCTGTCACCCTGAATAGACGGCTGTGGGACGTGTGTTGGCCAGCGACCGCAGTCGTCACCGACCGCCGGCCTTTTCGTTTCCCAACGCCACCGTTTGTTGGAAAGCACAAGGTTGTGTGCACCGTTTTGCGTGTACCCCAAATTTCCGATGATACCAGCATATATTCTGCTGTAAGCTATATTTACGCCTATTGCGTGAGTGGCTACGTTGTCTTCTGTACGTTGTGGTAGGTTGTCTATTAACCCTCATTGCCATTAATTGCTCAGTGAGCACGTCGATTTTACGTTCTAAGGCTTCTATGCGCTCGTTTGACGTTTTGTCGACTCTGATGGCTTCTGCTTTATTCAGTGGGTCTATCGTGATAACTTTATCTGGTATTTTGCTAGTGGAAGCGACAGATTGAGGTGTTGACCTCTCGTACATGCGATCTGCGATTTCAGTGAGCCTTTCTATGTCAATGTCGTCGTCTCCGAAGGCAAGAACCTGCTGGATGTTTTGCGGAAGTCGTCGCAGCCAGATTTGATAAAAGAGACGTTTATCGATTTCTCTTCCTGCAACTAGGCTTTGCATATGCCTCATGAGTTGAGATGGGGTTTTATCACCTAACTCAACATTGCTTAACAGGCGATCGAGTGCTTGCCTATCTGAAAGCGAAGTGCATCGCAGTACCTCTTCCTTTAACTTGTCATAAGGCGCTTCTGTGCTGGGATGAACGATGTATTGTCGTACCTGCTCGGCGACTTCGTCTGGTAGTACTGTACTCAAAATGCCAAATTTAGCTGTCTGTGATGTGAGCTTATTGCTAGCCAAATAATGTTCCAGTCGAGCAAACCAAAGATGAGGGTCTCTGGGCTTAAAAACTGGTACAGTAAGAGAGATAGCACTAACAGATCCCAGCTCTAAGTTATCAGAGGTATTGGAAGACATGTTACAATTCGTAAAAAATTGGTTTAAGAGTAACAAAATAGCAAAATCTGTGCACAATAAGAATATGGCAAAACAGAAAAATGCAATGCAGGTGCTTACCACAAATTACTGCAGGTTGTGCGATGAGCAAACACAAGAATGAGTTCGGAATATGTAATAAATATATAGATCCGCGAAAGTTAGAGTTTTAATAATCCAGCAAGTGTATCGACGCGTTGAGGTCAAAAGTTGTCGTCGTCGGAGTCAGCAATTTGTGGTCGGGCTCACCAATTTGTTGCTGCTCTAATTTGACTGAACTAGAATGCACGTATATCTTAGTACTTCTTCGCGTTTATATCTGTGTCCTAACGTTGTGATTACTCGACATCCACAACGTAATTAAAAAGGCACTTGCGAAGTAATACGACAGTGTATTATTGCAGCAATCAAAATTCAAAAATCGAGCGAGTACAAAAAGTATCAATTGTTAACATGCATGATTTAGAGTAATAAACAAATGAAAGTACAATTACACAATGAAAGTATAGTACGATTATGAGTAATAAAACGGGTCACTACAAGTTTTACTAGTCCTCCTTAATGTTGAAGGTTCTGTAATTCTTGTATCTCCTGGTCCAGACAGTTGACTTCCTGCAAATAGAGAGAATAAAACATTGATTAGTGTTATAATAGAGGTTTTGTTTTCACTACACTGAGAAAAGGAAATTCATACGATAAATCCTGAATTGAACAAATTTACTCAACACATGAAAATATATAGGGAATGCAAGGATGGTAAAGGGCAAGTACGAAGGGAATGATTTTCACACCAATCCAGGAGTCCATGATTGGACCACCGATTTTTTGCATGTTCACTGAAGGATTAATGTACCTCCTCAAAGATGGAGGTGGTACAAATAATTGAAGTTTGAACTGGAAACCTGCATAGAATCTCTACGCATAAACGGATTAAGTGTGGTAATACACACCTACCTGCGCATTGATTAAAGACAAACCCTTTCTTAACTTCTGCTTCGGGCTGCACAAAGAAACTCAATCATTTGTAAGATAATGTCGCTAAAATCCTTAGTCGTGGTATATTTTGAGAAATTCGTCATGTATTACAAGCTGCAGGCGAAGTGCATTTCCTCTGGATCGGTGCAGATTCTTGGGTCCGGCTTGTGACTTCCAGGCAATGTTTGCCAAACTTTTGTCTCTTGGAATCCATTTGTCATAGTCAGTGTTAGATCAATTCAATTCCCACCCTTGAATCAAGTCAACCTGTCCCGGATCAGCCTAGCGTTGTTGCAACCCAATTATCCATGCCTAACGTGTCTATCCCCCCTTGTCTAATGAACTGTGTGTATGTGTTTTTACATCGACCCGTTTAGTCAGACCGTTGAACTCATGGCCCAATCAGAGTATTTTGTGAACTGTTATTTTTGCTGACCCATGTTTTACTTTGTACTGTTCTGTCGAGTTTATCTTATTTACTGATCTTCATCTGTATCAGCCTACCTGGTTAAGTAGCCAATTAAATTCTATCTTTGTGCCTATGCTCTGTCTATCTCTTAACCGCTCTCTGTTCTATCGCCTGCCTTACTTGGGTTCACTCTTCTACTGACTGCTTACCTGAACGGTCGTGTCTGATTCGGGCTAGTTCGCAATTTGGGCTCTAGCGTCATTCCGCTCTGATAGCGGTACCTTGCTTTCTGTTAAGCGTTGTGCTTTGTACTCTTGAAACCGTTAAGGTTTGTTGTATGTATAATTATTGATTTGTTTATTAATAGTACCGTAGAAACAGCGACCGGTTTCTTGTTTGTTTCTTGTTCTGGACCGGGATAGCCTTTATCTACGCGTGACTTAATTTCAAGCGATATTGCGCTTACAGTCAGGTTCACATCCTAGGTTTTCGGAGATGTACAGTGTTTTATCCAACGATTACTAGACTGCTCTCAAGAAGTGGGGCTTACAACTAATTCTGTGTCTTTCTACCACAGTTTGAGGAGACCATCTAAGATTTACCAGCAACTAATTCCCCTTGTCACCATTTGTAGTACACTGTGTGTACAGACGAAAAATATATTTAAATACTTTTTTATTATTTAAATATTTTATTATAGCTTGATTCCACACAGTATTTTGGTACAAGTGTGAAATTTTCAGCCTGTGATATCGGTAGCCCAAATTTAGCAGGACGACCATAGATATCAGGTGCGCGTCGGCGAGAGATCGAACCACGGACCATGTGCATGGTCGGCGAGAGTCCTAACCGCTGTGCCACCGACGCACAGATGCTCACCATGCGAAACTTCTCAGCAGATATTAAGTTCTAGTGTTAGACATCTTGCAGATATCTTTTCCAAAATATTCAGTCGTTAAATCCGACTTTGCGTGTTGTGACTACACATGCCTATACTAGTGGACTAAGTATTGTCGAATGGAAGTCAAGAAGCCTACCTGATGGCCCACTGTCTATCTCTCTCTGATTTCAGATGCTCTGTTGAAAACCCGAATGTTTCCAGCTTTTAGCAATTCTTAGGATAACAGTTTATCTGTGTAGTGGCGAACCATTAAATAAAGTCGACACAGTTAAGCACGTGAATTAACTGCTCAGGGAGTACTAAGAAAGGTGTCTGATTAATACTGGTTAAACCGGTCATTATTTTTCAGTTAACATCATCACAAACAAGCACGTTGAAAACTGTAGGTGGTGTTACAGTCCCAGAGTGTAGTATTGTATATTTCGATTGGTTCAGGTCCTTTTTGCCCATCAGTAGGATTACTCATGCCCGTTAAATTCACTGTTTTCGTTTTGATGCTATCCTTCTTCAATGTAGCACTATGGCATTTGTCTTGCTTACAAGGAATCTATGAGTCACTGAGACTTCCTTTTGCCAGCTCAAGTCTCAGAGCACGGTCATTAAGGCAAATTAGGCACACATGCCGGGTAAGGAAAGGGTTGCCATTTTTGAGAAACCGTTTTTACTATCAAAGTAGTCTTTCCCAAATCCGTCATCCGACAATATTGTAGCAAGATAGTGATGCTACTAAACCTTCATTTTCGAGAAAGCATAGCAGTGGGCATTTGAAGGGGGGAACCAGTCAAACCTACAGAAAGAGCATCCATTATTCAGTAGATAGACGGAACCCTGCAAGTTATAGAGAAGACATAGTATATACTTGGTTACCCACCCCTTCCTTCTGAGTTCCGAAATCCTTTGCTACATCTGTTGCAAGAGCCCAAAAATTTAAAATAAAGTCTCAGTACTGAGCCGGTATCTTTAAAACAGTTCAGGTACGTCTACTTCCAACAGAACTTTCACTTGACTGCCCCTTTTTGTTCGAGGAAGAGTTGCTTTCGGGGGTCGCATTTATATTCTCGCGATATATTTCTTTCAGAAACTTACTTTAATTTTTATTTCAGCTTTCACCGTTGGCGATTTGCTATGGAGCTGTTGCCACAGTGCCCAACAGATTTGGAAAATTACGTTTCTTTCTCCGAAATATGTTCCATTGAGAAGTCGGGATGCTGTTACCGCTGAACAGAACGTCAGTCCTGGTGAAACTAGGGTCTAGTCAGTGGCTTGTCATAGAACTGTAGATATTGTCTGTATGTATACAGGCGGAAAAATTATAGCATGGAGAGGGAATAAAGATGCAAGTTAGGAAAATAGTGAAAACTTTCATTAAGAAACTTTTTTTTCTTTTCGCAAGAAAGACCAGAATTCCATCACTAGAAAATCTCAGGGGGAAATAGTATTTTTTAAATGAAAAAAAAACAAAAAAAATGATGAGCCCCATGTTTTTTTTACATATGTTTTGAATTATTAACACCTATTATATACTTCTGCACCTCTCTGTCGGTTTCCTTGTGTCTTCTTCTCTTTTCAAAGGTACTGCCTTAAACGAAGGCACTGAAACATTGCCGCTATCCTCGGAATATTGCTAGCCCACCTGGTGAATAACGGAACCACCTCTATCATGAAATCTGCTGACAAGTTCAAAGTTGGTCTCATATACAACTGGAAATGTCACAATTATGGTGTACTTACCGGTGAATTTGAAGATTTATGGACTTTTAAACACTATGAATCATTTAATTACAATTACTGTTCATTCCGCATCTCTTATATTTCATGTCAGCACCTGTACGAAAATGCTACTTACCTTCCACAATTAACGTAATCGTTTATAATTCCCGCGTGAAATTGACATACCGTATTTTTTTTTCAATTACAGTTTTGATTTGATGCTATATCTCATGAATTATTCAGTTGAAAGCATATCTCGAAAATTACCTATTGCCTTATTTGTACATTTCTTTTTAAATATTTCTCTCAAATTTACCAGTATTCAATCTATTTCTAGATTAACAAATCATATATATTCTATAAGTTCTAATTAGTGTACATTTGTTCATGCCTGTAAAAATGACTGGTTTCTGTTCCAGAAATAAAAAATTATTATTATTATTATTAAGTCAAGATCTTCAAGTTTGAATTATCAGCTAAGTGCCTTAGTGGAATTCCCAAAGCTTACTCACTAATCCCGATTCTGAGACTAGTGAGAGATGTAATGATGAGCCTCTAAGGGCAGGTTCAAAGAATAGCCACGGCACAGGTCAGGTGTGCGACAAACATTTAAAGTGCCTGGGTTCGAACAAGAAGTCCTACGGGTTCCAGATTTACTGTAGAAACTCCATATTAGTTTGTTCGAAAAGTCATCCAGTAAATAACACTGTTTCACTGTGTGATATATCTAACAAACAAATTAATATGGAATTGCTTACTATGACAGTGCTCACGTTTTACACAAATATTGCTATAGAAACAACGAGCACCCAAATAACCCATAGCTGATAAGCCTCTCACCCAGGTGGATGGAATTTATAAGTGATTAGTGACCGACAAGCCCAGTGATAAAAGTGGTTGTTTGTAAATAAACCACATCTTTCTTATTCATTTTTAGAATCATGTTGCACACAAGTTGAAATGGGATAAACGAAGCGCTTCTGCTCTCATTTCTGCATGGTGACGAAACGCATATTCATGCGAAAATACTGTCTTTTTATTGCTTGATATGCGCGATCTTTGACTATTTCAGAGTAACCTCTCGATCGCTGAAGTATTACAGCTCGTACGGCTATCGATACATCAGCAGCAGGTTTATACCAATAGTTCTTTAAATTAGACTTCGCGGTATAACACAAGAGGATTTCATGTATTCCACAAAACTGGTTGTACACCAGAAAAGCATGTCACAGTGCATTACATTTTTATTATTATCTGGTCTCCCTGTGAGAAGGACATCCAAGAAGATATCCTTCCTTGGTTTCTTTCTTCACACCAGAATTTTGAAGCTGGGTGTTGCTAGTTGAACTGATCTGCTACTGCTAGTCTCTGTCAATCATTTCCAGGAAAGCTGAGTGCGTTGTAGTGGTGAATAATCCCCCGAAATTACTAGCCCACATCATTGTTCATTCAACATTGGGGGCTGACCTCAGCTTTTTAAGTCGATCCGTTAAGCTGAAGCTTCGCAGTCAACCATCCACTTAATTTTGAAATGCTGTCGTGTAGCGTTCAGTCGGTGGTGCACAGTCCCTAGTTAGCTAAGTAGTCCTCTTAGCAATACAATACTAGTCCCAAAAATATCTCTCTCATTTGCAGTGTTTTGATTTGTCTTTAGTCCAAGAGGAACAAGTGCGATAGGAGTTGGCGAATAAGAACGTGTGTTTGTATACAGTGCACTTTGCGTAGACTCCCCTTTCCTTGCTTGAACTATCATTTATACATCAGTAATGAAATGTGAATCCTCCCACAAAGTTGTTTAGAAGAACATTCTGTAATTTGGTTGGATAGAATCCTGCTGACATAGGACCCACTGAGGAGCCTATCGCCAGCCTATCCGACTGTTTGTAGAGTTCATCATCAAATAAAAATTTACGTTCATGGTCAACCATAGCATCAGTTCTTTAAGGATCTCTATCGAAATCTCAATATTTATTGTTTCATTACTTATTTCCTAACTTACGTTGCTAACCGTTGCGATTCGAGAAGCATTGTTGAATGGTGATACCTTTGGTATTATTATTTCGAAATGTGTCTATGAATCTGAATGCATCTTTCACACTATATTTCTCTATTAGTTCGTGCAAAAGTCGAGAACCATTCAGTTGAAACATAGTATGGAGAATTTCACATGTCCCGTGTTTCGTCTACGTCTGATTATTTCATTCCAGATATATCACTTTTCTGATTAACACCATCTCTAACATATGTTCAAACTCAGATTTAACGGCTTGGAGTTTTTCTGGTGATAACCGCCGTGGTTTTGTAGAAACAGGTGGGCCGGCCGTTATGATGTGATGAGTGACGTTAGAAGTCACGCGTGGAATTTCAGGAGCCAGTTTGAAAACATCAGAAAAAGACTGAAGGACGTCATAGTATGGGCCAGCCGTGACAGGTGTTGAGTACACTGAGCTTATGAAGTGGCTGTGCATGACAATACGGGGGACAGAAAGCCTTGTGTTAGAATCTATCAACGTATGCTTACCAGCATCGACGAGCAACTGGTAGTACTATAAGAGATCCATACCAATAATGTCGGTGGGCACGTCAGCCACAATGAAGATCCAACGGAAAGAACGGCGAAGTCCAACGTTGAGGTGAGGTAATCTCCGACCGTATGCTGCGGTAGGCGAACCGTTGGCGGCACGGAGTTGTAGGGATGTTGGCCGCAGACGCTCGTCTGGTGTAGGTGGGATCACACTAGCTTCTACCCTGGTATCAACCAAGAAACGTATCCCAGAATGACGACCTGCGATTTAGGAGAGGCGGCAAAGATGTAGTTGGCCAGCGACGTTAGTCGCCATTACGTGCTGGCTCATGCATTTCCCGACTACTCGGCATCAAAGGTGCAAGCGCGAGTGCACATTGGGCATTGGCACCATAACGTCGGTGGTACCAGCACAGTCCAGTCGGGGAGTTTCGTGACTTCGGGTGCCTATTGCCAGTACTTGAGGAAGACCTATTACTAGATGAGTCTGTGCGACTACAGGCCTGAATTCTGGCTCTCACCTCTCTTCTGAAGCTACAAATCTCGTCAAGCTTGGTGATATGAGCCACTGAGTCAAACCTTGGTGACTTACCAGCAGAAGGATCCTCAAATTGGGCAGGACCGTCAGAAACCGAAGCCGAAACGCCCACTCTGGCCTTAGTGGACTCTACAGCCCTGTCGGCCTCCTGTGCTAACTGTAGTTAAGGAGAGTTGTGAAATGCTGCTCAGATACCCTGAACTGATTGAAGCAATCTTTGCAGACAAACCTGCTTCAGAAAGGCGTCATCGATCTTGAAACCAACCATTTGCCTAAGCATCTGTATGGACCTAGGGTCGCCAAGATGAACAACAAGAAAGAGCTCTTATACTTTCTGTTGATCTGTTAGTGCCACTCTCTTAATTAGGGCAACTTTGAGACCATCGAACAGGTTTGCAGATGGATCATCAAGAATGTCAGAAACTTCCGTCACAATGTTTTCGGGGAGGCTCACAATAACCAGGTTGGCCTTAGTTTCTTTTGAGTGAATATGTCTTAGAGCAAACTGAGCCTCCACATGACTGAACCATGCAGAAGGGTAGTGTCTTCAGAAAGTCGGAATCTGCAGGGTTATGGCCATCTGTGCAGGAGAGCCGTTTTCAGCCGTCATTTAGATAAGTTGTAGGCAAATTAAAATAGACGAATATAATATAAAATAAAAGAACACAAACACAATAATAATAGTATCAATGAGTGGGGCAGAAACTACGACAAGACGCCAAATGAAGCAAAATGTTTGAGAAGAGGAAGGGAAGTTGGCTTCGGGCTCACCACTTGTAAGTGCCCTAGGCTAACCTCTAGATCGGCCTTAACGTCAGCACCTACTAAACTTGCTTTCCTCGGTTAACCCTGATTAGTACACTACCTAACCTGTATGTACTGATGAATGAAGTCAAATAAAAGGTGATGCACTATTGTGTGCCCAGATACGAATTATATTAATACATTAAGCGAAAAACCAAAACTAATCTGTAGCAATAGTGTACTACTTGTCCGTTAACTGGCTGGGGTAACAAGCTCGAAGAGTGCGCTTAATGATACCAAAACGAGGGAGTGAGCCCCATGCGAGCAGTCACGCCGGAAGAATAAAGACGATGTGGCGCCATACTACATGAATGCGTTAAAGCAAAGGTTCAAACACTCAAGGTGCACTATACTTTAATATCATCACTTCTGTAAAAGACAACTACTCCTGACCCGTTATGAGGCTTTGTAATTATAAGTCTTTTCGCTATTTATCAGTCTGCTTAGTTCCTTTACGTGCTCTTTTGTCAAGAAACTTCTACAGTCATATTTGGTGTTTTTATATTGTCAATAACAATCTGATTCACAGGATTCGAAGTGTTCTAGTTTCACGTTGGAGGATGGAACTAGATCCTCTTTTATGATTATATAGGTTTCCTAGCTCAAGGTTCTTTCTTGTTTAGGAATTGATGGTATCGAACGTTCGCGAGTTGTACGGATTATACTAACGCAAGATCTTATACCAACAACCACTATAGTGTTCGTTCTTCGAGTACCAAATGGTAAAGCAAAAGACCAGATTTTGTCGTCCAAATACGATATATATTTTGGGACCAAATCGCGGGTAGGAATGAATGCTTAGCTAGCTAGTAATCGTGCACGCACGTGACACGACGAAGCACCAAATGGCGGGGATGCTTGACCGTAAGCCTTCAGCTAAACAAGTCGACTTAAACAGTGATGGTCAGCATCCAATGTTGAGTGATGATTGCTGTGGTTAATAATTTTGGGGAATTATTTACCGCTACAGCTCACTCCCCCCCTAGTGGGTTTGTGAGAACCCTAAGACATGACCAGCCGGAAGTAAAAAAATCTCGATGGTTCCCTGATGGGTGAAAAAAATCTTCCGAGCGGCTTGATGGAGAGCCTGCTGGTCTGTCTGCCTATGCTAATAGGGTGTCTGTACATAGCTTCCTCAGTGTTGTTCGTTGGATCCCGTGCTTCGTTTGTTTCCTGTCCAGTGCCCGTTGCACCTGGAAAAGAAAACAAGAATGCTGAGAACCTTGTCAAGAAAAATGTACCAAATAAGCGTTTTTTTTACCAAAAAAAAATGACATGCATGTACTATACAGTAAAATAATGTAAAGTTCAAAATATTGGGAAAAAAAATATACATCTTATATAATTTAATGTACGGTTATAGGAAAAATATCATTTACTTGTGTTAAATGACGCAACATAAAAAAAATTGATGTGTCACTCAGTTATGTGAGATAGGTGTGAAGGTATTCTGGGAATCTAACGTGACGTCCAGAACGCGTTTTTTTAGAAAGATCGACCGAAGGTTCGGTGGCTTTCGCCGTGCTAGGGAGTTCTTCGAAGACTGAAGTAGATTCAGTTACTTGTGAATTATCGGGTACGTTTAGCTCCAGGCTAATGGGGTTACCTTCCAAGTAAGCTGGTTTCAGACGGTCGATACTGACGGTGTCTTCGCGGCCTTTTTTGTCTAAAACGAAGAATTTATCAGTACGTTTAATCACTTTATATGGTCCGTCATACGGGGGTTCTAGAGGACGACGTACCGAGTCGCGACGAACAAATACATGTGAAGAAGTTTTTAAACAAGGGTGAACGAAAACATCAATGGACTGTGGTCGGAGGGGAGCAGGTTTAACTGAACGCATAGCGTTTGTAAGCCTGCTGACGTATGAGGAGTGATCTACTACTGGTGGGAAGCTCGAGGGAGAAACAAACTCACCTGGCAGTCGTAGTGTTGTGCCATATACTAGCTCAGAGGTAGTACAACCAGCATCGGTTTTTAAGGCGTTTCGTATCCCTAGGAGAACTAACGGAAGGGATTCAGTCCAGTGGGTGTTATTTGCAGCTGATAAACCAGCTTTCAACTGTCTGTGTAGACGTTCTACCATACCATTCGCTTGAGGATGGTAGGCTGTCGTTCGAAAACGCATGCAACCAAGGATTTTAGTCAAAGCGAAGAATAAACCGCTTTCGAATTGCCGCCCACGATCAGTTGTTATGGAAGATGGGCATCCAAAGTTTGCGATCCATCTCTCTACAAAGACGCGTGCGACAGTTTCAGCAGATATATCCTTGATGGGTACTGCTTCAGGCCATCGTGTGAAGCGATCGATGCAGGTTAACATATAGGTGTATCCATGAGATTCTGGAAGGGGGCCAACTAAATCTATATGGACGTGTTCGAAACGGGCATCAGGGATAAGAAAAGTGCCAAGGGGGCTTTTAGTGTGTCGTATTACCTTGCACTTTTGGCAAGCTAAACACGTCTGTGCCCATTCCCTTACTTCTTTGTTAATACCAGGCCAGCAAAACCTACTAGTTACGAGTTTGACAGTAGTTCGAATACCTGGATGGGATAAGCCATGCAACGTATTGAAGACGTTACGGCGATAACTTTTAGGCACGATGGGGCGAGGAGTACTAGTGGAAATGTCACACAGAATAGTATCCTTTCCTATACCTAAGGGTTTCTTGGCTAGTTGTAGAGTTGTTTTCGACAACTCACGCTGAAGCTCAATATCTTCTTTTTGAAGACGAGCCAGTTTCACAAGGTCTATGCCATCGATTTGGGTGAAAGAACAAATACGTGACAAGGCATCTGCCACAGTGTTGTTCACTCCGGAAACATGGCGAATATCTGATGAAAACTGTGAAACATAATCTAGTTGTCGCGATTCCCTGGGTGAATACTTATCTGAAGTTGAGTTCAGAGAGTACGTCAGAGGTTTGTGGTCAGTGAAAATGGTGAATTCACGACCCTCAACTGAATGTCGAAAATGACGTATAGCACAGTACATAGCTAGAAGTTCCCTTCCGAATGTGCTGTACTTCGTTTCAGCTACTTGAAGGCGCCTCGAGAAAAAGGCGAGTGGTTGCCATTCGTTGTTAACTAGTTGTTGCAGAACTGCGCCGATTGCAGTGTCTGATGCATCAACCGAGATACTCAAAGGTGCTGTTGGATCCTGATACATTAGAAGGGTGGCATCCGCAATAGCTTTCTTTACCTGAGTAAAAGCATGTCGAGCAGACGTGTCGAGTTCGATAGCCTTGTTGTTCCCTCGAAGGAGATCGGTTAATGGCTGAATTAGCGAAGCACAATTAGGAATAAAACGTCGGTAATAACTTACCAAGCCGTTAAAAGTGCGAAGGCACTTTACTGTCTTTGGCTCCGGAAAGTTCAGTATTGCTTCGACTTTAGTAGCCAGTGGGCGTATGCCCTGGCAGTCAATAGTGTGACCCAGAAAATCGAGTGAGTCAACGCCTATCTGACACTTCTGTATATTGATGGTAACACCATGTTGGCGTAACCTTTCAAATGCCAAGTCCAAGTGTCTAAGGTGAGTTTCCTTATCTGGACTGGCAATGAGGCAGTCGTCTAAGTATGCGTATACAAAGTCGAGACCGCGAAATACTTCGTTGATGAAGCGTTGGAATGTTTGGGCCGCATTCCGGAGGCCGAATGGCATACGTAGGAATTCAAAAAGTCCGAAAGGTGTGATGATAGCCGTTTTCGGGATATCTTCCGTTGCCATCGGGATTTGGTTATATGCTTTAACCAAGTCGATTTTGGAGAATATAGATGCTCCAGATAACGTTGCCGTCAAGTCGTGTATGTGAGGCAAAGGGTAGCAATCAGGAGTTGTTTTGGCGTTCACTCGCCGGTAATCACCAGTGGGTCGCCAATCGTTGCTATCCTTTTTCGGTACCATATGCAGTGGGGATGCCCATGGACTATTCGATGGCCGAATGATGCCAAGGGTGAGCATATGATCGAATTCGTTTCTGGCAATTCTCAGTTTGTCAGGGGCCAGTCGTCGTGCTTTAGATGTCACGGGCTGTCCTGAGGTTATGATGTGGTGCATAACATTGCTGGTTATACACGGGAGGTCGTTAGATGGGCAATTCAGTTCCGGATATTTATCAACAATCGGTTGAAAAGTTGGATCTAGGATTGCTTTCATCTTAACGATTGACAAGCTGGGGCCTACGTAAGTTATGCCTTTGATAGACAAACTAGTAGTGTTGTCAATTAATCGTTTACGGCGGACGTCTACGAGCAAATCATGATGATTAAGTAGGTCCGTGCCGATGATGGGCATTGTGACGTCAGCGATCAGAAAAATCCACTGAATAGGTTTGCGTAAACCTACGTTCAGATAGACGTATTTCCGACCATAGGTTGCAATTGGTTTTCCATTTGCAGCCTGTAGGTTGAGGTTAGGATCCTTCTGTCGATCTGCTGCTGTAGCAGGAAGGACGCTGACTTCGGCGCCTGTGTCGACTAGATATCTAGTCTGGCTAATTACATCATGGATGTAAAGTAAGCGGCTAGTGCCACCGGCGACGGTTGCCGCTAACGCGTGCCGGCGGGATAGTTTCCCACAGACTTGGAGGCTTTGTCAAAATCACAAGGTTTTCGACAACATTTTGCTTCCTTGCCATAGGTGTTGTGATACCAACACCAGTCAGGATTTTTGAGAGAACGTGTGTTGGACTTAGATCGTCCACGTACGTTTAGCCGTTGAGGGGATTTGGAACGACGGTAGGAGGAATTGCTAGGCTTGTTTGACCTAAGCATCTGCTGGACGGAGTTGATTAACTCTATCATTGCCGAATCCTTCTTCGAAGCCTGTTCGGTAACTGAGTATACTTCGGTAACTGGCCGTTTCGTTATCTCTAGAATTCTATCTGCAGAGACAGCTAAATCATCTATGAGAACACCCTGAAGTGTCACAAGTACAGTCTGAACTGACTGTGGCAGTTTGGATAAAAATAATTCTCTGAACAGTCCTTCATCGAACTGACTTTGGCCAATGATCTCTTTCATTCTTGCCAGCATGCTCACGGCTGAGTGATCTCCTAACTCGATGTTACGAAATAACTCATCCAGACGTTGTCGATCTGTGAGAACGTTTCTCTTGAGTATGGATGCTTTTAGCAACTCGTACGAGTTACTTACCGACATCTGCAGAGTTACGCATCTGCTGAATTCCCGCGGTAGAGCGTGAATAACTGCAAGGAACTGTGAACGTTGATCAGTTATGCCATGTTCACAAAAATCAGACTCAGCAATCTGAAACCACGTTTCAGCATTATCTGGCCAAAATGGTACTAGCTGAGTTGTTTTGGCGGTTGAGCGAATCTGAATAACCTTGGGGCTAGGATCACTCATGACGAAAAGTGTGCCGATAACAATATAGTACAAGAATAAACACAAAAAGGAACGAACTCACCGGGTTTATCTGCGTGTGAATTGAAGATGAAGTTCGAGGTTGGGCTCACCAGTTTAGGTGGCTGTAGGTATCGAGTGTTCGCGAGTTGTACGGATTATACTAACGCAAGATCTTATACCAACAACCACTATAGTGTTCGTTCTTCGAGTACCAAATGGTAAAGCAAAAGACCAGATTTTGTCGTCCAAATACGATATATATTTTTTTCCCAATATTTTGAACTTTACATTATTTTACTGTATAGTACATGCATGTCATTTTTTTGGTATTCTAAAAACTAACATGAACAAATGGAAAGAAAGACTTATAACAGAATCGATATTCATTAAGGTCACACCGGATACATGTAACAAGGGTGACTCAGTACAACTACCAACAACGTGGAATATAACTCAAATACAAAAAAACATGAATGAGCAAAAATAATGAACTATATATATGAGTACAGATCATAAATGTGTGAATCAAACAATTCCAACAGTGGTGTGAACACGGGCAGTAATTTTGCTCGAAATATTACCAATAACAAAACTTATCATTGCGTGTAAACTATTGAAATATAATTGTACTTTATTTGATCGAATCCACAATGCTCAAACTTTTTACTGATATTAATAAATAGATAACTGAAATTGACTATCATGAGAAAAGACGACTTACAAGGATTACTAATGCAGTGAATCCGATGCTGAAAATTGCCAGTGCCAATTTATCCTAGAACAAGATTTGACGAGGCGTTAAGCGATTTCATGTAATAACACCAAGTGCTGTTAAGCACAAAATATACACAAACACATAATGGAGGAAATTTCTAGTTCAGGTGGATGATTTTGATGTAATTGTGTTCTCTGAGATGGACAGATGATTCGTGATGCTTTCATTATCCTACTAGGCAACATTCTCATCATAGCGCATACTTCAATTTGAAGTGAGCTATTAAAATTCTCCACGAGTTTATTAGTCAACCCCGCTGGTAACCATGAACGTAAAATTGGTTGTTTTTGTGTGTTTTCACACCGTCTAGGCTACTTGCCTTTAGTGAAAAGCCTTCAAATAGATGACGAAGAAGTAATGGTCTCCTTCAACGTCACATCATTAAATACATCAGATGGACAGAAACTAGCAAACGAAACTGTAGAGCAGTAACTCAGCAACGACGAACACCTTCCACAACAATCAAAAAGACAAAACGCAGGTTGGATGGAATGCATAAATCTGTACCTGACAATGTACTTCTTATTCAGCGGCCAAATATAAGAACAAGTCAAAGGAACACACAGGAGATCGCCCATATCAGGTTTGGTCGCAGAAGCTGTGATGCAAAGACTAGAAAACATAATCCTACCAAAGATCAAACCCAAAATTTGGATACGTTGGGTAGGTAACACATTTGCGACAATCAGAAGAAACAACTTGGTCAAGACTTACCGCTTAATAAACAACATCGTAAATGACATCAGGTTCCCGGTATAAGTAGCATCTGAGGACAAAATTCCGTCAAGTGAACAACCACAGAAACTGAAGCTTACATAAAACCAACTCACGAAGGACAAATACTCAATTACAACAGCAACAACGCAGTAGCACACAAAAAGAGGTGAATACGACCATTATTCAAGAGAACCAGGCAGAATTTCAGCACTCATAACCTGAGGAAAATTCAAGAAAAATATCTCATGGACGTCTTCCAAAGGAACGGATATCTACGGAATTTCATCAAAAAGCCAATCTAACATATCAAAGTCTCTCAAGGAAAGCACAGAGAAAATCGCCATACCATATTAAAGGACATCCTAGAAATCAACGCAAGACTCTTCAAACCTTTAGGATTTGACGTCGCACACAATTCAACTAAATCAATCAATTCGGCTGGCTCGGTGTCAACCAAAAGACTCAACAGCCAAAGGAGATGAAACCAACATCGGTTGCAAAAACACTATATTTTTCAAAGTAGACGTCCATTTTGTCTTCGTATCCATGATCATAAGCTAGCCATCAAAAGACATGACATCCACTCAATCGCTCATATCGCTGCATACAGAAAACCACGAAGATCAATTTAAATGGGACAACGTTCGAATATTAGACTGCGAAAATACCAAGAATTCAAGAGAATTTTTCGAAGCCTGGTATTCCAGTGAATCGTCAAACAATAGACACATTGACATAGACAGGATTTCCCAGTCCATGAGAACGAGATCTCACACACAAAGGTTCAAAGTACAGGTCAAGGAAGAAATCAATACCGATACACGCAAGCTATAGGATGAGAAAATACACTGAAACAACCAATCACGACGTCCAATGTCACCGGGAGAGGTGACTAATCAACTCGTGGAGAAATTGAAGAGCCCAATTCAAATTGAAGTATTCGCTGAGGATGTAGCGTAGTATGGCTATGCAAGCTTTGCAAATAAACTAAACAGCTCAGAGAACACAATTACAGCAAAATTCACAAATATATTGGGGTTAAAATTGTTTGATGGTGTTGTTAATTGTGTACTGGTTAATGACTGAAGGTTAGAATCTGACCATGACCTGCAGCTGAGTTATGCTCAGGTATAGAGCGGGGTTAATACATCTCTGACAGTTTATTCGAGTCTTGCCCTAGACCGGAATTTTCACTTCACCAATCGTCATTACCCATTACGTGTGTATGCTTGCTTAAATCCCTGAGCTGCTTAAATCACCCATCCATCCAAATGCCTTGTATTTTTCTCCGCTTCATATTGTCTTAATTACCCAAACACCACTGTGAATCACGGTCTGTACACGTGCATATTTTCAAGTCAGCTTTTAACTATCCCTATGACGCTTATCGAAGGAAATGGATGAAAGGGATCGTGGAAGGAACAACACTGCTTCAGGTGATACACTATCGGTTTAAATTATGGGGTTCTATAGGGATTTAGGCTAATTTCAGTATAGATATCTTTGCAGGTCAACTTCATTTGGATAGATCACTAAAAAGCTGGGGATACTGTACAACTGTCTCGTCTTAGTCCGTGATTCTTCAGCAGTCCACACCCATGGCCCCATCAAGTATGGAACGAAGGAAATTCAGGCTGTGAGACCAAGCTTGGTGACCATATAGAAATTTGTGCCTGAATCCAGTGATCCGTGATTTCTGACTGTCTGAACTCGTGATACAATGTAACCCCCAACTGAAGCCTTTGAATCTCACTGAATTGACGTTGACATGATGGAACCCACTGGTCAGGACTTCTCAGTTCAGCTTCAGAATATCCATCTAGTAGGCATCAATGAGCTGGAGACTAATATTGAAATTGTGGGTATAGTTCAGTTTCATAGGTCAGTAAATTCCAACTCAAGGGTCCGTATATACAGCGAGCTTCGTGTCATAATTTTATAGTCCCCGTTTCAATCCCTGGCGTCGACTTGGTTCCCAGCTACAGGAGAGTCCTAAACTAAGACAGAATAGATGCCCAGTGTCCTCTGGTTTTCAATGGTCACTGAATGACTTAATTCTTGACGAAATCAACGCTGAAATATTGGCAAATATCAGGTTACGGGAATATTCTGCATTAGGTTAAATCATCTTACAATGAAACAAGCTGGAAATTCTGTGTTGTGTTCTATTTCGGCACTCCTCAGTGGTACTCACCCGCTGAGATTCGGACACAGAACCTTATGACCAGATGGCGGGCTTGTAGACCATTCAGCAATTGGGACGCAATCCTGGTGTCAACTAGTGACCAAACCTGTAGGCAATCAAATCTCCGTAAACCAACACTTAGTGTTTACATATATGTCTCTGAAACTGGTTTGATATTCAAGTATTGGTTTGTTGGGGTTCGACTGATTGGTTACAAGATTTCCTCATGAGCTGACGCTGGTTAGAGAAGTAGGATGAAACAGCTGTGCATTACTACCAGGTAGGTTCTCTAACCGATACCAGTTGACGATGAAATCCTGTAACCAATATGGTTTGAGTTGTCACTCATTCCCTTATCTCTTTGGAAAAATTAACTCAAATAAAAACTTTTGAGGAAATTTGAAGATAATGAGGTAGTTTTGGGTTTTTCAGTTGAATAAGGCAGTTCTGGAATTAAATTTTGTGGAGTTTCAGGGTTTCTAAGGTTTTGGCGACGTGTCTTGTTTCCTCAGACATTTTACATTATGTTACCTCAAAAATTAAATCTAACTTGGTAAATAATAAATTATGAGCTGAACCATTGAAAAACCAGGGAGTACTGGATAGCTGTTTCGTCCTAGTTTGGAACGCTTGAGTGGTTTGCACCTACCAGGATGCTAACTCATGACCTTCTGATTACTGATGGAAAAAGTGTAATTATTGCATTTTATCTTAAATTTATTACAGACATAAAATATTTCACATTTTCATTGTTCACTTACAAGTCCTGTCCCATAGTGGACACCAATTGAAACAGCTAAAGTTAAAAGCATGACAGTAAAATGGTTTATGACAAATGCAGTGTAATAAGGGTACAGATCAATTGGTAGTGTTGCACCTATTGTGATTAGTAAGATGTACAACACCACAGCTGATCCCGTCACTATAAGTCCCCATGTAAGCGTTTTCCCAATGAACGGTATTCCTGTGATTACAGATGCTAATATCGTCTATAAAACAGAAAATCATAATGTTTGAGTATATTGGAATATTATTTTGATCAAAAAAATATACTATCTGTCGCCTTATCATTTATTATCATTCTTAAGGTTTCCCAGAGGGAAATCTGGCTTCAAACGTTTTGAACGTGTCAGTAGGCATACCGCTGTTTTTATGAGGTAAGGTTTTTTGACATGGTTGTGTTCTCTGAGCTGGATAGTTAATTTGCAAAGCTTTCATCGCCCTACTAGGCGATATTTCCAGTGCATACTTCAATTTGAAGTGAGCTTTTAGACTTCTCCACGAGTTTATTATTCATCTCTCCTGGTGACCAACCTCGCCTAGATTACTAAGTCACTAGTATTCTAGCCGGTCCCAAGCCCGGATAAAGAGGGAGGGTTGGGGCGTGGTGCTAGCAACTCCACTCCCAAAACTTAACCAAATTGCTACAAAATTTTCAACGCAAAAACATATTGAAAATTCTAAAAATACAAACAATAACCTTATTTTTCGCTGGAATCGGGGAAGTGAAATGACGCAGGCTGGTGAAAGCCTTCGGGAAGCCAGTCAGCCGATGTGCCTTCTTTCCATGAAAGCGAAAATAAGGATGGGGACGTGGAATGTTCGTACAATGTACGAAACTGAAAAGGCTGCTCAGGTAGCCGCAGAAATGAGGAGATATAAAATAGAAGTGTTGGGAATCTGCGAGAGCAGATGGAACCGATGCGGAAGGTGCCAACTACCAACTGGAGAGACAATAATCTACTCCGGTCACCCAGAAGACGATCACGAGCACACCGAGGGAGTAGCCATCATGATGTCACCAACAGCGGCTAAAGCTATCATGCAGTGGGAACCAATCTCCTCCAGGATAATGACAGCCAGGTTCAAATCAAAAGGAAAGAAGGTTACAATCATTCAATGCTACGCGCCTACAAACGTCTCAGAACATGAGAAGAAGGAGGATTTCTACAGTCAACTACAAACAGTAATGGACAACGTCCCAAAGAGCGATATCAAAATCCTGATGGGCGACATGAATGCGAAACTGGGAGGAGACAATACAGGAAGAGAACTCACCATGGGTCGTGGGGCCCTCGGTGAAATGAACGAAAATTGTGAACTCTTCTCAGACGTCTGCGCCTTCAATGATTTGGTGATTGGTGGCAGTGTGTTCAAACACAGGGATATACACAAGGCAACATGGATTTCACCAGATGGACACACCAAAAACCAGATAGACTTCATTTCAATCTCAAGGAAGTGGAGACGGAGCCTACTGGACACAAGATCGAGGAGAGGAGCAGATGTGGGTTCAGACCACTATCTAGTACAAGGGACTTTCAAGGTGAAGCTGAAAGCCTCTAGGATACCTGGGGATAGGCCACAATGCAAGTTCAACACGCAAAAACTGAAGGACACAACCACAAGGGACATTTTCACTGCAACTTTCAGAGCAAAGCAAGAAACACTACGTGGCACCACTGAGGAATCATCCGTGGAAGACCATTGGAAGTCTCTGAAGGTGATTTTCAACGAAACGTGTTCAACGGTTTTAGGAAGAAAGAAGAAACAAGACAAGGAATGGCTCTCAACGGACACTTGGAAGCTAATAGAGGAGAGGAGAATGGTGAAAGAGAAAATGATTCAATGCAAAGATGGACAAGAGAAAGAGACGCTGAACTGAACTTACACAGCACTTGACAATGAAGTGAAGAAGAGTGCCAGGAAGGACAAAAGACAATTCTACGACAACCTGGCTAGTGAAGCTGAGAAGGCAGCAGGCAAAAGGGACCTGAGGACACTATATCAGATAACCAAGTCTCTATCCGGGAAGAGATCAACACAAGTGAAACCTATAAAAGACAGCCAAGGCAACCCAATTACCAAAGAAGAAAGACAGATTAAACAATGGGCGGACCACTTCAAAGGACTCTTGAACCGACCACCACCTACAACCCGTCCAGTAATACCAACAACAGCACGTACACAACTGCAAGTTGACACCGATCCTCCAACGAAAACTGAAGTCTTGAATGCAATCAAGCTTCTGAAAGCTGGAAAAGCAGCTAGACCAGATGGAAAACCCCCGGAAACACTGAAAGCGGACCTGGAGACGACAGCAGGTATGCTGACTCCATCATTGCAAAAGATCTGGAAAGAGGGAAAGGTGCCTACTGACTGGAGGAAAGGTTACCTCGTGAAACTACCAAAGAAGGGCGACTTAGGCCTCACTCTGCAAGAACTGGCGAGGAATCATGCTCCTGTCGACGCCAAGTAAAATCCTGAATCGCATCATCCTGCTGAGAATCAAGGACGCACTGGATACAGAACTCCAACCAGAACAAGCTGGATTCAGGAAAGGCAAATCATGTTCTGACCAATTTGCAACTCTACGCATCATCATCGAACAAAGCATGGAATGGCAATCAAATCTCTACCTCAACTTCATAGACTTTGAGAAGGCCTTCGACAGCGTTGACCGCGAAGTAATTTGGAAACTACTCGAGCACTATGGCGTACCCCAAATATTCATCAACCTTATTCAACAACTGTACGACAACGGCACATCTCAAGTGATCCACAACGGAAAACCCAGCGAGGCGTTTGGAGTAAACACAGGAGTCAGACAAGGGTGCTTATTATCACCAATGATATTCCTAATTGTGGTGGACTGGATTATGCGTCAGACAGCGGGAATCGAGAAGACAGGGATATCCTCGACCGACGGGAAGAACCTAGAAGACCTGGATTTTGTGGATGATTTATGTTTGATGTCACACAAAATCGAAGACTTACAAGCGAATTACGACCGACAAACTGGTCGAAGAAGCAGCAAAGGCAGGACTCCAGGTGAAGATAGACAAGACGGAGGTTATGAAAATCACCAACCAACAACAGCAGCAACATCCAGCGCCAATCACAATCAACGGGAGGGATTTGAAATAGGTTACTTCTTTCACCTATCTAGGGAGCATTGTCTCAACCACAGGAGGAACGGACGAGGATGTCCAATCGAGAATCGAGAAGGCGAGAAACACATTCATCAACCTGAAACCAATCTGGAAATCTTCGTCTCTCAGCCTGCATCAACAACAAAATTCAGATTTTCAACACAAACGTCAAGTCAGTCAGTTCTTCTATACGGATCAGAAACTTGGTGGGTCACAAAGAATATTTCCGGCAGCCTAATGCAGACCTTTATCAACAACTGTCTTCGTTCTATACTGAAGATTAGATGGCCGGAAAGAATCACAAACAAGAAGCTATGGGAACAAACAAAACAAAACAAGAACCAATCGCTCAACAAATATGCAGGAGAAAGTGGAGATGGATTGGACACTCGCTGAGGAGGCCGTTGAGTGACATCGCGCGTCAGGCCAACGCTCGAGTGTAACCCGAAAGGGAAGCAGCGAGTGGGACGTCCAACGGTGACATGGAGGAGATCGTGTGATGAGGAACTGAAACAGTATGGAATAACATGGATGCAAGTGGAAAGTACAGCACATAACAGAAGCAAGTGGAGGCGTGCAGTTGAAGCTCTATGTTGCACTAGGAACCCAACGGAACAATAATAATATTAATAATCTATAAGAAACTGTCAACTTCTCATAGATGCGAAGACTTCGAATCAGGGCAGTGAAAATCGATAAAAGCAGGTTTATTTAAGTTTTTATCCAGTCATACCAGAAGCCTAAACTACAAATCAGGGAATTTAAATGAATAAGTAACTTCGCACTGAATTTTACTCAAAAGAAAAATAAAATTAGAAATGCAAGTAGTCGAAATATAAATAATGGGGGATACATCTGCGTTATTTAAATAAAATGTTTATTCCTTTATGTTCCCAGTGGAACATGGGGCTTCAAGCTAGAGGCTTGAAGTTTCTGTAGCAGTTGTGGTTACTTTTACAGGATGGGGTTCCTAGCCACATGCCCAACCTTCTCTCTCCGGTAGTCTTATTACTGGCTTTGTAAGGCAAAGGAGTTCGTCAGCCAAAGATAGAATCCCGGAACACCTCTGTGATTGGCGAGCATTCTATCGCTGTGCCACCGACGCACACATTTGCCATTGAAAGAAGGAAAATCAGATACTCTGTGTTAAATTGTCAACAACACTGGAAATGAGGTGGCATTTAAATCAACGAGCCCGCTCAGAAACAAAATTTTGTCAGCCTAATGGCTCTTAAGATTTGGTTAAGCAAGAAACCATGAGGTGTAAGGAGAATTGAGTATATTTATAAATATATATGAGGAGTATGTTCTGAACAATAATTATGCAAAGATACGCTTACCTGATTTAATTTCTATGTTAGCATCAAAATCATGTTGATTCCAATGTATTTATAGCTTATCTGATTTGTGCTGTGCTGCATACTTATGTGAGTAAAGTATGCATCTCACAAAGTTGTTCTGTTAAATGGAGAAGAAAATGCGTGTGATGAATAGACTTTAGTCACTGTGTATGAAAATTAATTTGTTGATGTTATGAATGCGAAGGAAAGAAATAAAAGACCTTTGTACTGTTATTTTTCTCAGTCTGTTTTCAATAATTAAATATTATAAAATATATTATTTATTCCTTGAGATCACAGTGGAACCCTGGTCGTCAAACACACATTTCCATTGCACTCAAGATCATGTTCAATTTACTCTTGGATGTCCAACTTGTGGCTTCCCATTCGACGTCCACTCAGCAGATTTTCATTATGGTGTTAGTTCAGTGTCACTACGTGTTAGTCGGTGGTTCAGAGAGAGAATGCCCACCGGAAACCCACGTGGTCCAGGGTTCAACCTCTGACCGAAGGACTCCTCAGCCACGCTTCACCTGGCTAGCAACCCAACCCAGTAAAAATAAAAACACTTGATGCCATATATGGCTGTTAAATCTTGTTCCGCAGGAAATCACAATTAATTTATAAACTCTTAGGTGTTCAGAATATAAATCTGGTCCCTGACGTATGGCTTACTTAGGTGTTTTCTGGAGATTGTAATCCTCAGAGTAGCAGAGTAAAATGTCTTCTTCAGACACTCGGAAAAACGATTTTCGATGATTTCAGCTTAGGCATCATCTCTGAATTCTAGGTTCATGAAGAGAGATTTCCTAGCAACAGTAAGGCCCAGTGGCAGCGGCGATTTCTGCAACCCTCATGTTTGAGTTAATAAATCCAGGTGGATATCGATTTTGTAATAAAGTGTCAAGAAGAGGTTCCAGCACAGTCTTTACTGTATGTTTCGACCAGACCATTCAAATCTTCAGGCTCAGAGAACGTACTAAGTCTTGTTTTGAGACTGGTGGGAATTAGATATTCCTTAAAAACAGAAGACAAGGGCCAAGAAACAGATGGTTTATTGAGAAAATCAACGGATATTTATAGATTTTTATGTACATTATTTTCAGTGGAGAAGCGACGCCTTCTGACTGGTTGTTTTCTTGCTGAAGGTTCTTCTCTTCTCTTTGTGGCCGTTTCTCAAAGATGAAACCATATATCTGTGAATTATATTTCCACACTTTAACTCCATTGTGATTGGCTGGTGGTTTTCTCAAGGTTAATGTTTGTTATTGTTTTTTTATGACTCAGTATTATTTACTGGATGACATTTCGAACAAAATTTTTATTGTTCATAATCATATAAACTGTAATCACACGACTTCGAAACTTGCGTTTTATAGTTTTCTTTGTTCTCTCCTATTTGTCGTAGGGGTAGTAGAATTTTCCAGATATCTGGGACAAATGTTGAATCATTCCTATTACAAGTACTTGCAGTTGATTCGGTAAACAAAGCTTCTGTTAGCAATCTCTCCCTCCACCCTGTAACATTAGATTTTAAAACTGTCATCTTATTCCATCCCAGTGTACACTTGTGTGAAATTGCATGTAGTCCTATAATTGAACTATTCTCTAGATTTCTTATCGTATTCGGGTCGACTAATCAAGATGTAGACAGGTTTTTTATGCTCAGCTAGTCTGACTCACTGACTCTGTTCTACTACTTTGACCTATGTATTTGACCTCACAATCATCGCCGAAAGGATATTAGACAAACTAAATTGTTTTGTTTTATTGGCTCCACAGAATTGACCATTGAACCGACAAGCTTGTTTCTAATTGAGTTTGTGTGGGGGGTTTGAATGCCGGCCACTTTTATTCCTGGCTTGTTGAGAATTCTGGGTAAGGCTTCCGACGTTCCTTCCTAGTATGGAATTACTACTGATGATTCAGATTCCTTATTGTTGGTGTTGTCTTGCTCAGGTTTGACATGCATGTCGTCATCAATATTGCTATTATTATTATTATGATTATTATTATTATCACTACTATTGCTATTTTTTATTTTTTTACATTTCCCTACATACCTTCTGACTAGCTTATCAGGGTAATTATTAAGTTTCAAGGCTTCTCTTATATGTCTCACTTCCAGTCCTAGATTTTCCTTGGTACTACTCAGTTTTTGTGATCTGTCACTTAAACATTTCACCAATCCTATTTTCACTGACACAGGATATCTGTTTGAATGTGTGCGTTTCCTGTAAACACTAGTGTTAAACTTCACATCTTTCCTTTTTACGCTACAATCTAACATTGGAAGCTCCCCTTCCTGACTTTCCAATTCATAAGTGAATTGAATTACCTCCACCTTTGAGTTAATGTGTTCGAAAAATCTATCTACATCCTGTGTTTTAAGTACGGTGAATGTGTCATCTACATACCTCGACCATACTTTTCAGGTGGGGTTGAACGTTTCAATCGCTATGTCTTACCACTCATATATAATTGTCTATTTTCACAAACATGTGCCTAATTTGTTGTGTATTTTTTCTATAGTAATTCTCATCCAGTTAGAAAGCTGTACTTTATGTGTACTATTATTATTATTGTTTCCTTTAATTCCTAGAGAAACATAGGGCTTCAGCCATGCGTCTCCATTGCATTCGGTTCTCTGCTAGAGTCTTCACCTGGCTCCAAGTCTGCCCACACGTTTTCATCTCCTCTTCACATGACCTCCTCCTCCAAGTCACCCTCACGCTGAAGACCAACTCGCCGCTTCCCTTTCGGCTTCCACTCAAGCAATGGCTTGTCTAGTGATGTCACTTGATGGTTTCCTCGGAGTATGGCCAATCCATCTCCATTTCCTCCTGCCTTTTTGTTTCACAATCGGTTCCTGGTTGGTTCGCTCCCAGAGATCCCTCCTTGTTGCTGATCTTTTCTGGCCATCTGATCTTGGGTATTGAGCGAAGACAAATGTTAATGAAGGTCTGTAGTTTGTTTGAGGTGCTCTTTATGACGCGCCAAGTCTCTGGTCCATCCCTATAGTAGCACTGACTTAACATTCGAGTTGAAAATCCCGATCTTATTTTTGACGCTGAATGCTGTTGACCTCCACACAAACTTCAGAGTAATGAAAGCTTGTCTTGCTTTTCCGATTCTTGCTTTGATATCCTCGTCAGTTCCGTCTGTAGTTGAAACGATGCTTCCCAGGTAGGTAAAGCAGGTTGTTTCTTTCAGGTTCCTCCCATTTATGCTGATCGTTGTCTGTTGTTGTTCTTGTTCAGGAATCTTCATTACCTCTGTTTTCTCTATGTTCACCTGAAGTCTCTCCTATCTTTGATGCTTGCTGTGCCAACTTGTTGCTTTTCGCTTGCATATCTTCCAGTTTGTGGGAAATCAGACATATATCATTGGCGAAGTCCAGATCCTCCAAGTTGATTTTCTATGGGTCCATTTTATGCCTGTTTCCTCATTGCCCGCTGTTTGTCGCATTATCCAGTCTACTGCAATCAGGAAAATCATTGACGATAGTAGGCAGCCTTGTCTTACTCCTGTCCTCACTTCGAAGGAATCCGTAAGTTTCCCATTGCGGATTACTTGGCACGTAGCATTGTCGTACAGCTGTTGGATGAGATGTATTATTGTCGGTGGCACCCCGCAGTAGCGAAGTAGTTTCCAAATCACCTCTCAATCGACGCTGTCGAAGGCCTTTTCAAAGTCAATGAAGTTGAGATAGAGAGGTGACTGCCATTCCAAGCTTTGTTCAATGATGATCCGTAGTGTGGTGATCTGATCAATGCATGACTTGTTTCTCCTGAATCCAGCCTGTTCCGGTCGGAGCTTTTCATACAGGGTGTGTTTGATTCTCTCCAGTATGATGTGGCTTAGTATTTTGCTTAGGATGGACAGGAGCATAATTCCGCGCCAGTTCTTGCATTGACTTAGGTCTATTTTCTTTGGTAGTCTGAATAAGTATCCTTTCTTCCAATCCTCGGGTACTTTGCCTTCTTTCCACACCTTCTCCAGTAGTGGCGTCATCAAGTCCGCTGTTGTCTCTGGGTCCACTTTCAATGCTTCTGCTGGGATTCCATCTGGTCCTGCTGCTTTTCCAGCTTTCAGCAGCTTGATTGCCTTCAGGATTTCTGTTCTCGTAGGAGGATTGAGGTTCACTGGTAATTCTGCTTCCGTTGTTGGTATTGTTGGGCGCGTTGTAGGTGGTGGTCGGTTTAGTAGTCTTTTGAAGTGTTCAGCCCAGTGTTTCCTTTGCTCAACTTCTCTGGTGAGTGCCTTTCCATTGTCATCCTTCACCGGCTTAATTTGTTTCAAACGTTTGCCCGATAGGTGCCTAGTTGTTTGGTAGAGTGTTGCGAGGTCTCCTTTGCCTGCACTGCCGCTTGTTCTGCTTCACTTGCCATGGTTTCATAGTACTTTCTTTTGTCTTCTCTGGCACTCTTCTTTACTCTTTTGTTCAGCGTCTTGTAGCTTGCATTCAAATTCTGTTTTTGTTGCTCGTCGGTGCACTGGATAGTCTTTTGTTTCACCATCCCTCTCTCTTCTATCAGTCTCCAAGTGTCCGTAATGAGCCACTGTTTGTTCTGTCTCCACTTTCTGCCTAGAACTTCCATGCAGGTTTGACTCCACACTGTTTTCAAGTTGTTCCAGTGCTTTTCGACGCTGACCTCTTCACCAGTGTTGATTTGTGTCTCGGCTTCGTCCTTTATGCTTGCACTGAAGATGTCCTTTGTGTCCTGGTCCTACAGTTTTTGGGTGTTGAACTTGGCTTGTGGTCTATCTGCAGCTTCTGTTTCTCTGAAAGGTTTTAATTTGATTTGGATTGTCCCCTGTGCGAGATAGTGGTCTGAGCCAACGTCTTCCCTTCTTCTTACTTTCGTGTCCAGTAGGCTGCGCCTACACTTCCTTGAGCAGTATTAAGATGAAGTCAATTTGGTTTTTGGTTCGCCCATCCGGTGACACCCATGTAGCCTTGTGGATATCCTTGTGTTTGTATACGCTGCCACCAATCACTAGTTCATTGAAGGCGCAGAAGTCGGCGAAGAGTTCTCCATTTTCATTCATTTCTCCGAGAGCTTCTCTACCCACGATGAGTTCCCTTTCTGTGTTGTCTGGTCCCAGTTTGGCGTTCATGTCTCCCATTAGTACTTTAATGTCACCAGCTGGAGTATTGTCCATTTTTGCCTATAGTTGTCTGTAAAAGTCTTCTTTCTTGCAGCTTGTTTACTCTGAACCATTTCACCTTGTTCAGAATATTCTCGCTTTGTTTATTTTGACCGTGATTCAGCACTGATCTTCACCGTCTTGAAAGTGCTTTGTTTGAATGAATGCTCCGATATTAGTTTACGAGTCTCTCTATTTATCAGATTCGGGCAGGTAACTTCACTTGGAAATTGTCGAACTTTATTCATTGTTGACAATTAGTTGTGTGAATAGTTGGCCGCTACAGCTGATTGACAAATAACGTAGCTTGTCAGCAGATGATGTCGTAAATAAAACTGACAGTCAAGTACCATAGGAAATGATAGAAGGATTATTGATCTTAAATGGAGTTAGAAATGTGAGCTGTGTACGGAAAGTGAAGGTATTTTACCGTTTAAATAAGTCGCACGCTTTGATTCTGAGTACACCAGCCTCTCAAATTTATTCTGTATCTTCCTACCTTATTATTCACCAATAAACACATTTCAATTACTTCAATAATTTTGAACTTGTTCCCATTCAACCTTGTCTTGAATATCAACCAGTCCTCAGGTTGGGACTTAAGGAAACCTGGATCTGTGAAAGCTACTGAGAATTCAAAGCAGAGAAGAAATAATTTAATTCTTTACTGGAATTAGGGAGACTTCTCAATTCGAAGATGGATATCTTCAAACGGTGTAAACCTTCATGAGAATATACCAAGTACACTTTGCTCATTATTTTCCTGTAACGATCAGATATCTCATGATTGTGCTGCTCAAAGATTTACTTTCTCTTAATTCCAAACTCTTCTGTATGTGTTCAGAAAAATCTAAGATAGTGCATTCTCTCTGTTCCTCCAATATAAATGGAGGGATTAATCAGCATTGGCATCAGTGGTTCAGAAATCCGAGTTCATTTGCCGGTTTAAGTACTCCTTAATCTCACCTAAGCGGTAACAAGCCCAAAAAGAGGAAATTTTGAAGGTGAGTCTAGAGATAAGTGAAGGGATAGTCAGGAACTGCACATAATAACGTGTATCTTAATGAAATATATTTAGACGTCTTTTAATAAACAGGTATCTCGATATCGGAATAATGATACCACTAATTACGTTATACAGACAAGCTGAATAAAGTAGTGGTGCCACTTCTCTCCTGACTAGTAACAATTCAGCTAAGATGAGGTCTTTCAAATGAAACTATTTTTCAGCGATAACATGAGCAGCAGATAATATTCTTATTCCACATTTATGTTTATATCACAGTTAAATACAACTGATGCGTCCTTGGTGCAGTGTTAGAATCCTCGCCAACCAAGCATATCGTTGGGGGTTTCATCTCAAACCGATGCATTCTTAAGCATCACTTAGCTGGTTATAGGTCGGTTAAAGAGGAAAGGTTGGGTGTGTGTGTGTGCAGTAGTCCTACTCCCGTATTATTAGAAACCACTGTGGCTGAAACATCAAAGCTTAAGCTTGAACCCATACGTTCCACTTCGAATGCAAAGAAATAAAAAGCCAGACTGACAGAATTCAGTCTGCACTAAAGAAAGGACTAGATACATCACACTAGTTACTAGTGTTCAATTAAAGTATCCAATACAGTCCTACAGGAGGTCAATCGCGAGTCAGCCTGAATGACTCAGTGGTAACGTCTCTGACTGCAGGACTCCCTGGGTGACGTGACTTCGAATCTTAGAAGGGAAGTGAGTTCCTCCTTGGTTGCAGATATGCCTTGCTGGCTGTTGAGTGCCAACTAGCACGAAACCTAGATCAGGCAAGGCTTCCTTCCGATTGCCTCCAACCATCTGATATCATTAAATGAATGTGGACTGTGATGGCTATTTACCTAGAATGGTGGCCACATCACAAACCTGACTGACTGATAGAATTCAGTCTGCACCAAAGAGAGGACTAGACACACTACACTAGTTACCAGCTAGTGTCCAATCAATGTATGCATAAATTTCATGTATCTGAGGAAATTAAAACTTGATTTCATCCATTTTCCATTTTTATCATATTTGCGGGTTTTTCATTCAAGATTTTAGATGTGTATTACAAACAAAGGCTGGTTAATACATGCACATTTAATTCAGTAACCTATTTGACAGTAAGTGATTCATTCAAAATAAGATTAAGTCATATGTCTTCTGTTTGAACGCTTTCTGAATTCAATAACTTTTAATGTTGCTGTATTACCTAATCCAGAGGATTCATTTGGAAAGTCTCCATTATCTTTATGCAAAATATCTCCACTGATAACTTCAAGTTAACGAGTCTTATCTGTTGACCATTCAGCCACTGGGACAAAGTCCAATTTTATATGTAATGTAACTACTGCCACTGCTCAGGGCACCCACCAACCATTGTCACTGTCAAGTCTATGTTAGTCACACCTTACTTGATGGACTCCATTTAGTAATACATCTCAAGCAGTCTTATCTCATCATCAGTCACTAGTGTGCATTCAATTCATTTTCTAGTTCTTACAGATGGACAGAAATAAGAATAAATGGGCCATTGGATTCCTTTCGAGCTTGCCTTATCAACTTGTAACAACAGAAGGCATGACATGGAAGCCAAGGTATATTTTTCATTATTCAAACCACTGTTTATATATATATATATAATTTATATTCGTTATAAGAAAAAGGCACAAACAGCGAAGAAAATTTTCTTTTCGACGATTCATTTTCATGAGCTGTACAATCGTAATTATAATTAACAAAGAAATCCTTAGACCAATCAGATACTGGTAAATTTTGTCCTTGGAAAATTGTATTACATAATGTAAGGTGTAAGAAGGGATGACTAATTGTAAGTTAGAAAGGAGACAGAAGTTGGCATGACGTAATAAGTGTGAGATAGTGAATAATCAATAATCTCGTGTAAAATGGACAGGGACTAGTGGAAAGGCTATAAAGTGTTTTTGTATAAAATATGTATGAAAAGCAATGTTATTAATAAACAGTAATAGAGTGGTAATAAAATGTGGATGATGGGGACAAAAATGATAATAAAAGTATTGATAAAATAAAATAATAATAGTAATAATAGTGAACTTACATAATAAAGGAAAGAAGCAAAATTGTGGTGAGAACTTTACTTTGGCCATGGTAGGGCGAGAGAATGTATGTATCGCTTTTGTATGCAGAGGTCCGGTTTTATCATGTCATGTCATGATAGCCGATTATGTTTGGATCAATGCAGATAATGTTGGCGAATACAAAGACCTGTGAACAGGCGGTGTGTTAACGATTCCATAATTAAACGTTTTGTAAATACAGCCAACTCTTGTCAGATAAGGTTTATTCTAAAAGCATTAATAATATAATGGCTTCAGTCCATAGAGTATTTTTGAAGCAATATGCAATTTCCAGCCTGTAATACAAGATTATCTCTCTCTCTCTCTCCACCATAGACAGAAGCTGTAAAACACCTTAAGAATAACAAGGATATAGTAATCACTAAATCAGGCAAAGGAAATGCGACAGTAATATTGTGACGACAGAAGACAAGGGCCAGGAAACAGATCGTTTATTGAGAAAATCAACAGATATTTATAGATTTTTATGTACATTATTGTCAGCGGAAAAGCAACGTATTCTGATTGGTTGTTTTCCTCCTGAAGATTATTCTGCACTGCTTGTGGCCGTTTCTCAGAAATTTAAGCCATATATCTGCCAATCGTATTTGCACATGTTAAGTCTGCTGTGATTGGTTGTCGAGTTCCTCAAGGTTAACCTTCGTTATTGTTTTTTTCATGACTCCGATTCGGGACGAACAATTCACGTAAATATTTTTGGCTTGCAGACAGCTCTCACCACACCTTAAGAGGATAACACAAAATATCAGTACACTTTTGAAGTAAAACGCTTAGTACACCATCGGCACCTAAGTTGTGTGATGCACTTAAGGATTTGTGAATTGGTAATACATTCTTTTCACTAAAACCTGGGAAATGATCATTTACAAGGATAAAAACATCCGGTCCAGTTATGTTAGCTTGTAGTCTTACGAAAGATCGACTCAAGGCATTTGCGTTAGAATAAACACCACTAGAAATTTGCTTTCTCCTTGTAAGTTGATTAAAATTTTTCCAGATGTTTGAAAAATTCTTACATGATAAAAAGTTTTCATTATATTTCAGACTTTATCAGAGAGTTTAAGGTTCGAACACCTGCATTGTCATGTGATTTATACAGATTCTCTTTTTCTCCTCCCAGCTTTTTTAGTTGTGTAGAAGAGGTCCTATCAAATCTCTTGAACAGTATTTCAGTAGGACAGCAAAAGTCCAAACAGAACTTGAGATAGTAGGTGATATTAGCGACAGTAACGTCTGACACTTCATCAAAGAGTGGGTTGCAGTCAGTATCATGCAACATACATCTAAGTGCTTGAATACTGTCATGTGAGTAGGATCGTTCTTGTATTTTCTTTATTAGGTGAACAAAAACCCCTCAATGTAACTTGCCATACACTTTCGGTTAAATACGAATAATCCAATGGTCGAAATTCATCAAAGGAGCTCTCCTTAGAGCCTCGTATATGTCACGATCGTTTATGAAAGTCAAGTCTAGGGTTTTGCGTAGACAAGTATTAAATTCGACAAGGTTCTCTTGACCAAATGATTTGAGAAAGCTGTGATGGCAACAATTAATATCCCCAAGGACTATAGACGAGGAATTTCCAAAGACAGAAGCAGCGAATTCAGTAAACTCTTCAGAGAAGATAGATATATATTTGAGAAACTGCAGTCTGGTGTCGTATAAACACTTGTTGTGTATATTTTGCAATATTTACTTAAATTCTTTGGGTGACACCTAACAGTGATGCAATCAATATTATCATTAGAAAACTGAAAACACTTAAGATTACATGTAGACCACTTAGTATTATGCTGGATGTGCTTTTGATGACGCTAGTACCAAATCTCTGGACTGTTTAGAGTCAGTGAGTTGACATTAATATTAAGAATCCGGATGTAGTTCCTAGTGTTGAGTGCTGTCTATCCTTACAATGATTTCAGTGGAAAGAATTCCTGTCTCACTTTCTCAGTCACGACTGGCCTCCCCATCATCTTTCGTTCCACCGCATGTGGTTGAAGTAATCACGCCCATTCAAGTGAAGGAAACCGCTTCTAATTTGAATTTCTGATATTACTAGACCATCATTAAAACTCCTAATGCCAATCTAATGTATTTAGAAATACGTAAAATTAGTGTATATTTCTTGGTTTCATTGAATTTTACTATACTACTTACTGATATTAAGTAGTCAAATGGTTTCGTGACTAAAAACCTGCCTAGTGTTACTTTCTTAGCTTGTCCCTCGGAATATACTCAGAAAGCCAGAAAATAATCTTTCTTTCTGTCATTCCAGTTTATTTACTACCGCAGTTGCATGTAAATTTTTAAACGCAGGTGACATCAGCAGGGAACTTTTCTTGTTTAGATAGTCCTATTGAGAATGTCATAGGCATTTGAATTAATGTGGAACAGTTCATTTCCACTGCTCTGGGGCGATTTTAATGTGTTTATAAAATATATAAATATGACGTGTTTATCCCTACTAACATTGCATCCTGACAGTTGTGGGCCAGTTTTTGTTGTTTAATATTTACTTAACTCAGTGAAGCGGAAGCGCCACAGACGAGTAGGTGTGTTTAGCATATCAGTTAAAGTGTTCACGGCGTCAGTCCCACTCAGTAGTCCACTCGGTTATATCAGCTGTCAACAAGATGATAAATTAACGACAAGGATCATAACAGTCTGAGAAGAGCCTACAAGAGGACTTTTAACGCAGCTAAGTTATACCGTTTATTCACTAACCAACCAATACTCAATTCAGAAAACAAAGACGAACAGCCCTCTTTCGCCTCTACCATGTGCATTCACCAGTTTAACTGTTCGTGTGGAACAAGTTAAATTGGATGTTCGGTAAAGCACGTCCATTGTCTAATTCCTGAACACTTCACATCTTCGTTTGGTAAAGGTTCAAATAAAGCTATATGCAGCTCAATACTAGCTCATCTCGTCGATACTGGACATCAAGTCGACTCTAACAAAGCTTTCAAAGTTATTTATCATATTTCATCCAATCTCTCTAATGGCCTACGAATACGATTTTTACATACAGGAGAGGCAGTCGGAATCCATCTAAATAGCCCCTTTCTTTGTCATGGCCAACCACATAATAAAGATTATAAAAACGATTCCTCCCCCTTCCCCTTGTAATCATCTTTTGACCTTGTTATTCTTACAATTCTAGCTAACTCTATTAACTTGTTTGTATTTTACGTAGTTCTTCTAGGTCATCATCATTTCAAAAATTTCTCGATCATATAACAGCTTATAATAATAATAATAAAAGTTTTTGTATTTCCCAATGAATGAAAAACAAAACGATATTGTTTTTACTGACGTTTCGCTATTTAATGCTAATAGCTTTATCAAAGTATTATTAAACCGGAATTTACAAAATCTCAGCATATATATAACAAACAGTTAGGGGGTGAGAAAATAAACATAGGTTAAGTTAAAGGGACATATTGAAAGTAAAAATAGCGATGAAGATAACTATACCAAATAACAAAGGTAATAGTATGTCTGTTATGATATCGAAAAAAGAAAGAAAGGTTTACTAACTTGATCATCGTTCGTCTGTCTGGGGCATTTTTAGTTGTTAAGTTGGTGAATTGGTAAAGATAACAAAATCATCATGTGTAGATTGTTGGATTTGATAAGTGTATGAGATTATAAAACCAGCGTGTGTTTACATAATGAAAGTGCTTATCACAGCTTGTTGCTAACCCCCACTAATTAACTTATTTTGGATTCTGTAATTAATTTTCGCACATCCTTCTAAACTTAGATATCTTGTTACTAACATCTATGAGTTAGTTGTTTTCATGGCTTTCAACCTCTAAATTTCATCCTCCGTTTAACTAAAACTGATGGACTAGAATAACCACAAGACTGATTAAATTTCTATGTAAAAAACTATTTATTAGTGTACAGGCGATGTTAAGGAACTATTTGAAAAGAAGTGCATATTTCTTCACTCAGTCTGTTGTGTTTTCCCATACACAAATCGCAAATTGTGAGGTATCTATGGCTGAATGTCTTCAGATGCCTTATCACTATAAGTCAATAAGAAAACAACCGACAAAGCTGTGTCAGGGGTGATCCACGGAAGTACTAAACGGCCTGGGAATGTCCGGATAAAGAATAAAGGGACTTGAATAAACAATGTTCAACAGAGAGAGGCATATAAATGAACAATATATGACAGATATTGCCTATTTATAGGAATTTATGAGATAATTAGTGGGGATCAAATAGAATAATAATATATTAAGTGATTTAAATTTCAACAGCAAACAACAGTTTTGGTTATGGTGTAACAAAATATCAACACATACTACTTACTATGGATATGTAGTAGGACGTTGGACACAAAGCGAAGTATAACAAAGGATAGGTAAGAAAGGAATTACCACTCAATGGGTTCACTGATGTTCAATGTAAACGCTGTTCGAATCAAGAATGTGTACTGAATTTGTTAGGGATTGTATGCGGAATAATTGGTATCCTAAACTTTACTGAACATCGTTACTCAGAAACAAGATATCACAAAGTTGAAAAATAATACCTCAGAGCAAATAACACTTATTCAGCTTGAATCAACTCAGTCAAATATTACACAAGTGGAAATAAGTATATTGTCGAAGAAGTAAACACTCTTAAGCCTTCCAGAAGATGTGCGACTACAAGTCATTGGAAATGTCAATGAGGCTGCTAAATCAAACAACGCAGTGAGGTGAAAAAGGCTGATTAAGGGCCCGGAAAGCTGACCACTGCAAAGCAAATGTCTTGAAAACCCTGAAAGGTATGTCCATAGTTTTTCTAGAGTAACTGGTAATACGTAAGATCATCGTGTGTTACATGCTGGAAGCAATCTTTGAAAGGGAAGCTTTAAATTAGGATTTTATGCATGTTCCAAGTCTTGAGATAATCCAAATCATATTTATATATATAAATGTGTCTCCAGGTATTCATCAACTCTGACATGCAAGTATAACCTCAACAGAGATACGTATGGAAAGTAGCACTAATGTATAAGCAGAATTCAAGCGTTGTGACGGAATACAGTCCCGTTGCACATGTTTTGTATTGATTTGCTGAACAGAGACTCGGTGATTAGACTGTCTCTTTCTCGAAATCTAACTAAGTCGCTTTTCACTCCTGTATACCACATTATTTTTTGATTGAATACAATCGAATGCACTGGAATGGATGAGGTCTTCTTTAGATTATTTAACTTATGAGAGTCAGTCATTTGAGGTCTAGCTAAATTCCTAAGTTCCAATAATTTAATTGACCCTTATTTACTATTTTCAACTATTTGCAATTAATGGTGTTCTCTGAGCTGGTTGGTTTAGTTGCGAAGCTTTCGTCGGCCTTCTGGACAACATCTTCAGCGCAACTAAACCCACCAGCTCAGAGAACACTATTAATTGCAAATCATCCACCTGAGCTACAAATCTTCTCTATTTTCAACTAAGTAGTAATTATTTCTATGCGAAAACCACTGTATTTCCTGATTGGTTGGCTGAAGGTTACCTGTGCGTTCACATTCCATTGATCTTTATAGTTTCACTTTACCGTACACCTTATTTTTAGAGCAGGACTGTAGACGCCTTAATTTCCTTCATGTCAGTGTTATGATGAATAGTTTCTATTATTCAAGGTGAGTTTTACAAATGAATGAAATGTCTACGGGATAGTTATTTAGAAAGAATACTTCTTTTATCTGTTTCATTTGAATATTTGAGCTCACTGGTTAGCCTGCTTTGACATAAAATCTTTCATAGGTGTCTTTCTAAAGCAGACATCGTTAATAGAATCACTTCCTATTTTCGAAATATATAAATTGGGTACTACTCAGCTGGAATTATGTGCGAATTTATCCAATAACGTGATAAAACATTGGGATACATTCAGTTGACATCTACTTGGATATTTTGCATACTGGTTAGTGACATTTGAAGCTTTCGATTTCACTACAGTCACCAGAGACCTGTGACTGGTTATATTACGAATGAATAGTACATAAATAACCGTTTATCACGACACATCGGTTCGTCTTTTATTGGTCTACTTTGATGGCTAGTTAGTCAAGAGATTGAAGGTTAACAACAAAGAAAGTTTGATAATTTCCTAGTGAATTTCTTCTCCAGCAGATGGTGAATAGGTAGACTGGTTAAAATGATATCGGAACATCCATTCAAACAAAGATGTTTTGAAGAAGATGAGTTAATGAGGTAAAATGGAAGTGCTGGGTGGAAATGAACTATGCTGGAAATGAAGAAAGTGCAAATACTCAGAGCAAGGTAAATAGCTCAGAGCAAATAAGTTTCAAAAGAAATTGGAATATTAACGATAAATATACAGGAAGTGTAGTCTTTTAATAATTGGATAAGAATTACTACAGACCAAACAGAATGCGAACACATCAAATGAAGAGTAACATTATGTCAATGGACCATTATGTTTGGTTATTGTAGTGATCAAAGGTATACTACTTATCAACAGTGAGCAGCATGAAGATGAACACAAAGAAGAAGCATGTCATTGAAGATTCTGTGATTCGACAGCAGTTAATGACTGATGCAATGCTTCTAGTCGTTTGTTTGGTGCAGACTGAATTCTATCAGTCAGTTTATGAATGTGGCCACCGACAAGCTGGGTGGCTCACTATCACGGTGCACTGTTAATTGTTGATATTAGATGGTTGAAGGCAATCGGCAGGAAGCTTTGCTTGACCTAGGTTTCTTGCTAGCTGGTACTCAGCAGTCAGTGAGGAGTATCTGCAACCTAGAAGGAATTCGTGTCCCTCGTGAGATTTGAAACCACGTCATCAACTGCTACAGTCAGAGATGTCACTCGAGAGCTATTTAGGCTCACGACTGACCTCCTGTAGAGCTGTGTAGGATACTTTGATTGGACAACTAGTATAATATATCAAGTCCATTATTCGGTGGAGACTGAATTCTATCAGTCAAGTTTAGAAAATAATTAATATTTCCCTTCGAAATCAGAAAAGTATTCTTTGAAGTGTTGTGCAGTCAGATCAGTACATTCTATAGTTTACTATCACTACATCTCTGTCTTCTTATCTGTGATTTTAGATAACAAAAATTGTCATTCTTATAAAATATTATTATTATTTATCGCTTGGGTTCTGGATTGCTTCAGCATAACACTACCATTCCAGTTAGATCTTTATACTCTCCTTTAGATAACCCCACAATGGCTCAAAAGCATTCATTTACTTCTCACACAATCGGAACATCTATTGATTTCTCCAATATGATTCTGCTCAACATTTTGATTCGGGTATACACGAATAAGACGCCATGCCATTTCTTACATTAGGTCTTACATTAAGTCATCTTTCCTCTGCAGTTTGACAAGTTAATATTCCTTTAGTCGACTGGTAATTTTTCTTCCTTCCACATTTTCTGCAGGAGTAGCGTTAGAACATTCACTGTGGACTGTGGTTTTCAGTTTCCAGTGACTCTAGAGGAGTTAAATGCTGATTTGTTGTCGTTTTTTACTTCTTTTAAACCGCCGATTTCTCTTGGCCTCATCTAGATTTACCGCACATGATGTCACTTTAAAATGCAAGTCCCTATTACCTGTGCTCATCGTTACAATCGCACTTTATCAAAAATAATTTGAGTGACTACTGTACATTATGCGAAACATCATGCACAGTTTGCAAAATGTGTATCCTTGGGTGGTAAATCATCAGACAAAGGTTAAGAAGTACAATCTCTCATAGTCCACTCATCCTTTGACTTTCTAACTTCTAATTATTCTTCGGTAAACAAGATTGAATTTTCTTCTGTAACACCTGGTAAAATAGTGATGAATTACGCTACACATACATTAAAATCATCATCACCATCATCAAAGTTGCTGGTCGTCTAAAGCCTTAATTTCCATCCAATCAATAATTTAAGTATTCAAGCGTTTGTCTGTGGGGATTTGATTAGCTACAGGAATTCACCATAAGCTGACACAGCTTAGGGAACCATTGAAAACCATGCTACTTAGCGACTCTTCAGTATCAACCACGCAACCACCACCGTAGTCCGAATCCAGGATCACTCGGATTGAAGGCGAACCCATATAACATTTAGCCACTAGGAGTTGAGTCGCTGTCCATCAATTCCACCTTCCACCAATTTGTGATTTTAGCCTGACAACCAACCAGTGTCGTCGACGAGTATTTATAATACTCGAATGTCGTCGTTCACTGTGACAATTCAAAACATACTGTCAAGTAGCACTTGTCAGTTCTGATGGAAATAAAATCGAAGTTTATGAGCAATACATGGTACATTCGGATAAGCATAGCACATCACGCTGAGTCCTCTGATAATCTAAAGGAATTCAAAGAGTTTAGGGTGTCGAAGTGTGGTGTGTTACATTTCCATCTTGAACGACGAAATTCATCAAATAGCCAAGAAGCTAGCTAGATTTCAGGTGGTATGAATGGATTTGATCAGTCGAGCTGAATCTCCCCTAGTCTCAACCAAGCGAACTGGCAATACGGTGTCAAGATGACGTCTAATTGTCCAGCAGGCACCATGAGTTGACCTGAGTGGCTTCCAACTACTGATATAATTCAGTAGTATTCACCATCATAAATAATTTTATGTGAGTATTTGAATATAATGATGGATATCACCGAGTGTACTTTTGATCATGAAGTTTTTCAGTGCAAACTACCAAGTGTATTAAGGGTTATATCAATTCTAATTTGTTTAATAAATTAAGTGCGTTTATTAATAATTCATTGAAGCCAAATTCCACTGTACTTTGTTCAAGCACACTTAGGTGTATTTATTTTTGTGAATGTTATGTGAAATGAAATAATCAAGTATTCTTAATAGTGCGTTGTTTTTCTAAGACAAGTTCTTTTCACATACGTCTGTCTGACCATGTTTACGGGTATTGTCTGAAACACTATCGATTAAAGAATATTGAAATTTCTACACATTTTTTAAAAGAACACTCCAAGTAGTGCTGAGTTGAATTTCAGTGGTTGTGATGGGATACATTGTTGGAAGTGCATCATCTATTGGTGTAGACATTTTACTCACTATATCCATTAGTGTTGTAGAATCTTACCGATGCCTTCAGACATTTTATGGTATACTTCCAACCAATCATATTACTGTCATTATTACTATTCCCTTAGATTCGTAGTGGAATATGAGACTTCAGCAGCTCATCCCCACTTGACCCTGTTTTCTGTGGTTTTAATCAGATGGTCCCACGAATGCCCATAGTCTCTCACCTCCTACTCACACAGTCTCTTCCCTATCCACGTTGCCCTTGGACGCCCTATTCGGGTTCGACTCAAGGGCCTGAAGTACGATGCTACGTAACTGTCTCCTCAGCGTGTGTTCCATCTATCTCCATTTTCTCCTCAATATTTGTTGAGTTATAGGCACTTGATTGGTTCGTTGTCAGAGTTTCTCACTGCTAATTATTTCTGGCCATTCGATTTTCAGTATGGAGCCACCGAAGTCAGCTGTTGACAAGAGTCTGGAACACCCTTTAAGAAAACGTTTTCTTGGAGTTTACTGAAAACTTTGACCACTATAGAAGAACTGACTTAACTCTGGTGTCGAAAATTCAAATTTTGTTCTTTATCCTGAGTGATTGTAGCAGATTTTCAAACTGATTTAGGGGGATGAAGGTCTGCCCTGCCTTACTGATTCTGGTTTTGACATCCTCTTCCAGGCCGCCAGGCGAATGACTAGGGTCAATTTATTACACTTCAACAGGACCTCTTTTGTGTGGTAGTGAGCGTTGGAGTGAAACCTGTACAGACCGAGCTTAAGGTTTCACCAGGAACTGGGAATATGAATTTTAGTATCTCAACCGCCTGTCGAATGCCATTGATTAGATTCAAATGTGTTAGCCTTGACAGCGAGATTTTCATCTACCGATCTGATATTCTGTTTACTAAACGTTCGAATATATGATATAAACATTTGCAGTTGAAAAATCAAATATGTGTCATGCTCAATTCCTCATCATATATTGTCAAACATAAAAGGCTAGGTGTGATGGTGAAGCATTTGTCTGTTACACATTAGGATTCTTTGTATTCTGACTGACTCAATGGAACTCAATTCATACTGACTATTATGGTTGATATTAAATTATTCCTTTGACCTCAGTCAGGAATATATGACTTCAGAAGCACATCTCCACTTCACTCTGTTCTGTGAAGTCGTTTTCACGTTTCTCTATGATAGTCAATAGACTTTCGTCTCCTCCTTATACGATGTCCTCCATATCATCCTCGGATCCACGCCCACCTTGTCATTTCCCATTTAGGTTCCAGTGTGTGTGTGAGGTCATTCAACAGTCTCCTTAGCGTATGTCCAGTCTAACTGCATTTCCTTCTGTAGATTTGTTGGGCAATAGGCTTCTGGTCGATTCATTCACACTATTCCTTGTTGCTCATCGTCTGTGAAATAGTGAACGTCTAATTCCTAATGCCTAATATTCCTCTAAGTGTTTGTCACTATTCTGTCGTTGTTTCTTCTTACGAATCCAATGCCCACCATACTTAGAGACTTCGTCAATGCTTCATCAGTAATTTTATTTATGAAAAGAATATTGGTGAGATTCTGACGGTCGACTACCGACGCCGGATCAAAACAGTCAAGTTTAGGAAATTTTACCTATGGAGCTGAAATGTTTCTAAGCTGTACAAAATCTCATCCAGCTGCTTCCTAGTTTATATAACTTCAGTTGTTCTGATATTAGATACTTAAGCGCTGAAACCTGGCAGCGTTCTCAGATATAGGAATACATGACATCATGATGACTCTTTTAATGATTCATGGGCTCTAGAGACGAAAGTTCTTGAGAATCACTATGCGAAAATGTAAACAGTACACTGTATGTAATGGGAAGTCTTCTACTGTTTTCCTCAATTTAACCGATGTCCTTCAAGGTGCTGTTCTTTCTCCTTTTTTGTTTTCTTCCTGTTCATATGACTTGACTCATTCTGATGAAGCCAGTTTTGTTAGGCATTCCAACAACATGACTGTTTTCATGCTGGTTCTACCTCAATCACATTGTTCCAAAATGAGAAGGTTTTTATCAGAAATCAGTCAGTGATCCTTGTCAGATGGTCTTGAGCTTGATCACTCCGAATTTCAGATTATTAATTTCACTTTCAGACACAAGAACGATTTAGATGAACTGGTTGATTCGCATGATTCTCATATCATAGATGACAATGAATTTGAAACTAAATTGAATAATAAACACATTGGGTTATTTATATCTTTCCTGGTCTTTCCGCGTCATGTCAACGTCTTGAAAGATATTTCGTCTAACCTTCTAAGTGAGGAAGTTAATACATTCTGGTATCATTCAGTTGCTTCTTTAACAATTTGTTAATTCTTGTAATATACCTGTTCTTCTTTACTGCTCTCGTCCGGTCTTTGCTAGACTACTTAAGAAAAACTTTATGACACTGAGAATGGCACTAGAAACTGTCAGTAGAGCTATTGGGATGTCGTCAAATTGTCTTGTTAGTACTGTTGTAGATAGAAACGTGAACTCCTGCAAGAAAGTAGCCATTATCATCTTGTTGGACTCTGCGCATACTGTTTATACTATCTCATAGTATCTCATTGGGGAGGGATTTTGGAAGTAGTTATAGAAGGCTTTATGTTCAAATTGTGCGTCGGTGGCACAATGGTAGAATACTCGCCAACCATGCAGGTGGTTCAGCGTTCGATCCCCAGCCAACGATGCACTACTTTACTTCGCTAAGACGGTAACAAGACTGATAAAGAGTGAAGGTTGGGCATGAGACTGGCAACCCCACGCCGTAAAAATAAACACTGCTACTGAAACTTCAAGCCTCTAGTGTGAAGCCCTATGTTCCACTGTCAATATGAAGGTATAAAATTTATGTACGGATACCTTATTTGACATGCACCTTATGTGATCAGAAAAGTATAAGGCATGAAACTTCTAACTTGCTGAGAAACACTAAATAAGCCTCCATTTAATTCTTTCATGCATTAATCTATTGTTGTTAGTTTTCCCGCTTCCATTTCAAACTTTTACAATCATGTTCGTTTTGACATTATTATCAGTGTAACAGCTCTCTTAAAAGAGAAATTAGATGTAATATTTAAACTGATAATGTCAAAATCAACCAAATCTTCTCCACATTAGCTAATTTTAAATTATCTAATCTGTCGATGTTTTAGTTCATCAGAGTTTGTTAGCATGGAACTTGAGTGACTTTTAGGAGGATTTAATACCATAGCTAAATATTTAGACAATTCATAAGTAGCTGAACTTAACTTAATAAACCGCATATTATCACCGATGATATTCTTAAGTGTGGTGGACTGGATTATACTCCAGATTGTGCTTAGGAGTGAGGAGACAGGAGTACTCTGGACGACTGACAAGAAGACTCCAGAAGATTAGAATTTACAGATGATGCATGTCTAATGTCACACAAACTCGAAGACTTACAGGCGAAAAACAACAAACTTGCTGAAGAACCTGGTAGGCAGCGAAGACAGGACTTCAGGTGAACATAGAGAAGGTGGAGGTGGTGAAGATAATCAACGAACAACCACAACAACAGCTAGTACCAATCAACATCAACGGGAGAGATTTGCCAGAGATTGATTCCTTCACTTATCTAGGAAGCATCGTTTTAACTATAGGTGGAGGGGATGAAGACGTCAAAGCCAGCCAGGATCGGAAACGTAAGATACACCTTCATCAACCTGAAACCAGTTTGGAAATCTGCTACACTGCGTGGCATAAACAACGAAATTCGCATTTTCAACAACCATGTCGAGTAGGTCCTTCTATACGGGTCAGAAAATTGGCGTGTGCTTCACGAAAAGGATTTCCAACAGACTACAGCCGACTTTTATCAGCTGCTGACTTCGATGGCTCCATACTGAAGATCAAATGGCCGGCTAGGAAGAATTAGTGACAAGAAATTCTGGCTGAAGACAAACCAACTAAGAGACTATCTCTCAAAAAACATGTAAGAAAAAGTGGAGATCAATTGGACATTCATTGAGGAGTCCGTCGAATTATATCGCGCGTCAGGCCATCGAGTGGAATCCCAAAGGGAAGTGGCGAGTGTGTCGTCTTCGGCTGACATGGTGGAGATCGTGTGGAGAAGACATGATAGATTATGGGCAATTGTGGACCCAAGTGAAGAGGACGACAGAAGATGGGACAATGTGGAGATGTGTTGTTGAAGCCGTATGTTCCACTCGGAACTCAAGGGAATAATAATAATAAGTAGGTTAATTTCTAAAATCATCTATAAGTCTAATAGGGTATCCTGACTTTTGACCGTTAACAACACCATACATCCTACTGAGGTTATCAGTTTCTCGCATTAAATTAAACCATTTGGAGTCACCTAGAAACAGCTTCATTTGGCGTATCAGGTCCGCTGTGAATTTCTTAACCTGATTCATAACGGTGTCTAATGATTGCTTAATTTCCTCATATGGTTGTGTTTGTAAGTGAGTATTCACTTTCTCCAAATAGTCTTATTTGTCTAATATTGTGGTGAGAGCTGTCTGCAAGTCAAAATTGCAGACAACAATTTACGTCAATAGTACGTCTCCAAATGAGGTTATGAGAAAAAAGCAATTACAAAGCTTAACCTTGAGGAACTCGACAACCAGTTACAGCAGACTTAGCGTGAGCAAATACGATTCGCAGATATATGGCTTAAAATTCTGAGAAACGGTCACAAGCAGTGCAGAATAATCTTCAGCAGGAGAACAACCAATGAGAAGACGTTGCTTCTCCACTGACAATCATGTACATAAAAATCTATAAATATCTGTTGATTTTTTCAATAAACGATCTGTTTCCTGGCCCTTGCCTTATGTCGTCAAAATATTACTGTCGTATTTCCATTGCCCGATTTAGTGATTACTATATCCTTGTTATTCTTAAGGTGTTTTAGGGCTTCTGTCTCTGGTCGAGAGAGAGAGAATAATCTTGTATTACAGGCTGGAAATTGCATATTGCTTCAGAAGTACTCTATGGACTGAAGCCATTATATTACTACTATTATTATTAATACTTTTAGAATAAACCTTATCTGACAAGAGTTGGCTGTATTAACAAAACGTTTAATTAAAGAATCGTTAACACACCACCTGTTCACAGGTCTTTGTATTCACCAACATTATCTGCATTGAACTAAACATAATCGGCTGTCACAATAAAAGCATATCTGAAGAACTGGTAGGTGAATCATGCATGATTATAAAAAATGATAGGTACAATTGAAAACTTTTTCAAAATCAAATTAAAACTGAGAATGTAAAACATTTATTAGCCAGTTAGTTATATTAGGAGTAAAGGTCAGTTTTTGCATCGATTTGCGTGCAATGTACTTGTCATTTCGTTAGTTTGAATGACTCAAAAGGTCATTTTGAAGTGGTTAACTTGATCACTTAATACTTTGTCCAATATCAAATATGGTATTCCAATATTGATGGCTGACAGCAGAAGGATGAGCAACAGATGCACACAGAATGCAGCCAAGTAGTAATTGTGATTAACTATTCTGAACTGTGGTCTACCCAATGCTGCTTGACCCCAAAGTAAAACACCCTAACAGATATTGAAGATGAAGAAAGGCAAAAGTGGAGCAAGTAATTGTCAGGAAATAATTTTGTATGAGATATTTCTCAACAATGAATACTGTAAAATACCTTCGCCTAAATTTGTTGTCAATTATATATATTGGTCCACGCATCTCTGATCTACACAAATGCAATTAGTAGGCCTAGGTTAACCGATATCTGACAAAGTCGTGAACTGTTTACATAAACATTTCTCATTTATTTTCAAAGGTTGGTTTTCAAGTTTGATCATGATAGAATCACTGAAAATCGACTAGGAAGTATTGTAAAATACACTGCTTCGTCCTTGTTTGGCACTCTTCACCACTACGTACCCATGACGTTGTTAGGGGTCGAACGCAAGAGCATTAGATTATACGGTGATTTGTTGGTCGTTTAACCACTCGGCGATCGAATCTAATGGCCGGTCTATTGATTGGTATTTAATTAGGTGATGGTTCTAGAGTCAGGTCGACTTCGTATAAGTCATTTTCGAAAGTGACCCAGTGTATCTGTTGCATTTTTAATATATTGATTATCATCCACCAATGAAGTTACTTCATTAAGTGACACGACACGCAAGAATGAATCATTTGAAGCTGATACCTTCTCACTTTATTCACTGATAATCACACACACTCAAAAGTTTATTTATGCATATACATATACTTTAGGTAACATAAATAGATAACTAAAATTGACTATCATTAGAAAAGACGACTTACAAGGATTACTAATGCAGTGAATCCGATGCTGACAATTGCCAGTGCCAATTTATCCTAGAACAAGATTTGACAAGGCGTTAAGCGATTTCATGTAATAACACCAAGTGCTGTTAAGCACAAAATATACACAAACACATAATGGAGGAAATTTCTAGTTCAGGTGGATGATTTTGATGTAATTGTGTTCTCTGAGATGGATAGATGATTCGTGAAGCTTTCATTATCCTACTAGGCAACATTCTCATCATAGCGCATACTTCAATTTGAAGTGAGCTATTAAATTTCTCCACGAGTTTATTAGTCAACCCCGGTGGTAAGCATGAACGTAAAATTGGTTGTTTTTGTGTGTTTTCACACCGTCTAGGCTACTTGCCTTTAGTGAAAAGCCTTCAAATAGATGACGAAGAAGTAATGGTCTCCTTCAACGTCACATCATTAAATACATCAGATGGACAGAAACTAGCAAATGAAACTGTAGAGCAGTAACTCAGCAACGACGAACACCTTCCACAACCATCAAAAAGACAAAACGCAGGTTGGATGGAATGCATAAACCTGTACCTGACAACGTACTTCTAATTCAACGGCCAAATATAAGAACAAGTCAAAGGAACACACAGGAGATCGCCAATATCAGGTTTGGTCGCAGAAGCTGTGATGCAAAGACTAGAAAACATAATCCTAACAAAGATCGAACTCAAAATTTGGATACGTTGGGTAGGTAACACATTTGCGACAATCAGAAGAAACAACTTGGTCAAGACTTACCACTTAATAAACAACATCGTAAACGACATCAGGTTCCCGGTATAAGAGGCATCTGAGGACAAAATTGCGTCAAGTGAACAACCACAGAAACTGAAGCTTACAGAAAACCAACTCACGAAGGACAAATACTCAATTACAACAGCAACAACGCAGTAGCACACAAAAAGAGGTGAATACGACCATTATTCAAGAGAACCAGGCAGGATTTCAGCACTCATAACCTGAGGAAAATACAAGAAAAATATCTCATGGACGTCTTCCAAAGGAACGGATATCTACGGAATTTCATCAAAAAGCCAATCTAACATATCAAAGTCTCTCAAGGAAAGCACAAAAGAAATCGCCATACCATAATAAAGGACATCCTAGAAATCAACGCAAGACTCTTCAAACCTTTAGGATTTGACGTCGCACACAAACCAAATAAATAAATCAATTCGGCTGGCTCAGTGTCAACCAAAAGACTCAACAGCGACAGGTGATGAAACCAACATCGGTTGCAAAAACACTATATTTTTCAAAGTAGACGTCTATTTTGTCTTCGTATCCATGATCATAAGCTAGCCATCAAAAGACATGACATCCACTCAATCGCTCATATCGCTGCATACAGAAAACCACGAAGATCAATTTAACTGGGACAACGTTCGAATATTAGACAGCGGAAATACCAAGAATTCAAGAGAATTTTTCGAAGCCTGGTATTCCAGTGAATCGTCAAACAATAGACACATTGACATCGACAGGATTTCCCCGTCCATGAGAACGAGATCTCACACACAAAGGTTCACAGTTCATGTCAAGGAAGCAATCAATGCCAATACACGTAAGCTATAGGATGAGAAAATACACTGAAACAACCAATCACGACGTCCAATGTCACCGGGAGAGGTTACCAATAAACTCGTAGAGAAATTGAAGAGCTCAATTCAAATTGAAGTATTCGCTGAGGATGTTGCGTAGTATGGCTATGCAAGCTTTGCAAATAAACTACCCAGCTCAGAGAACGCAATTACAGCGAAATTCACAAATATATTGGGGTTAAAACTGTTTGATGGTGTTGTTAAAGGTGTACTGGTTAGTGACTTAAGGTTAGAATCTGACCATGACCTGCAGCTGACATATGCTCAGGTATAGAGCGGGGTTAATGCATCTCTGACAGTTTATTCGAGTCTTGCCCTAGACCGGAATTTTCACTTCACCAATCGTCATTACCCATTACGTGTGTATGCTTGCTTAAATCCCTGAGCTGCTTAAATCACCCATCCATGCAAATGCCTTCTATTTTTCTCCGCTTCATATTGTCTTCATTACCCAAACACCACTGTGAATCACGGTCTGTACACGTGCATATTTTCAAGTCAGCTTTTAACTATCCGTATGAATCTTATCGGAGGAAATGAATGAAAGGGATCGTGGAAGGAACAACACTGCTTCAGGTGATACACTATCGGTTTTAATTATGGGCTACCATAGGGATTTAGGTTAATTTCAGTATAGATATCTTTGCAGGTCAACTTCATTTAGATAGATCACTAAAAAGCTGGGGATACTGTACAGCTGTCTCGTCTTAGTCCGGGATTCTTCAGCAGTCCACACCCATGGCCCTATCAGGTATGGAACGCAGGAAATTCAGGCTGTGAGACCAAGCTTGGTGACCATATAGAAATTTGTGCCTGAATCCAGTGATCCGTGATTTCTGACTGTCTGAACTCGTGGTAAAGTGTTACCCCCAACTGAAGCCTTTGAATCTCACTGAATTGACGTTGACATGATGGAACCCACTGATCAGAACTTCTCAGTTCAGCTTCAGAACATCCATCCAGTAGGCATCAATGGGCTGGAGACTAATATTGAAATTATGGGCACAGTTAAGTTTCATAGGTCAGTAAATTCCAACTCAAGTGTCCGTATATACAGCGAGCTTCGTGTCATAATTTTATAGTCCCCGTTTCAATCCCTGGCGTCGACTTGGTTTCCAGCTACAGGAGAGTCCTAAACTAAGACAGAATAGATGCCCAGTGTCCTCTGGTTTTCAATGGTCTCTGAATGACTTAATTCTTGAAGAAATCAACGCTGAAATATTGGCAAATATCAGGTTACGTGAATATTCTGCATTAGGTTAAATCATCTTACAATGAAACAAGCTGGAAATTCTGTGTTGTGTTCTATTTTGGCACTCCTCAGTGGTACTCACCCACTGAGATTCGGACACAGAAACTTATGGCCAGATGGCGGGCTTGTAGACCATTCAGCAATTGGGACGCAATCCTGGTGTCAACTAGTGACCAAACCTGTAGGCAATCAAATCTCCGCAAACCAACACTTAGTGTTTACATATATGTCTCTGAAACTGGTTTGATATTCAAGTATTGGTTTGTTGGGGTTTGACTGATTGGTTACAGAAATTCCTCATGAGCTGACGCTGGTTAGAGAAGTAAGATGAAACAGCTGTACAGCACTACCAGGTAGGTTTCCCAATGGTTCTCTAACCGATACCAGTTGACGATGAAATCCTGTAACCAATATGGTTTGAGTTGTCACTCATTCCCTTATCTCTTTGGAAAAATTAACTCAAATAAAAACTTTTGAGGAAATTTGAAGATAATGAGGTAGTTTTGGGTTTTTCAGTTGAATAAGGCAGTTTTGGAATTAAATTTTGTGGAGTTTCAGGGTTTCTAAGGTTTTGGCGACGTGTCTTGATTCCTCAGACATTTTACATTATGTTACCTCAAAAATTAAATCTAACTTGGTAAATAATAAATTATGAGCTGAACCATTGAAAAACCAGGGAGTACTGGATAGCTGTTTCGTCCTAGTTTGGAACGCTTGAGTGGTTTGCACCTACCAGGATGCTAACTCATGACCTTCTGATTACTGATGGAAAAAGTGTAATTATTGCATTTTATCTTAAATTTATTACAGACATAAAATATTTCACATTTTCATTGTTCACTTACAAGTCCTGTCCCATAGTGGACACCAATTGAAACAGCTAAAGTTAAAAGCATGACAGTAAAATGGTTTATGACAAATGCAGTGTAATAAGGGTACAGATCAATTGGTAGTGTTGCGCCGATTGTGATTAGTAAGATGTACAACACCACAGCTGATCCCGTCACTATAAGTCCCCATGTAAGCGTTTTCCCAATGAACGGTATTCCTGTGAGTACAGATGCTAATATCGTCTATAAAACAGAAAATCATAATGTTTGAGTATACTTGAATATTATTTTGATCAAAAAAATATACTATCTGTCTCCTTATCATTTATTATCATTCTTGAAGTTCCCCGGGAGGACATCTGGCTTCAAACGTTTTGAACGTGTCAGTTGGCATTTCGCTGTTTTTATGAGGTAAGGTTTTTTGACATGGTTGTGTTCTCTGAGCTGGATAGTTAATTTGCAAATCTTTCATCACCCTACTAGGAGACATCCTCGCCTCAGTGCATACTTCAATTTGAAGTGAGCTTTTAGACTTCTCCACGAGTTTATTAATCATCCCTCCTGGTGACCTGATCTTAAACGTGATTCGTTGGTTTTGTGTATTTTCACATCCTCTGAGCTGCTTGTATTGAAACTGATTGTTTCCTTGACTTGAATTTCTACTCTTTGTGTGTGTGAGGTTTCCTTCTTATCGATTGGTAAATTTTGTCTATTTCGATGTGTCTATTCATTGACGATTCACTGGTATACCAGGCAGGCTTCCAAAAATTCTCTGCCATTCTTGGTATTTCCTCTGTCTAATATTTGAACGTTGTCCCAGTTGAATTGATGTTTGTGGTTGTCTGTATGTACTGATATGAGAGATTGGATGTCATGTCATGACATTTAACAACCGATGAGAAAGAAACCCCACACACAAAGTTCAAGTAAAAGAAACAATCAGTTACAAAACAATTAGCCTAGAGAGTGTGAAAACACACAAAAACAACCAATCACATCCAAGGTCAGGTCACCAGGAGAGGTGACTTATAAACACTCGTGGAGAAATCTAAAGATCACTTCAACGAATTGAAGTATCCGCTGAAGATTTCGCCTAGTAGGGCGATGAAAACTTTGCAAATAAACTATCCAGTTCAGAGAACACAACCACATCAAAATCATGCAACTGAGCTACAAATCTTCTCCATCATATCTTTAGGGTAAGGTTGCTAGACTCCCACTCAGCCTTCCCTCTGTCCCAGAGTTACTATCTCCTGACAAGCTGAGTGATGCTCCTAAAGGGCACCGGACAGGAATCAAATCCGGATCTTCCGTGTGACTGCTGATCATTTCATCACCGAACCACTGACACAATCTCCATATCATGGCGCGATACCTTGAATGAAGTGTTGGTCGGGAGCGATTCTATGCGAGCACTTATGACTTATAACCAGCCTTCATCATGATTGTTGTCCTAATATGGTGTCACATTCTGTTTTAGTGAATAATGCCTCAGATGTCATCCAGAATTGTTAGTCACATTAAAACGGAATATTTTGATATGACTAAGGTATTTCAGTGATGTGAAACATTCCTTGGAATATAACATAGTTCTACACTCGATATATATCTAAAAAGCCAGCTGATATCTCACAAACAATTTCATGCAAGTGTACTGCCAGTTTCGATTGTATGATTGTCAGTTATACACTGATACTGTGGATTTTTGACTTTAAAAATGATTGCGAATTGGAATGACTAATCCTTCACAGTCTAGAACTCGATTGTTGTAAATTTCTAACATCAACTAATTTATGAATTATCAAAATCTCATTGATTTACTTTCCCGCTGACTGACTGAAACTAAATGCTTGACTTCAGGTTGAGATGTTGGCTCCTTGTGTGTAGATGTTTTGCGATATCTGGGGATCAATTTCAAGCAATTTGGTGGATAGTGACTAGTAGTGGAATCCAGGAGTCGCACCTCGTCCACTTTGGGACTCGTCATTTAGACGCGTCTGTATTCCGCAGTGAGTGATGGTGACGCTACTGAGGCTCAATCCCAGTAATCGTAAGTTCAAACGCCAGAGCGCTACCCATTAAACCATTCGGGCCATGAGAGCTACCTACTGTGCAACGGGTGTCAGCAGTTATTCAATTTAATTTGGGAAAACTATGACTGTGTAGGGAATGCTATTACATCCAGTTGATGAGTCATAACTAGGACTAAATGCTGGTCATGGGATTCCCCTATTAGTCACTACCCACGAAGTATTTCTCAGAACTATCTACTTTATTGCGAGCAAGCTGAAAAATATATTTCCCAAAGTTCCCTTCAATTGGTATTATTATGACTAATCAAATAGTTGGAGATATTAAATGCTTCAGATATTACTAATCTAACAAAAGTAATATATATATATATAATGTTTGCAAGAATAATAAATTTATACATTCATACATGTAACATCAGAAAGAATAAATCTAATGGAAATTTTGTTCCCGTCGTATCTAATGTGAAGAAGAGAATCAACACTATCGCCTCAACAGGCCCACTGAAATGAAGAGAAATCAGGGCATGGATATATCGGATATATGATTGATAAAAAAAACGTGAAATTAAAAATAAACATTTATGAATTAAATGATTTTGTATGAATAATGTTGGGGCGATCCTGTTAACTTATTATCAGAGTTGCTTTGGATTCCACTGTGTTATGTATGATCTATGTCGCCAGTTGAAATGAACTTGTCACCAATTGATATGATAGCGTCGACACCTGGTTTGACCAAGTGGACTCATACACGTGGGGATACGGTACTACCAACGCAATGAGCAACTCAGGTAATCTGATAAGTACATGTATTCACTCGTGGTACCTTGCGGTTCACTGAGCCACGTAAATATGAGAACAAAAGACTGACCTGTGTGACTGTTAGTATGCAATTGTATTAGGGAAGCGTCCGTCATATTTATATATTTTTTATAAACATATTAAAATCCGCCAAGGGCAGCGGAAGTGGATTGTTCTCATTCGTAGGCGATTCAGCTAACGTTGGCGACAAATTAATACTCTGATTGACTGGTGATTTGACCAAGACTAAGGTGAGAAAGGGATGATGACATTCGACAGTCATCCACGACCACATGATGAATCCTATGATGATTTCAGTTTTAAGACGATTCCCATGACCCTGTCTGATGTTATACATCCTTCGATTCGCTAACTATTACACAGAAGAAAACCTCATGCAATTGTCAACATGCCAACAGATTATGGAAACGCCGAGGGCTATATAGTAGTCTTGCAGCTAATGAAGTGCTTGACTTAGGAGAGTGCTTCCATTGCCCGCTTTTGAGAAGTTTTCAATGAGTTAACTAACTTGCACGTAGAATTATCACTTTCTCATTCGTAAGGAAAACTGCGAACCTATGCGTCTCAGTGTTTTAAAATTTCACATGATTTATCGCGATTTATTATCTGAAAATGCGTTGTATTTTGTGGCGATATGGACTGCAAAATGCATCATCGTTAATTTGTAGAGCATACCACTTTCATTTCATCCCATGAGTTCTTTGGAGACATCTGAAGAACTTTGGCCAACTCATGCGTTTCCCTGTATTCCGACCGGAGATTTATTACTGTGAATATTCATTAAGTAGTTACAAGAGCCATGCGTCTTGTCTATCTTTTGATGCAAAGTGAATTCTACCAGATAAGTTTGTAATGTGGTCATCAATTTAGGTGACTCACTACCGTGATTCACTCTGAAATGTTGATAGATAGTTGGAAACAGTCGGCAGGACGCCACGGACCTCGGTTTCATGTTTGTTGGCACTCATCAAATGGACATTTCCGAAATCTTAGATTAGCTCACTTTCTCTCTAAGATTCGAACCCGTGTCACTGAGTGCTGCAGTTAGTGACGTTGCCAGTGAACCTTACTGATGAGTCATAATAAGTACGAAATCTAGATCCAGTGTTTCCTGCCTATTTCCACCAGTCATCTGACTTCAATTCAAGGATTTATTAGGCTAAGTGAAGTTTAACAATCATGTCCAGTCAAAAACAAGCCAAATTTGTGCTAAAACCTTTGAAAGATCAAACTTGAGTTTCAGAGAGTGTGATGCTCTTTCCATTAGCTGTTTCTTTCATCGAAGTTAGACAGCTCTCAGATATGCATATCGTTCTCTGTCTTGTAAACGACTGAACACTTCACTTTCATCTATTTCCGTCTGACGTGATATCATGTTTAAAGTATAGTTTACAAAGGATACTTAAACACAAACATCACTAAGCTTGAGACGTCAGTATCACAAATCAAATGAATCTATGATCTGACAGAAACAATAAAATCACTCTATAAAATAAAACATTAAAAGAAAAACATTCTGAAATGGTAAATGCATTGGATGGCAAATTCTCAGTACACAGTGATGGATAGGAGGTAAATCGGCAGCGAAGTTGATTCATTTTCTGGTCTGAAAAGTAAGCAGTTAGTTATTCTGGTCGACCTACATTTGTGTCATTGCAAGTGGTATGGGTGTTGTGATGATGGACATCAGAATAACGAATAATAATACCTGTAATTAGCGGGCAACTTCATCAAGGAGTTACGTAGGCTTACTCTTTTCGTGTACTTATCCATAATTTTTTGAATTGTAACGTATATATTCAATGCTCTTCTAATACTCTTCTTATCTCCACTGACAATTCTATCAAATTCTGGAATGAAGAATAAATTGATATTCATTTTTGGAATAAAAGTGTATACTACTGACTGATTGTAGTGAGTAGCTGCATGACACTCATATCAACTAGCAGTGCTTGCTAGTTAGGTTGAGGTGATCAAACCACCGAAAAGCCGTTCTCCTCATTTGGGGCCATGCTCATCAGCGGTGTATCCAGTTTGACTCATCTCATACAGCCGAATCAATTCAAACCACTGGATCTCCGAATAGCTACTTAGGCGAACTGGTGTTATCACAAGTCAAATTTGCCTCTTCTATGTGTGTCTACCAGTTTGACTGCAGCTGCGGAGCCAGCTACATTGAGCGTACAATTAGGCAGTTTCATCGTCGTATTTCCGAACATCATCCAGCGTGGTTAAGCAAGGGACAAACAAGATTTTTTTGTAGTTCTATTTTAGCACACCTTGTTGATACTGAGCATAAGGTTGATGTGAATAGTGCATTTAAAATTATTTATCGCATTCCGACTAATCTCAACTTTGCTCTACGAGTTCGTCTTCTACAGAAAGCTGAAGCAATCGGAATCCACCAGAAGAAACCAAGCCTATGTGTACAGAAGAAATTTGTACATCCACTTTCCTTACCGTGGCCATCGTTACAAGACAGGACTACGTCGTCCCTCTTCCACTCCACCTAAACCTATTAAATTATAATTGTCCAAATTATTTTATTTTTATTTTGACCATTTCATCTATAATTACGTGTTATCCTTGTAAAATTAATTTATTCTATCCATTTCTACCTTTTAAATTTGTATTGACTTTCTTCGTTAATTATCAACCCATTGACATTTAGACACTATTTAATTATTGTTAACAAACATATCACCACTTGTTTGGTAAATTGTTGTGTATTGTAAAAAATGCTATATATATTAGAGAAGAGCCAGAGATGAGGATCTAATTGAAAAGTAAATATTTCTTCGCTCAATCTTTCTGTTTTCCACAAGTCAAATTCACACTTTGGCATGACCAGTTCGCTGAAGTAGCTAGCCGGAGATCCGGTGGTTTGAAATGATTTGGCTCTGTAAGAGGAGTCAAACTGGGTATACCTCTGGTGATCTCAGCCTGAAAATGAGCGATACAGCTGTTCTGTGTTTTGGAATCACTTCGAAGTGGCTACAAAGCAACATATACTCATGCGAGAGATCAACAACTACCAATCTCAGCAGATATGCTTGTTATCTTGATGATCATCTATGGGGTCAAACAGATCACGTTCTGTGGTGATCTGACTAACTTGATTTCCAAAGGAAACTACAGTGAAATTTCATCTCTTGAACTGTGTAGATAGCAAATTGCAAACCAATCTGACATTTGTGAATTCGATTTCTAATGAAAGTGAATGTAAGCCTCAATAGAAGTACTTGTAATCATGAGAATTTAAAATTATGGGGAAGAAAATATTTCCATTCTCCAATATCTTTGATTGGACACTAGTTAGTAACTAGTGTGATGTGTCTAGTCTCTGACTGCTGCCCCCACTGGGTGAAGCAGTTTCGAATCTCAGAAGGGACGTGAGTTCTTTCAAGTCTCCAAGGCTTCCTTCCGATTCCCTCCAACCATCTCATCCTCCAAAATTATCAGTAAATAAACTAAACAACATTGAAGAAGAATTCATTTGAATTACAAATTTGACCGAATATAAATAATGACGCTGATGAGAAGTAACATTATAATATATTGTAAATCTCAGCGAATTGAATGATTAATTCAACGTTCGTTCGGCAATCTGTCGAACTTCTTCAGTCATTTCAGTGGAATATAGTTCCATATAAGGCAAGTACACCTGATATAACCACAGAGTGATACAGTAATGTTAACTGTATGATGCATTCATTCCGCCTTAATCTCAGCATACCTCTAAGTTCTTCAAGGACATAAATTCAGTAGTAGGTGAATTTCAGTTTACTTTTAACTCAGAAAATCAACAGAGTGAGTTATCTATCCCAAACTGGCTAGCTCGATACCAGCATCTGTAAGAAACTGTCACCTTCTCATAGATGCGAAGACTTTGAATCAGGGCAGTGAAAATTGAAAAAGGCAGGTTTATTTAAGTTTTTATGCAGTCATACCACAAGCCTAAACTACAAATCAGGGAATTTAAATGAATAAGTAACTTCGCACTGAATTTTACTCAAAAGAAAAATAAAATTAGAAATGCAAGTAGTCGAAATATAAATAATGGGGGATACATCTGCGTTATTTAAAAGAAATGTTTATTCCTTTATGTTCCCAGTGGAACATGGGGCTTCAAGCTAGAGGCTTGAAGTTTCTGTAGCAGTTGTGGTTATTTTTACAGGATGGGGTTTGTAGCCTCATGCCCAGCCTTCTCTCTCCGGTAGTCTTAATACTGGCTTAGTGAGGTAAAGGAGTTCATCGGCCGATGATCGAATCCCGGAACACCTCTGTGATTGGCGAGCATTCTATCGCTGTGCCATCGACGCACACATTTGCCATTTAAAGAAGGAAAATCAGATACTCTGTGTTAAATTCTCAACAACACTGGAAATGAGGTGGCATTTAAATCAACGAGCCCACTCAGAAACAAAATTTTGTCAGCCTAATGGCTCTTAAGATTTGGTTAAGCAAGAAACCATGAGGTGTAAGGAGAATTGAGTATATTTATAAATATATGAGGAGTATGTTCTGAACAATAATTATGCAAAGATACGCTTACCTGATTTAATTTCTATGGTAGCATCAAAATCATGTTGATTCCAAAGTATTTATAGCTTATCTGATCTGTGTTGTGCTGCATACTTATGTGAGTAAAGTACGCATCTCACAAAGTTGTTCTGTTAAATGGAGAAGAAAAAGCGTGTGATGAATAGACTTTAGTCATCGTGTATGAAAATTAATTTGTTGATGTTATGAATGCGAAGGAAAGAAATAAAAGACCTTTGTACTCTTATTTTTCTCAGCCTGTTTTCAATAATTAAATATCATAAAATATATTATTTATTCCTTGAAATCATAGTGGAACACTGGTCTTCACGAGCATATTTCCATTGCACTCAAGATCATGTTCAAGTTACTCTTGGATGTCCAACTTGTGGCTTCCCATTCGTCGTCCACTCAGCAGATTTTCACTATGGCGTTAGTTCAGTGTCACTACATGTTAGTCGATGATTCAGAGACAGAATGCCCATCGGAAACCCATGTGGTCCAGGGTTCAACCTCTGACCGAAGGACTCCTAAGCCACGCTTCACCTAAATAGCAACCCCACCCACCCATATATGGCTGTTAAATCTTGTTCCGCAGGAAATCACAATTAATTTATAAATTCTTAGGTGTTCTGAATTCGCTGAAAAGAGACTCTTCGCTGAACTACTTGTGTTCTATCTATTAATGTTCGAATGGGAATTTTTCATGAATTAAAAATTTGCAAGGACCCCTCGACAGTCAAGAAACTCACTGTGTTTCTTCGGTACTCTGTCAAACTTGCGATAGCGAAAGCGAAAATAACTTTTTTCAATGATTGTATCAACAATCGCGAATATCCAAAGTGGTTTTGGAAAGCACTGAGAAGGAGTCACATATATCCCAACACTAAATCCCTCCGACGACATGCATTAAATCTTATCGACTCTATTAAATCAGGTACTCCAGAAATACAACGCAACATTTCACAAAGGTCTCCAGCCCTCCACGATCTGCTACCTAGTGAAACTCAGAGGTTTACTGAATGCGTCAATTCGGTCACTGAAAAACGGGCACAATCTACTATACCGCAACTCACAAAAAGGCTCAAATCCATCGAAGCACACAAACAGTTTCCTGAAGACCCCTCAAAATTTGTATTTAACTACTCTTCAGTAGTTTTATCCAACCAGCAGTTAGAAGCCCTATCCATGGGTCCAAAATTCTGCGACGTCAACCTAAACGCCAACAGAATACATACTCATATACAATTTGAAAACTTAATCACCCAAACAAATGATTTAACTCCAACCCCCGAACAAGAAATGCAGCGATTCAAATCAACAATAATTGATTGCTGTTATCAGTATCTGAATCCAAAACCAAAAGTATGCAATCACCTAACAAGACAACATAGAGAAGAATTAAATCAACTGAAACAAAACAAAGAACTCCTAATAACCCGCCCAGATAAAGGAGCTGGCATAGTCCTTATGGACAAGAAAGACTATATTGAGAAAATGATCAACATTTTGTCAGACAAAACAAAATTTTCGCAACCACCCAATGAAAGAAACAAAACAGAACAGATTGAAAAACAACTCACCAATGTCCTCAAAAGAATGCAAATCAAAAAGTTGATCAGTCATGAAGTCTATGAGCAGATCCAATCGACAGGATCAATAATACCAAGACTGTACGGCTTACCGAAGATACATAAAGCCAACCTCTCACTTCGTCCAATTCTCGATATGTCAGGTTCCCCGTACCATCCAATAGCGAAATGGCTAGCTGAAATTTTAGAACCTGTACGAAAACGAATGTGCTAAACATTGGATTACCGACGACTTGTCTAAAAGAACTACTTCTGAGATGTACACTGAATGTACAGTTCACATTAAACGAGGTTATTTACAGACAACAAGATGGGATCGCAATGGGATCTCCACTAGGCCCATTACTAGCAGACTGCTTCTTGGCAAGCCTCGAGAACGGCCCACTCAAATCAACTATTGACAATTTCCAAGTGTATGTTAGATATGTGGACGACATCTTTATTATCTGTGATGACGGCCACGATCTCAATCAGTTACTGCAAATATCCAACAAATACCATCCAGCCACAAAGTTCACTCTTGAAATTGAAAACGAATCTAAAATCCCTTTTCTTAATGTTGAACTTACAAGAAGAGCTGACGGAACTTTAAGAAGGTCCATCCATATGAGACACACATGGAACGGTCAACTGACAAGCTTCTACAGCTGTGTACCAATCAGTCGGAAAGGAAACTTAATTTGATCTCTTGCCACTCGCGTCCGACGCATCTGCAGCTCTGATACCATGGAAGAAGAACTAAACTTCCTGAAAGAAACCTTCATACAAAACGGTTACCCGTCAAGATTCGTAAACAAAAACATCAAACCGAAACTCCAAAAGCAACAGACAGCAACCGTGCCAAAATGATACTTTATTTGAACCTTGACTTCAAAGGAGACCTACTTAGTGATGTCCTTAGAAGGGGAATCTCCACCTCTTTAAGAAGAGCTTTCTTTGCGCAAACATTGAGAGTAGTGTTCCTTAGTCTGCCGCTGATCTGCAGAAGCCCAAAAGACAAGATCCCGCATCTGACCACTTCTATGTGAATATATCAGTTCACCTGTTGCTGTGGAGCCAGGTACATCGGTCGTTCAACGCGCATCCTGTCAAAAAGGGTCAAAGAACACTATCGAGCGTGGCTGCAGAAAGGAAGTAATGGCTGCATAAGGAGTGCAATAATCGAACATCTTGTCGACACTGGTCATTCCATCTCAACAAACGTCTCCTTCAAAGTAATTTACAAAGTGAAGAACAACCTCCCAAAGACAGTACGATTCCGTCTTCTTTGCATCGCAGAAGCCCTAGCCATTAAGATAGAGGAACCAGAACTATGCATACAGAAGAAAATTATGCAACCACTTCTACTCCCATGGTAACATCTCTGTTGATTTGACTTAACTTTTGTTTGTATGCTTATTTTTCTACTTAAAACCCTTGTGTAATTCCGCATATTTTGTTTCCATCTACACCCTGAGTACAACTCTTTCATCAAACTATTCATGATTACACGTAACCGTTCTTTAACAATCGTTTGTGACAACTCATCACTTTTGTTACTACTCTCCTATATCAACATCCAATTCATCTGAAATTACTAAATGTATTTTCGTTTGACAAATTTAATGTACAAAACGACCATATATATATGCGATTGTACAGCTATGAAAATGAATTCGCTGACGAAAAGAGACTCATCGCTGAACTACTTGTCTTCTGTCTATTCAGAATATGTATCCGGTCCCTGATCTATGATTTATTTAGGTGTTTTCTGGAGATCGTAATCCTCAGAGTAGCAGAGTAAAATGTCTTCTTCACACATTTGGAAAGACCATTTTTGAGGATTTCAGCTTAAGCATTATCTCTGAAATCTAGGTTCATGAAGAGAGATTTCCTAGCAACAATTGGACCCAGTGGCAGCAGCGATTCCCCCCCCCCATCCCCACCCATGTTTGAGTAAATAAATCCAGGTGGATATCGATTTTGTAATAAAGTGTCAAGAAGAGGTTCCAGCACAGTCTTTACTGTATGTTTCGACCAGACCATTCAAATCTTCAGGCTCAGAGAACGTACTAATTCTTGTTTTGAGACTGGTGGGATGTAGATCTACTGTAAAGACAAAAGACAAGGGCCACGCAACAGATCGTTTATTGAGAAAATCAACGGATATTTATAGATTTTTATGTACATTATTGTCAGTGGAGAAGCAGCGCCTCCTGATTGCTTGTTTTCTCACTGAAGGTTCTTCTCTTCTCTTTGTGGCCGTTTCTCAAAGATGAAACCATACATCTGTGAATTATATTTCCACACTTTAACTCCACTGTGATTGGCTGGTGGTTTCCTCAAGGTTAATGTTTGTTATTGTTTTTTTATGACTCAGTATTATTTACTGGATGACATTTCGAACAAAATTTTTATTGTTCATAATCATATAAACTGTAATCACACGACATCGAAACTTCAGTTTTACAGTTTTCTTTGTTCTCTCCTATTTGTCGTAGGGGTAGTAGAATTTTCCAGATATCTGGGACAAGTGTTGAATCATTTCTATCACAAATACTTGCAGTTGATTCGGTAAACAAAGCTTCTGTTATCAATCTGTCCCTCCACCCTGTAACATTAGATTTTAAAACTGTCATCTTATTCCATCCCAGTGTACACTTGTGTGAAATTGCATGTAGTCCTATAATTGAACTATTCTCTAGATTTCTTATCGTATTCAGGTCAACTAATCGAGATGTAGACAGGTTTTTTATGCTCAGCTAGTCTGACTCACTGACTCTGTTCTACTACTTTGACCTATGTATTTGACCTGACAATCATCGCCGAAAGGGTATTAGACAAAATAAATTGTTTTGTTTTATTGGCTCCACAGAATTGACCATTGAACCGACAAGCTTCTTTCTAATTGAGTTTGTGTGGGGTGTTTGAATGCCGGCCACTTTTATTCCTGGCTTGTTGAGAATTCTGGGTAAGGCTTCCGAGGTTCCTTCCTAGTATGGAATTACTACTGATGATTTTGATTCCTTATTGTTGGTGTTGTCTTGCTCAGGTTTGACATGCATGTCGTCATCAATATTGCTATTATTATTATGATTATTATTATTATCACTACTATTGCTATTTTTTTATTTTTACATTTCCCTACATACCTTCTGACTAGCTTATCAGGGTAATTATTAAGTTTCAAGGCTTCTCTTATATGTCTCACTTCCAGTCCTAGATTTTCCTTGGTACTACTCAGTTTTTGTGATCTGTCACTTAAACATTTCACCAATCCTATTTTTACTGACATAGGATATCTGTTTGAATGTGTGCGTTTCCTGTAAACACTAGTGTTAAACTTCACATCTTCTTTCCTTTTTACGCTACAATCTAACATTGGAAGCTCCCCTTCCTGACTTTCCAATTCATAAGTGAATTGAATTACCTCCACCTTTGAGTTAATGTGTTCGAAAAATCTATCTACATCCTGTGTTTTAAGTACGGTGAATGTGTCATCTACATACCTCGACCATACTTTTCAGGTGGGGTTGAACGTTTCAATCGCTATGTCTTACCACTCATATATAATTGTCTATTTTCACAAACATGTGCCTCATTTGTTGTGTATTTTTTCTATAGTAATTCTCATCCAGTTAGAAAACTGTACTTTATGTGTACTATTATTATTATTATTTCCTTTAATTCCTAGAGAAACATAGGGCTTCAGCCATGCGTCTCCATTGCGTTCGGTTCTCTGCTAGAGTCTTCACCTGGCTCCAAGTCTGCCCACACGTTTTCATCTCCTCTTCACATGACCTCCTCCTCCAAGTCACCCTCACGCTGAAGACCAACTCGCCACTTCCCTTTCGGGTTCCACTCGAGCGATGGCTTGTCTAGTGATGTCACTTGATGGTTTCCTCAGAGTATGGCCAATCCATCTCCATTTCTTCCTGCCTATTAGTTTCCTGGTTGGTTCGCTCCCAGAGATCTCTATTGCTGATATTTTCTGGCCATCTGATCTTGAGTATTGAGCGAAGACAACTGTTAATGAAGGTCTGCACTGATTTAACATTGGAGTTGAAAATCCGAATCTTATTTTTGACGCTGAATGCTGTTGACCTCCACACAGACTTCAGAGTAATGAAAGCTTGCCTTGCTTTCCCGATTCTTGCTTTGATATCCTCGTCAGTTCCGTTGGCCTGTAGTTGAAACGATGCTTCCCAGGTAGGTAAAGCAGGTTGTTTCTTTCAGGTTCCTCCCATTTATGCTGATTGTTGTCGGTTGTTGCTGTTGATGTTGGCCAGGAATCTTCATTACCTCTGTTTTCTCTATGTTCACCTGGAGTCCTATCTTTGATGCTTCTTCTACTAACTTGTTGCTTTTCGCTTGCATATCTTCCAGTTTGTGGGAAATCAGACATATATCATCGGCGAAGTCCAGATCCTCCAAGTTTGTTTTGTGTGAGTCCATTTTATGCCTGTTTCCTCATTGCTCACTGTTTGTCGCATTATCCAGTCTACTGCAATCAGGAAAATCATTGACGATAGTAGGCAGCCTTGTCTTACTCCTGTCCTCACTTCGAAGGGCTTATGGGGAATTGTCATCTGAATTGATAACAACCAGTGGTGTCCGTCAGGGATGTCCACTTTCCCCTTTTCTGTCTGACTTCATCATAGATATGCTAATGGAAGTATCCTTAACTGAACTTAACGACTTAGGAATCGACTTGTTACTAGGGAATAGTCTTATAGACTTAGAATACGCAGACGACATAGTCCTGTTAGGGGAGGACGCTGACAAAATGCAGAGTCTTCTGAATACCTTGAGCAGCAATCTTCGTATGTTTGGCATGCGATTCGCCCCTGTAAAATGTAAGATGCTGCTACAGGACTGGACTACGTCAACTCCCAGCTTAGTGATAGGCAGTGAAGTGATAGAACATGTTGACCACTTCACCTATTTGGAAAGTTGTATCAGCGCCAACAGATTGATTGGTGACGAAATCACAGCACGGATCCAGAAAGCTCGAGCTGCTTTCGCTAACTTACATCGTCTCTGGCGTAGGCGTGACATCCGGCTGTCAATCAAGAGACGTGTATACTGCTCAGCAGTTCGCTCCGTCCTTCCCTATGGCGGTGAGACGTGGCCATTGAGAGCGGAAGACATGAAGAGATTGTCTGTTTTTGACCACAGATGTTTACGATCTCTTTCTCGCCTTAGGTGGTATAATAAGGTAAGTAATGTTGACGTTAGGCGTAGTGTTGGGCAAAGAGGGAAAATCACTCGAAGAGGCTATGAAGTTACATAGATTGAGATGGTTAGGCCACGTGCTGCGCATGCCTAACCATCGTCTCCCCCGACGGGCATTACTAGCTGATATAGGTGCAGGTTGGAAAAGAGTAAGTGGTGGCCAAACAAAAACATGGCCTCATCAATCCATGAAATCCCTGACAGTTAAACTGAGTCAGATAGGGAGATGCAGACTTCCGGGTTGGGGCCCGCCCTCGTGACTCTAAGAATCAATGGCTGGAGACAATAGGTGACATGGCTCAAAATCATTGTCAATGGCGCAGATGTATTCAGTCTCTTCATATTCCTCTCTACCATTACCCATTCTGTTTCACTCTTATACTTATCTAAATTCTATTGATTCTCTTCTCTCATTTTCCTGTCTACCTTTGTGTGGTATTTGGAACGTGGCAACTCGAAGTGCTGCACTTCGGTGCCAAGTTCTATGTTGAATCCAGCAGCAGCAGCAGCAGCCTCACTTCGAAGGAATCCGTAAGTTTCCCACTGCGGATTAATCGGCATGCTGCATTGTCGTACAGCTGTTGGATGAGACGTATAATTGTCGGTGGCACCCCGTAGTAGCGAAGTAGTTTCCAAATCACCTCTCAATCGACGCTGTCTAAGGCCTTTTCAAAGTCAATGAAGTTGAGGTAGAGAGCTGACTGCCATTCCAAGCTTTGTTCAATAATGATCCGTAATGTGGTGATCTGATCAATGCATGACTTGTTTCTCCTGAATCCAGCCTGTTTCGTTCGGAGCTTTTCATCCAGGGTGTGTTTGATTCTCTCCAGGATGATGCGGCTTAGTATTTTGCTTAAGATGGACAGGAGCATAATTCCGCACCTGTTCTTGTATTGACTTAGGTCTATTTTCTTTGGTAGTCTGAATAAGTATCCTTTCTTCCAATCCTCGCGTACTTTGCTCTCTTTCCACACCTTCTCCATTAGTGGCGTCATCAAGTCTGCTGTTGTCTCTGGGTCAATTTTCAATGCTTCTGCTGGGATTCCATCTCTTAGCATCTTGATTGCCTTCAGGACTTCTGATTTCGTCGGGGGGTTGGTGTTCACTGGTAGCTCTGTCTCCGTCGTTGGTATTGTTGGGCGCGTTGTAGGTGGCGGTCGATTTAGGAGTCTTTTGAAGTGTTCAGCCCAGTATTTCCTTTGCTCAACTTCTCTGGTGAGTGCCTTTCCATTGGCATCCTTCACCGGCTTAATTTGTGTCAAACTTTTGCCCGATAGGTGCCTAGTTGTTTGGTAGAGTGTTGCAAGGTCTCCTTTGCCTGCAGCTTGTTCTGCTTCACTTGCCATGGTTTCATAATACTTTCTTTTGTCTTCTCTGGCACTCTTCTTTACTCTTTTGTTCAGTATCTTGTAGTTTGCATTCAAATTCTGTTTTCGTTGCTCGTTGGTGCACTGGAGAATCTTTTGTTTCACTATCCTTCTCTCTTCTATCAGTCCCCATGTGTCCGTAGTGAGGCATTGTTTGTCCTGTCTCTTCTTTCTGCATAGAACTTCCATGCAGGTTTGACTCCACACTGTTTTCAAGTTGTTCCAGTGCTTTTCGACGCTGACCTATTCGCCAGTGTTGATGTGTGTCTCGGCTTTGTCTTTTATACTTGCAGTGAAGATGTCCTTTGTGTCCTGGTCCTTCAGTTTTTGAGTGTTGAACGTGGCTTGTGGTCTATCTGCAGCTCCTGATTCTCTGAAAGCCTTCAATTTGATTTGGATTGTCCCTTGTACGAGATAGTGGTCTGAGCCAATGTCTGCTCCTCTTCTTACTTTTGTGTCCAGCAGGCTGCGCCTACACTTCCTTGAGCAGTATTGAAATGAAGTCGATTTGGTTTTTGGTTCGCCCATCTGGTGACACCCATGTAGCCTTGTGGATATCCTTGTGTTTGTATACGCTGCCACCAATCACTAGTTCATTGGAGGCACAGAAGTCGGCGAAGAGTTCTCCGTTTTCATTCATTTCTCCGAGAGCTTCTCTACCCACGATGAGTTCCCTTTCTGTGTTGTCTGGTCCCAGTTTGGCGTTCATGTCTCCCATTAGTACTTTAATGTCACCAGCTGGAGTTTTGTCCATTTTTGCCTGTAGTTGTCTGTAAAACTCTTCTTTCTTCTCGAGATCTGCGCTGTTTGTGGGTGCATAGCATTGTATAACTGACACTTTCCTTCCTTCAGAGTTGAATCTGGCGGTCATTATTCTGGGTGAGATCGTCTCCCATTGCATCAGGGCCTTCGTTGCCGTTGGTAACATCATGATAGCCACGCCCTCGGTGAGCATGTGGTTACCCTCTGGGTGACCGGAGTAGATCACTGACTCACCCGTTGACAATTTGGTGAGTCCATTCCCGTTCCGTCTGCTTTCACATATCCCCAGTACTTGAATTCTGTATCTTTTCATTTCGTTTGCGATCTGGGCAGCTTTGCCAATCTCGTACATGGTGTGGACATTCCATGTCCCCACACAGACTTTTTCTTTTGGCGCAAGGAGATTCATCGTGCTGAAGTTTCTGTAGCAACTTTGTTTACAGGATGGGGTTGCTAGCCTTACGCCTGAGGAGGGGATTGTCACATTAAATTATAGTTTAGAGAGAAGCGACTTTGTGAGTTGCTCCCCTTAAAACCAGGAAAACAAGGAATAAAACAATCAGAGCAACACCAGCACAGGAAATTAATTCACAACAAGAAGGGTAACAAGCGACAACAACAATAATAATATCACAGTCAATTACAGCTAACCAAAATGATACCAAAATCATAGACTCACTGACTTGAGCCAACTTGAACATGTAAATCCATCAATATATACAATTATAGATATTAGTTAGTGTTAAACAAGCACAGAGTGTCAAATAGATAGTTATAGGTATTATCTATCAAAAGTATTATATCAATGATTCAGTGTTTCAAAGGCAATAATTGCATTAGTTGTTTGCGACCTTTTGGCAAGATATTCCACAAAAATAAGAGGTTTAGGTAACTATGTAAATGTAACCTATTAATTGAAAAGCGCGTCTTTATGTGTATACAAATACTCTTTCTACTGCATTTTGTCTTGAAACTTGTTTACTCTGAACCATTTCACCTTGTTCGGAATATTCTCACTTTGTTTACTTTGACTCAAACGGTCAGCCCATGAATTCCAGCTTCTGCCAATTTATAAAATAGTGCGACCACTTCGCGATGTCTTCTTCGATTAGTTACTGCTTCACCTTCAACCTATTGTAGCCTACTGGTCACAGCTTCCCACTAGAACCCCAACTAACTGCCTGAATAGGGCCATTCCCTAGTGAGCATCAGATCAAAAGGCTTAATGGTCTGTGAGCTCGTCTTGTAACCAGAAGGTCCTGGGTTCGAATCCCACTGTGGCGTGGGTGCGTGCTGATGAAGAGTTCCAATCTAGGCTGACGAGGCAGCTGTCCAGTACTCCCAGTTGGTTTTCCAATGGTTCTCTAACTGATGTCAGCTCATGATGAAATCCTCGAACCAATCAAGCAAAAAAATCCCTTTTTGATGTGGTTGTGTTCTCTGAGCTGGATAGTTAATTTGCGAAGCTCAGAGAACACAACCACATCAAAATTATCCACCTGATCTACAAATCTTCTCTATCATATCTAAAAATATCCCTACAAAAACCAATACTTGAAAAAATCATGAAAGGATTGTTAGCTTATTATATTTGCATCTTTCTTCTCAGTGTTCGTCACACTTTGATACACCCATTTTGATTTTATGTATGAGATAAAACAGATCAATGAGCCGCGTCATTAATTCAATCTGTTTTGTCGAAACATGAAGTGAATGGAGCAATTGGTGTTTTTGTGTTGAAGAATATTTCAAAGAAGCTTTGAGCACATCGCTTGATGTTTCAGGCATCATTTATCATCGTTAGTATTATTTATAAACAATTCGCTTTCCATAGTTTATTCATGCACTTTCAATCTAGGCTTCAATTTTCTGAATGATCTGACATTGTGATAATTAAGTGGCACTATCTTAAGTCGATCGTATTCAGCCGTAATGAAAATTAATCTTAAGCAATCAATGAGGAAGACTGAGAGAATTCCCTTTACTTGATGGTAGTCACAGCTGAGGTTGTTGGATCACAAATCCGAAGTTGAAAACATCATCACTAGGTGTTGCCACAAGAAATTCAAATTGTAATTTGGAACATCTACCACATTCTGTTAAATATCTGAGATATTCGTAAATATGAATAGAGGGATTAACCAGCCATGGCATCACGGGTTTCAGAAATTCGAATTTATTTGCTGTCCTAAGCACTCCTTAATCTCACCTAAGTGGTAGCAAGCCCCAAAAAAGAAGAAATGCTGGAGTTGAGTCTAGAGACAAGTGAAGGGATAGTCACATAATAAAGTGTCCTAATGAAATATATTTAAACATCTATTTATAATCAGGTATCTCGAAATCGTAAAAATGATACCACTTATTACGTACTACAGAGAAGCTGAATAAAGTAGTGATGCCACTTCTCTCCTGACTAGTAACAATTCAGCCAAGATGAAGTTTTTCTAATGAAACTATTTTTCAGCGATAACATGAGCAGCAGATAATATTCTTATTCCACATTTATGTTTATATCACAGTTAAATACAACTGATGCGTCCATGGTTCAGTGTTAGAATCCTCGCTAATCACGAATGTCGTTGGGGGTTTCATCTCCAGCCAATGCATTCTTAAGCGTCACTTAGCTGGGAATAGGTCGGTTAAAGAGGAAAGGTTGGGTGTGTGTGTGTGCAGTAGTCCTACTCCCGTATTATTAGAAACCACTGTGGCTAAAACACCAAATCTCAAGCTTGAACCCATACGTTCCACTTCGAATGCAAATAAATAAAAAGCCTGACTGACAGAATTCAGTCTGCACTAAAGAAAGGACTAGATACATCACACTAGTTACTAGTGTTCAATTAAAGTATCCAATACAGTTCTACAGGAGGTCAATCGCGCGTCAGCCTGAATAGCTCAGTGGTGGTAACGTCTCTGACTGCAGGACTCCCTGGGTGACGTGACTTCGAATCTTAGAAGGGAAGTGAGTTCCTCCTTGGTTGCAGATATGCCTTGCTGGCTGTTGAGTGCCAACTAGCATGAAACCTAGATCAGGCAAGGCTTCCTTCCGATTGCCTCCAACCATCTGATATCATTAAATGAATGTGGACTGTGATTGCCATTTACCTAGAATGGTGGCCACATCACAAACCTGACTGACTGATAGAATTCAGTCTGCACCGAAGAAATGACTAGACACACTACACTAGTTACCAGCTAGTGTCCAATCAATGTATGCATAAATTTCATGTATCTGAGGAAATTAAAACTTGATTTCATCCCATTTTCCAGTTTTTCTATCATATTTGCGGGTTTTTCATTCAAGATTTTAGATGTGTATTACAAACAAAGGCTGGTTGATACATGCACATTTAATTAAGTAACCTATTTGACAGTAAGTGATTCATTCAAAATAAGATTAATTCATATGCCTTCGGTTTGAAAGCTTTCTGAATTCAATAACTTTTAATGTTGCTGTATTACCTAATCCAGAGGATTCATTTGGAAAGTCTCCATTATCTTTATGCAAAATATCTCCACTGATAACTTCAAGTTAACGAGTCTTATCTGTTGACCATTCAGCCACTGGGACGGCTTCCAGTAGTTTATGTAATGTAACTACCACCAACCATTGTCACTGTCAAGTATATGTTAGTCGCACCTTACTTGATGGACTCCATTTAGTAATACATCTCAAGCAGTCTTATCTCATCATCAGTCACTAGTGTGCATTCAATTCATTTTCTAGTTCTTACAGATGGACAGAAATAAGAATAAATGGGCCATTGGATTCCTTCCGAGCTTGCCTTATTAACACGAAACAACAGAAGGCATGACACGGAAGCCAAGGTATATTTTTCATTATTCAAACCGCTGTTTATATAGTTTATATTCGTTAACCAGTGACTGAGCGTGTGGTTTCGGTTTACATTAAACGACATGAAATAGAATGTTCGAATATGCACATAGTATTCTGTTGCCAATGCAGTATTGAACTGTGGAAATAACATTCCGACTCTAACACCAAATAGAGTGTTCTGTTGTCAATGCCGAATCGACCCATGGAAAAATGTGAGAATAATATCCCGTTGGGACACATTGTCTGTTTCATCCCATCACAAACTGAATGCCTAAAATTTGGTTGAGGTTGAGTCGTCAGGCAAGTGCCACTGAAGAGTTTCAAAAGAGGACGAAATAAGCCGTCCAATAATCTCTGGTTTACAGTGGTTCCCTAACTCTTGTCAATCAATCATATTACTTCGGGTCCTTATATAAAACGTTTATGTGAAAAGAAGAGGTGGTTTTCTGACCTTCTGTATAAACGACTGGATCAGTTTCTTTCATGTTGAACCAACCACCACACTGAACAATTCTGATAGCTTTCAAGAACGGATAGCCTTATCTAACTATGCTTATTTGAAATGCATGTCAACTGTGTGATAACGATATTGAAAGAAAGAAGACTAATGCATAACTTTGAGGTCATTTGAAACGCACTCAATTGTAATCAAATTTTTTTTTTAAATTCTTTTTATTTCAGTTTTAAACACTCAGTTAAATTTTATTAAATGAAACATACAATTTAAAAAAAAGAATGATATAATGAAGTTATGAATTAAGAAATGGGAAAGTTTACACCATCTGGATAGTCCAGGTTTTCTTCTCAATAGCCTGGCAGTAGAAATTCACAAATAGCAGTTAAACGAATTAATGACGTAATGTAAAACGTATAGCAGAGAAAATTTAATAAGAATGTCCATTTGTCGACTTCTGGTTGTATAAAGACATCTGTGACTTCACTAATTCATGCCTGAGCATCTTCACTAATCCGAGTTCTCAATTTATAAATTAATTCTCTACTGAAAATTTACACATTTCGAGGTGTAATGTCACCACAGTGTCCTTCGAAAACTGAAATTATTCCACTCATAATGTGTGATCTCCTTCATACCAAAATAGTCACTCAAGGGTCCAAACATAAACGCATGAGGTTGCACACTACTGCTTGACATGTCTAGCTAGCCAGACTAAAGTTATTCAAAACCCGGGACGGCGATTCCGCTGTTTTGGGACTGAGCTTATCAGTGATGAACCGGTTTGACTTAGTTCAATGAGCCGGATCACCTCAAACCACCCAAATTCTAGATATCTTCTTGAGCGAATTGATAATACGTTAAATCTAAATCATAATTTTCAAATTAATTCGCAGTTTGCAATGAAAATAGATCAGTTTTCATCAGAATTTCCTTCAGAGACCTCAGAGCTGAGCCAAAGCGGGTACACCACTGATGAGTTCCACTGCGAATGAGTGAAATGGCAGTCCAGTACTTGGATCACTTCGACCCGTCTAGCAAGCACTAATAGTTGATATCAAGGATATTCAACTACTCATCGGAATCGGTCAGTAGTATACTGAACGTTTTCGTATAGTTATCGATTTTTTAATCCCTTGAATGGGTATGCTTCGTTAATCACCTAACATTCTTAATTTTGAATTCCTCAACAGTACAAAATGTGATCAGTGTCACACACATTTTTCGAGACGAAACTGTGTTACCTAAAGCCTATACGCCAATACCAGGGTGCGGGGTTTAAGATATTACTAACTATCCTGTGAAACAACGTTAGCAACTCAATTACCGAAGAGATAAAAGCAGCATTCTTTAATTTCATGCAACCGGTTCCCTTTATTAGTTTGAAGAGAGAAAGAACGAACATGTTTGCAGGATAATACGAGCTCGTTTTATTTCGTGGATTCTCATCAACTGCATACATCCTAAACAAAATCAAATTATAGGTTTCAAGAAAGTTGTGGAACATACTTTTTCATAAATACTTTGAGTTATAGATAGAAGGCATAAGGAACATAATTCCAGAATTTGATGTAGGTAGACAGATTATTCGGTGTCAAAAAACAACTAATTATATATAGTGGAATTGGATAAGAGGAGTAAGAGTTCAGATTTCTATTGGAAAACAACACAGATTCGTTAGAGGCATATTACAGGGTCAGGGTCAGAGAACAAAGTAAATTTACACATCTTGTGGTGGAGAGTTTAAGAGGGTGGGGGTGAATAGTGAAGTAACATTTATAACTTAAAGAGACAAACAATTAAGTAGATTTAGAAACTTGAAGGTCAAAATTGAATAGAATGTTACGTAACAAGACAAACACACAGGCATACTGACAGAAAGGCAAACACAAAAATAAAATAAAATAGAGTTAGGGTTACCAAGGTAGTGAAAGATTAATCACACTATCTTTCTGTATACAAAGGTCTGGTCGAAATCTCTTGATAGCAATGGCTTCTGCGAAGCGAAGTAGCCGTGGGTTTCTTTGTGTATTGATTATTTCGAAGGCTTGGCTGATTTCTACTGTGTGTCCTGTGTCAATTAAATGTCTGGCGATTGCACTTGATAGCACTTTTCTTTCTTTTGTACGGAGACTCTTAGGAATGTGCTCAGAAAATCTAGTAGATGCTGTCCTCTCAGTCCTTCCTATGTACTTGCTACCGCAGGTGCACGTGAATTGGTAAATGCAGTTGGAGTTGACGTGAGTAGGGAACTCATCTACTTTTGACTGGATTAACGAGCACACAGTGTTGTGAAGTAGGATCAGTCTGGCGGCTGGGAACGTTCTTTTTAATGCACCTGTGATTCTTTTTTGTGTTCTTGTGGATACGTCTTCCCCTTTGTACGCTAGACAGATGAAAACTGGTTTCTTTTCAACGGTGTCGGGTTTTGGTTTGTGTACTTCTTCATTTCTATATTTTAATATGAACTTTCGAGGATATCCATTCTCGATAAGGTTCTTTTCGATGATCTCAAGTTCTTCTTCAATCTTGTCTTCTGAACATATTTCTTTGGCTCTGCTGAAGAGCGTTTTTACTAGACGTCGTTTGTAACTGGTTGGGCAAAAGCTATGATAATGTAGGTATTGACCAGTCCAAGTTTCTTTCCTGTAGACAGATTTTTGAATTGTCCCATCGCTTCTTCTTTTTATGTTGACATCTAGGAAATGGAACTGGTTGTTTCTTTCGTAGTCAATTGTGAATGCGATGTTGGGATGGGCCGCGTTGAGTTTCTCAAACATTGTGGACGCGTGTTTTTTGACACCGAATAATCTGTCTACCTACATCAAATTCTGGAATTATGTTCCTTATGCCTTCTATCTATAACTCAAAGTATTTATGAAAAAGTATGTTCCACAACTTTCTTGAAACCTATAATTTGATTTTGTTTAGGATGTATGCAGTTGATGAGAATCCACGAAATAAAACGAGCTCGTATTATCCTGCAAACATGTTCGTTCTTTCTCTCTTCAAGCATTCTTTAAATTCTATTACTGTTCTTAAGCAAGTTGCCCTTTAAACTCCGTGATTTATACCTCTACATTTCTGCTTTCTCTAGTGATGGGGCCCATCGAAAGTAGTCGTTAGTGAGTAGTTGATGACATTATAATGCAAATATCTGTGGTAAGTTCACATGATTGAGGCATGAACTTGTGATATTTTTAACTTCCACATACGTGTGTAGTAATATTTATAATAAACCAAACGTTAATTTATGTTTATTGACTGAACACCACTTACCTTCAGCTATGCATCTTTTAGCTTGATTAGGAACATCGTTATAATTATGGATAACGTTTAACCAGAGATAGTTTAATAGTTTAGTTTTGTAAATGTAAAATTTCAGTGATTGGCCGCTACTTAAGGATAACCGTCGCAATGTGTCTGGTTTTTACTTCTAATTGAAGTCTATCATCCAGATATACACTATGGTCATTGAGCTGGACTCCCCATCATCTTGACACCTTCCGAAGCAATAGCAGGTTGTTGGAACAAGTCGACAGAACTCCCTGAATCTAAGATTCGCGCTCACTCGTATTAATACTCAGGAAGGCGTATCTACAGCAACCAAAGGACTGAGATCTCCATGGAGCCCCACTTCTACAATGCTCATTGCTGCAGACACTTTGCGAATCAGCATTCTTAGTTGCTACTGTAAATAAAAAGTACATGCAAGACGGCTATGTGAGTGAAATTTTTTCATCAATAGACAGTCTTGGCTGCTTAGTTTTCTAAGACTTTGAACATTGACAGGTAACTCTAACAGATTCGTAGAATTTCATTCTTTTGAAGTTCATCTAGTTGATTAGTGAATTTGCGTGTAATCTGATTGGTGAATTTCATCGAATGCAAAAATCATCAGTTTAGTATGTAGTGAATCTTACCAATTTCCTACATTAATGAAGTGAAAAAGCAATAACACATACATCTTATGAAATACTAGGCCACATTACACACTGATATGCCACAAAACCACCAGAATATATTCTTTGAAAAAACAGCAGGAGCCATCAATATTTTCAGTCATTATATTTCTGTAAGATAGACTACAAGAACTGACTCCTGATACACGTCACTGTCTGGAACTCAAGACAACTATATTGCCGAAATACAAATTGGGAATTAGATATGATGGAGAGGATTTGTAGCTCACGTGGATGATTATGATGTGGTTGTTTTCTCTAAGCTGCATAGTTAATTTGCGAAGCTTTCATTGCCTCTCACTCTTTCACCCTCACCTCAGTGCATACTTCAATTTGAAGTGAGCTTTGAGATTTCTCCACGAGTTTATTAATCATCTCTCCCGTTGACCTTGAACGTCGTGATTGGTTGTTTTTGTGTGTTTTCACATCCTATAGGCTACTTGTATTGGAACTGATTGTTGCCTTGAATTGAACTTTGACTCTTTGTGTGTGAGGTTTCCTTCTTATCGGTTGGTAAATTTTGTCCATTTCGATGTGTCTATTGACTGACGATTCATTGGTATACCAGACAGGCTTCTAAGATTTCTCTAGCATTCTTGGTATTTCCTCTGTCTAATATTTGAACGTTGTTCCAGTCGAATTGATGTCCGCGGTTGTCTGTATGCAGCGATATGAGTGAGGGAGTGATTGTCATGACTTTTGGCGGCTAGCTTATGACCATGGATACGAAGCTGAAGAAGACATCCACTTCGGTCAATGTAGCATTTTTCGCAGTTGTTACAATTTATTTTGTAGATAATGTTGGTTTTATCTTCTTTCGCTGTTGAATCTTTTGGTTGACACGGGGTTGAGTGAAGTGACTTTGTTGGTTTGTGTGATATGTCAATTCCTAAATGTTTGAAGAGTCTTGCAGTGATTTGTGAGATGTCTTTTATATATGGTAGGGTGATTTTTTTCTGTTTTCATTGGTGACCTATGATTTGGTAGGCCAGGTTGGGGATGGACGTCTTTTGGTGAATTTCCGTGGATATCCATTCTTTTGAAAGACGCCCATGAGATAACTTTCTTCAACTTTCCTCAAGTTGAGATTGCTGATCTGAGCCGTCGTTCTCTTCAAATAATGTTTGTATACACCTCCTTTTGTGGGTTACTGGGATGTTGCTGTTGTAATTGAGTATTTGATCTGTATGAGTTGGCTTTTTGTAAACTTGAGTTCCTGTGGTTGTTCGCTTGATTATCACATCCATAAATGGGATTTTGTCCCCGGATTCCTCCTGTGAATGTGATGTGATTGAAGACGTTGTTCATTAAGTCGTGAGTTTTGTCCAGCTCGTTTCTTTTGATTAATACTAATTGAGAAGTAGAATGAGGTGGAAAGAAACAAAAATCTCTGGATATTATTTCTGTACTAATCATCTTCTGGAGAACGGACCTGCTTCATGTCTTCCTCTTCTCCTGACTTCCTACTAATCAAAGTTTTGGAATAAGAGGCTATAAATCTAACCCAGACCACCGGTGTGTCTGGCTAGCATTCTGCTATTTATATTCCAGCGCAAAATACTCAATCCAGGAAGGCGGAATCAAATTTCTGTGACACTAATCGACTCATGTCTTGAAGTCTACATACCATACCTCCATAAACCACCCAGGCCAAAATCCAAATGACGAGAATGGGAGTGGAACTCACTCAACGAAATCTGAGTGGATTAGCAGATTGTCACTTTACCCACTAGGCCATCCCGTGAGAAAGGTTTATGGAAATTGAAGGAGATTTGGTTGGATTTAAAAGACAGTCAAACGACAAATACTTTTCTTTATATTATTTAGGTTGAACTGAACTCTCAAACCTGATTCGAGATTTTTACCTACCTTGACAAGCCTGTCCTGTGTAATATAAGATATTAAATATTAAGTAATACAACATTTCAAGCTTCGAAATGCAAATATTCCTTGTTTAATTCAATTTTATATTTTTCCGTTGATTGATTGGACCGAAGTGCTCAGTCTCAGGTTGACATGTCGGCTTCTTGAGCAAATGGTTGGATGATAACTCGTCATGTAACTTGTTTATTATTCCAAATTTTTTATTCTTAAATATACCTGCAGATAACTTAGAATATTTATTAGCCTAATGAATATTTTTACGTTGATTACTCACAATCGAAAACCATAATTGTGTTTCATTAGCATGTTAAACAACAGGAACAGATTTTGATTTTAACGAATGGATGTTGAGAGGCTTCAAAGTGGATCCTTTGAAAAGCTAAATATATAGGGTACTGTAAGTTTAAATGAATCAGCTACAGAGAAAAATTTACATGTACGATTACTCGAAAGCATAGAACTCAAGTTTTCTTATGAAATCATCACTTTATGGTGTTTGCGTACTACCTGCTACTTGTCTTTAATCCCCTCTCACAATTGACAGTCACAGGACAGCATATATAAAACTTTCATAATGTGAATAATAATCAGTTAGTTACCAGCATCTTATTAGGCAGAGGATGAGATGTTTTACACATTCTTAATGAAATATCAGGCAACACGTCATCCTCTTTCACGATATTTATTTGTGTCCACCTTAGACCCTTCATAAAGAGTGAAAGTTAACGAACAAAGTGATCATTAATTTATTAATTGCTGAAACATATTCAGTGGTGAATATTTCTAGAACTTTGATATAAGATAACAGTTTCGCTGTAGGAATTCGACTTAATTTCAATGTCGATCTCGTCACGAACCAACAATGGTCAGCGATGAGCAGAAACTAGAGAGCTTTGAAAACAGCCGTTTTCCCTCAGTTAAGGATTCTTCATCAGTGCTCACCTGCCAGACCAACGGGCATCGAATCCAAACCTTAAGTTAACGAGGCCAAACTCGTCCACCATTTAGCTACTCCGGCAGGAATTCAGTATTCTGTGAATTCCAACTTTGTCAGCTTTTATGTGATATAGCGCTACACTCGACTTATACATTCGATGGGCATCCACTTCACTCTGAAATGGTGAACTGCCGTACCCATGACATTTCACTACAGCTTCAGGATATCAATCCAGTAATCATCAATGTGCTTGGTCTGGCAAGCTGATTGCCCAGGCTTCAGTCCCTGATGGATTCGCGGGAGCCCGCGACTGAAGAGTCCTAAACTAGGAGGGATTAGAAGTCCAGTGCTGCCTTCTATTCAATGACCCCTCTAACTGATGTTCAATCGTGACGAAATTCGCATTGAAATTTCGCTTATCTATGGAGAGGCACTGTCATGAGAAACAGCATAAAAAGCACACAGAAAGTTCTATGTACGAAAAACATTGGTGTGTGTGAAGTATATTTTTCGAAACTTCTGCTAAAATAAAATTTTAAATAAAATTCATAACAAACTTATGGGAAACTCACTGCATTCTTAAATGAATATAATTGGATAAATACGAGTTATTACTTGTGCATTTGATCATTTCTTACTGCGAATAACACGTATTATTACCCTTTTATTAGGATCTTTATCGATTGATTCCGGGTGAATTCAAATCTTAAGGATATTCAAGTGATGTGTACAGCACTAAATGCAGCAACATGGTCCCTTAACTTCATCCTAAATCACTAAATTTTGTTGCAAACAGAAACTGGCTTGTTTGTACATCACTGAGCACATTATCAGCATATGCACCTGTGGTTGTGCTAGGACTTTTAAAATTCCTTATGAACCTATTCAAGGACAAAATGTGTTTACAAGAACTTCTATTCTAAACTGCTAAGAATAGACAGTAATGTCTGGTCTTTATTAGACTATCATACATCTTCATTTATTTGACAGTGTAACTTTCATTGTTACTACAATGATATGAGAAGCAAAACTTCATTTTCTAGTAATTTCTGAAACAAATAATAAATTATGATGCTATTTAATAACAATTATTATTATAATTATAATAAAATTTGCGCTTACCTTTACCTATGAAACCGTGGATTTCAAAAGTTTCTCATAATTTCATTTCTGTTAGTAAAATGTAGAATCATATAGTCTCATTGTGAATGCTATTGAACTTTGAATGATTGTTTATTTGAATTAGTCGCCGTTTGGCGGGAAACAAGATGACTGCCATTGCTTATTCATGTGCCGGTTGGCACAGAACTGGAGAAATACGATCAGAAGTATTATTGTACATTGTATTAACGTTTATTCACAGACTATGCATATAGTAACTTGTAATTCTGTTCAGTTATCGGTGGAGGAATAAACAATCGCACTAAACTACCGTTTTCTGGTTATTGTGCATTGTATTTTGCGTGTTAGGCGGAGTCTTCTGAAACAAGTGGTAGGTTCAGAAGTACTGGGATCTGCACAAATGACTCCCATTCTTTGATAAATCCAGTCTTTGGAGTGGGATGAAATCCATAGTGTATGAGAATAATGCCGAATTACGGAGTATGAATTTCTCTTTTGGAAGATACTTAATCATTTCTCAAAAATGCATGCAAAGATGATATATCTTTGAAGAGTCGTCATATCTTATTATGATAATGCGTGCTGAATAATCAAATGTACTTGACAAAATAAATGGAATGCCTGTTAATAATTTTATATACATAACAGGCATTCTCAATTCTACACCATATATTCTTACTTCTTTTGCTATCTGAGTAGCTTTGTTCACCAGCTTAGAACATTGTAAGGACATTGCATGTCCTTGCTCTTACTTTCAGTCGTCATAAGCATTTCCAACAGGCTGCTGCAGACCTTCATAAAGAACTGCCTTTGCTCCATGCCGCGAATCAAATGGCTAGAAACAATATGCGACAGGAAATTCTCACAACCAACAAACCAAGAAGTTATTTAGGAGAAAATGGAGATGGCTTACACATACTCTGAGGAAATAACTGAGTGACATCACAAGCCACGATAGTCCTTGAGGGGAAGCTGTATGTGAAAAGACGAGTTGGGCGTGAGTCCCATTGTGACATGGAGGAGATAGTGTAAGCAGGAAATGAAAGTTTACTGGTAATCATGCAGCTGGCTAAAGAAGTCAGCAGGGAACAGATTGAAGCGGAGATGTGTTGTTGACGCTATAAATTCCACTTGGAACCGCTCAGGAATAATAATGATACACTAAGCATTTGGATTCTCATGACTGCACTTTCGAAAGAAAGAAATAACTTACTTAATTGGTCTATATTCCCAATAGGCAGAATTAAATGTAGCAAAAATGAGTAGAAATAATCTCTGCTAACACTGTTAAATACTGTAAGGGATTTTATGTCAGTACAATTATATCACTTGTGGAATATTCAAACAATTCACTTCGTAATGAAGTCTGAGCAAAAGCTGTCTCGAAGAAGGACGGATGAAAGCTTCTCGATTAGACCACTCAACTAAGAGAACTCAAGCACATCCAAAACTAACTCTTCATCAAAAACTACCAATATTCTCGATTATGTTTTTCAAACTGATTATTTTCATTTGTTGACTCAAAATTCCGACTATAAATTAAGAAGGTTTTTGTTGTTAGAATAACCTACCATAGAGTCCTATGGAAAAAGCGAACATAAAAGGAGACCGTACGAGTAATTTAGGAAGTAGCTTTGTGCTGAATGCAATGTGAAATCAAATATACCAGGAATTTATCTTTCGATGTTGCGCAATATCAAAAACGACTTGAAAAGTAAATCTTTCGAAGCAGCGCAAAACAGGTAATTTTTGAGGAATATTTAATACGCCTTTCATTTTTATTATTCACATTTATTACACACTTTGAGACGAAATCCTAACATATTTTACACTCCTCCTTCTTTTACGAGGTTTTAATAGGTTACATGAATTTCATTAGGTGTAGCAATATAATCTTGTGTAAACGCTGACAAAAATCAATTAATAGATATGACACCGGTTACTTTCTAGTGATCAACCAATCAATGTATTCATTACAGTCCTTGAGGAGGTCGATTATGAGCCCAATCAGCTCTGTGGTAACATACATGACTGAATGAAGCGGATTCGAATTCCAGATAGGACATGGTTTCCATCAGGGTTGCAGATACTCACTGTTAATGATAGCCAACAAGCATGGAACCTAGGTCCAAGATTTCCTTCTGATTACTTACAACCACGTAACGCCAGTTCAGAGCGTACTGTGATGACCAGTCATCTAGCCTGATGACCTCTTTGCAGAAAGACAGAATTCAGCCTGCGCAAACACCAACAACTAGACTTATGACATCCGTTGCTCTGTATCAATATGTTCAGTGTACTATTTCAGTGAAACAAAAACTGCTGACTGACAACTAAATGTACTATTATTACACTTTCCTAGTTGACTGATTCTAGTGTTCTAGCTGAGCGATTGTCTTTGCAAAACAGTAAGTAAATGGGTTCGTTTTAGACGTAAAAACATAGAGTGTTTAATCAGAACAGGCATTATTGTATAGGCATGCAAAGCGAGAGCCATTCAGTCACTCATTGTAAATCAATCTGACGAAAGCTGTGAATTTCTCTGGTTTATAATTGATTTTTAGAAAATTCGTTTTTATCAAATTCACTTACTTGTCTTATCTTTTAACAAGTATTTAACATGTGTAAGTTTTTTGAGGTGTTAATTTATCTGTTTTCAAACGACCTGCTTATGTATAGTAGTGTTCCGATCATCAATCAAAAAGAAACGAACTGAATGGTTAGGTGAGGTCAATGAAGAAGTTATAATCATTATTACGAGAGGAATATTAAAATTCAGGTTTTATAATATAAAGAATACTATACTGAGTGTCAGACAAGGGTGCTTATTATCACCAATGATATTCCTAATTGTGGTGGACTGGATTATGCGTCAGACAGTGGGAAACGAGAAGACAGGGATATCCTGGACCGACGTGAAGAACCTAGAAGACCTGGATTTCGCGGATGATTTATGCTTGATGTCACACAAAATCGAAGACTTACAAGCGAAAACCGACAAACTGGTCGAAGAAGCAGCCAGAGAAGACAGGACTCCAGGTGAACATAGACAAGACGGAGGTTATGAAAATAACCAACCAACCAACAACAACCAGCGCCAATCACCATCATCAGGAGGGGTTTGAAAGAGGTTACTTCTTCCACTTATCTAGGGAGCATTGTCTCAACTACAGGAGGAACGGACGAGGATGTCAAATCGAGAATCGGGAAGGCGAGAAACACATTCATCAACCTGAAACCAATCTGGAAATCTTCGTCACTCAGCATCAACAACAAAATTCGGATTTTCAATACAAACGTCAAGTCAGTCAGTTCTTCTATACGGATCAGAAACTTGGCGGGTCACAAAGAATATTTCCAACAGCCTGTTGCAGACCTTTATCAACAACTGTCTTCGTTCTATACTGAAGATTAGATGGCCGGAAAGAATCACAAACAAGAAGCTATGGGAACAAACAAAACAGGAACCAATCGCTCAACAAATATGCAGGAGAAAGTGGAGATGGATTGGACACTCGCTGAGGAGGCCGCTGGGTGACATCGCGCGTCAGGCCAACGCTCGAGTGGAACCCGAAAGGGAAGCGGCGAGTGGGACGTTCAAGGGTAACATGGAGGAGATCGTGTGAAGAAGAGTTGAAACAGTATGGACTAACATGGATGCAAGTGAAAAATACAGCAGAAGACAGAAGCAAGTGGAGACGTGTAGTTGAAGCCCTATGTTACACTAGGAACCCAAAGGAACAATAATAATAATACTGAGTGCAAGTGAACTGCAGAAGGCTGTGCAATTATTAAAGCTGTTAAACGAATGGCACTTTAATCGATTCTGTTGGATATTTCTTTGTAGAATAAAGTGACCATTCTTGCTATATCAAAATGATAAACTGAAATAAGGCTGACAATTTTAGAAGGCTAAAAGCTTTTTTTCATTTATTTTTGTTTCAAATGGGACATTGGGCTTCACGCTTTAAGTTGCAGAGTTTCAGTGGGGCTTGTGTCATTATTGCAGGATAGAATTGCTAGCCTCAAACAACTTCCTGTCTATTCGGGATTAACTAACTACTAGGTTAGGTTTAGTTGTACATCGCCCAAGAATCCAACCCACACCAAAATGCTTGACTGGTGAGTATTCAACCCCTATACCATGAACGCACTAAGGTTGAAATAATAACTGTAAAAATAAGAATAATAAAATGGAAGTAGAAAGAACAGTGAATTAACTAGTAAAAGCTTACCCCCATATGCTAATTTACATTAAGGAAGAAATGTTTACAATTTAGAATGAATGTATGCTGGAAAATATTCGAAAATATCAAGGCGAAATAACTCAGCGATGTAAAATTATGTCTATATTACGACTAATTCACAAATTGCTGGTTGAAAGTAGACTAAATTTATCGTGTTTTCTAAATAATCATCATAGTGTTAGATAACTGAACAGTTTAATTTAATTTTGTCTCCATGGGAAATAGTATCACTGTAATTTATCATCTGAAAGTCTCCATCAAACTTAAAGCTGTTTAGTATGTTTTTTTACTTGTATGAAGAAAAAAGTGTCACTCGCAACTTTCACTTCTATAACTATTTCATCTTAAGACTAAATTTTAATACACGTATAAAGTGTTGAAGATATCAACAAATTATTTTGTTGATAAGACTATCTGCTGAAGAAGCTGTGGCTCACGTAGCGAAACGTTCAGAAAAATCTTGTTTTGGTTTTTTAAACATGATTTTGGGTTTACTGACTGCCACTGATGCAGCCGGCAATGGCTGATGGTGAAATGAAAATGCGCATCACTACAGCCACTTTAAAAACCAAGGATTTAGAGGTGACGTTGAACCACGCAACACAGAATGATTTTGTGTTTGAATCCTTTCGCTTGGAACTTAGCCAACTGGTAGTTTCATTTTACTTTACAGACTATCTGTGTTAGTGGTGATATAGGACTCAACATGTAGAGACTATGCTGTTAACTGTAACAATCAGTGTTTACCAGAATTAAAAAGTGGCTAAAGGAGCTCATTAAAAAATTTCAAAAGACTGCTTTCACTTGACCTAATGAAAGGTTTTACTTATAAGATTTCTCGTTTTCAAAAGACTTCTCACTGTAAACGTTGCCTTTGTTTCACAGAGTTTAGCGTTGCACTTCAGGAATCCATTGACAAAAGAAATCGCTACAAGCCGGTCATTAATCATTCTTTTGAAATTTTTAATGAGCATCTTTAATCAACTAAAATGATATGAGCAGCTTGTAACGATGATGGTCCTCCATGAGTTCATGAAGTATAAACCTAAACTTCTTGGAACAAAAATGACTGCATTTCCAATAAACAGTCTTTTGCAAACTTTTTTTTATTTCTTCACGTTCCGAGTGGAACATAGAGATTCAAGCTAGAGACTTGAAGGTTCTGTAGCAGTGATGATTATTTTTACAGGATTGGGTTTCTAGCCTCATGCCCAACCTTTCGTCTTTACCAATTTTATTACTGGCTTAGCGAGGTAAAGGAGTGCGCCGGTCGGGGATCAAACTCCGGACCATATGCATGGTTGGCGAGAGTCCTAACCGCTATGCCACCGACGCACACTAGAAATCTTTTAAAAGAAAGTCTTTCACATGCTCAGTTAAAGTTATTCTAGCATATACTTACATAAACCACCTTTATGTAGAACAAAAATTAACAACAATTTATCATTTATGATAGCTGAATCAAGGATGGAAAGCAATTCAAGTCAATTGACATGAGATATAACATCCAGGAATACCTTTACACAGGTTGTACAATCTAATTGCACATGGATTTAGCCGTATTATAATCTTCCGAACAGTTCGCTAAGACTCGTTTGTGTTGTTCTAATTGATGTCTTTGCACGTCTGCATAGTATAAAGTCTGTGTGTTGCTGTCTATTGTGATCAACATAAAAAACTGATTGTGTGAAATAAACCAGATTGATTTTCAGCCATGATAAGAAAAACCATGAAAACGCAGTTTGCTAGGTACCTCATTTATTGAGATTATTGGGAATATTTCTATCGACCACACAGGATGTAGCTTCTTGTCATCGGAAGTTTTTACAGTACAGAAACACCGGAGATATATAAAATATTTTTAACACTTATGCAAATCAGTTAACGATTGGGAGTAATCTGAGTATGCTTGAGTTAGTATGAGTGCTGTAAACTGTAAAGACGTTGCATGCTACTTGCCTTTCAGGTATACCACATACTAAGAGAATCTATGCATTGCTTAGTGACTGAAGCAATATTTGACCAACAGTGAAACCTATTCAAGCTTTCAAGCACAACATGCCTATAAGGATAACTAATATATAACTGAGAATAAAACTAGGTTATATTACAATTAATAATACAACTTACTGAATTCACCTTTTTGTAGGATAGACAAGACTAGCTATATAGTAGGTTTCATCAGTATTCCTTTCGTTCGAGCAGTCTTTACTGAATCAATCATGCCTAAGCCACTCTTTCGTGTAACATCTTAAACAATTATTAGAACTGTTTTTGTCCTTTTTTTCAACCCTTTCACTACTGAGTGAGACGTAGGCTTTCAGGCTTCAGCTCGTAGGTTCCGTTGATAATGGTGTTTTTTCAACGGAATAGGGTCATTAGCCTCAAGGTCAGACTACTCTGTTGCTACAGGCCATATGGTTGGCAAATGCTTTATCATTTAAACACCGACGCATGGTATTTTGTAATGTTGCTCAGAATTGCTATCATCAAAACATTCCTGATGTTTGAATAAAGCAAGAACAACAGTGGTTTGTGCAGAATAATATGGCACCATCATTTATTTCGTAGGCTTCTCATCAGCTGCTTACAGCCAAAATAAATTATGAGGTTTGCGTACAGAAAAGTTTTAACATACTTGCAAATTTTTACATGTTGTCAGTTGACAAAAAGTTCCACAGTAAGTGAAGGTGCTCAGAAAATTGCGCTTATATAGTTGTTACACACGCAGTTCAAGTTTTAAAAAAAATAGATGTATGCATACAATGGTAAAAGAGTTACGTAATAAAGACAAAATATGAGTTAGATACAGAGTGACTAATAAATTAGGTAACAATGTACTGAGTTCAACTCAAATCATAGAAACAAGAGACAAGCAAAATTACAGAATATAAAAGGGGGTGAAATATCAAAACACTGAGACGCATAGGTTCGCAGTTTTCCTTACGAATGAGAAAGTGATAATTCTACGTGCAAGTTAGTTAACTCATTGAAAACTTCTCAAAAGCGGGCAATGGAAGCAGTCTTCTAAGTCAAGCACTTCATTAGCTGCAAGACTACTATATAGCCCTTGGCGTTTCCATAATCTGTTGGCATGTAGACGATTGCATGAGGTTTTCTTCTGTGTAATAGTTAGCGAATCGAAGGATGTATAACATCAGACAGGGTCATGGGAATCGTCTTAAAACAGAAATCATCATAGGATTCATCCTGTGATTGGATGACTGTCGAATGTCATCATCCCTTTCTTACCTTAGTCTTGGTCAAATCACCAGTCAATCAGAGTATTGATTTCTCGTCTACGTTAGCTGAATCGCCTACTAATCAGAACAATCCATTTCCGCTGCCCTTGGCGGATTTTAATGTGTTTATAAAAAATATATAAATATGACGGACGCTTCCCTAATACAATTGCATACTAACAGTCACAGAGGCCAATGAAGTGCAAGGTGCCACGGACGAATAGGTGCATCCAGCAGGTCAGCTGAGTTGTTCATTGTGTCGGTATTATAATACTCACACGCATAAGTCCACTTGGTCAAACCAGGTGTCGACGCTATCATATCAATTGGCGACAAGTTCATTTCAACTGGCGACATAAATCATACATAACACAGTGGAATCCAAAGCAACTCTGATAATAAGTTAACAGGATCGCCCCAACATTATTCATACAAAATCATTTAATTCATAAATGTTTATTCTTAATTTCATGTTCTTTTTTATCAATCATATATCCGATATAGACATTCCCTGATTTCTCTTCATTTCAGTTGCCCTGTTGAGGCGATAGTGTTGATTCTCTTCTTCACATTAGATACGACGGGAACAAAATTTCCATTAGATTTATTCTTTCTGATGTTACATGTATGAATGTATAAATTTATTATTCTTGCAAACATTTATATATATATATTACTTTTGTTAGATTAGTAATATCTGAAGCATTTAATATCTCCAACTATTTGATTAGTCATAATAATACCAATTGAAGGGAACTTTGGGAAATATATTTTTTAGCTTGCTCGCAATAAAGTAGATAGTTCTGAGAAATACTTCATGGATAGTGACTAGTAGGGGAATCCATGACCAGCATTTCGTCCTAGTTACGACTCATCAACTGGATGTATTTGCATTCCCTACACAGTCATAGTTTTCCCAAATTAAATTGAATAACTGCTGACACCCGTTGCACAGTAGTTGAAACGATGCTTCCCAGGTAGGTAAAAGGAGTTGTTTCTTTCAGGTTCCTCCCATTTATGCTGATCGTTGTCTATTGTTGTTGTTCTTGTCCAGGAATCTTCATTACCTCTATTTTATCTATGTTCACCTGAAGTCCTATCTTTGATGCTTCTTCTGCCAACTTGTTACTTTTCGCTTGCATATCTTCCAGTTTGTGGGAAATCAGACATATATCATCGGCGAAGTCCAGATCCTCCAAGTTCTTTGTGTGAGTCCATTTTATGCCTGTTTCCTCATTGCCCGCTGTTTGTCGCATTATCTAGTCTACTGCAATCAGGAAAATCATTGGCGATAGTAGGCAGCCAGCTTGTCTTACTCCTGTCTTCACTTCGAAGGAATCCGTAATTTTCCGTTGTGAATTACTTGGTATCCAGCACTGTGGCACAGCTGTTGGATGAGATGTATAATTGTCGGTGGCACCCCGTAGTAGCGAAGTAGTTGCCAAATCACCTCTCGATCGACGCTGTCGAAGGCCTTTTCAAAGTCGATGAAGTTGAGATAGAGAGGTGACTGCCATTCCAAGCTTTGTTCAATGATGATCCGTAGTGTGGCGATTTGATCGATACATGACTTGCTTCTCCTGAATCCAGCCTGTTCCGGTCGAAGTTTTTCATCCAGGGCGGCGTGTTTGATTCCCTCCAGGATGATGCGGCTTAGTATTTTGCTTGGGATGGACAGGAGCATAATTCCGCGCCAGTTCTTGCATTGACTTAGGTCTCCTTTCTTTGGTAGTTTGAATAAGTATCCTTTCCTCCAATCCTCGGGTACTTTGCCTTCTTTCCACACCTTCTCCAGTAGTGGCGTCATCAAGTCCGCTGTTGTCTCTGGGTCCATTTTCAATGCTTCTGCTGGGATTCCATCTGGTCCTGCTGCTTTTCCAGCTTTCAGCAGCTTGATTGCCTTCAGGATTTCTGTTCTCGTCGGAGGATTGATGTTCACTGGTAATTCTGCTTCCGTTGTTGGTATTGTTGGGCGCGTTGTAGGTGGTGGTCGATTTAGAAGTCTTTTGAAGTGTTCAGCCCAGTGTTTCCTTTGCTCCACTTCTTTGGTGAGTGACTTTCCATTGTCATCCTTCACTGGCTTAGTTTGTGTCAAACTTTTGCCCGATAGGTGCCTAGTTGTTTGGTAGAGTGTTGCGAGGTCTCCTTTGCCTGCACTGCCGCTTGTTCTGCTTCACTTGTCATGGCTTCATAATACTTTCTTTTGTCTTCTCTGGCACTCTTCTTTACTCTTTTGTTCAGTGTCTTGTAGTTTGCATTCAAATTCTGTTTTCGTTGCTCGTCGGTGCACTGGATAATCTTTTGTTTCACCATCCTTCTCTCTTCTATCAGTCTCCAGGTGTCCGTGGTGAGCCACTGTTTGTCCTGTCTCTTCTTTCTGCCTAAAACTTCTATGCAGGTTTGACTCCACACCGCTTTCAGGTTGTCCCAGTGCTTTTCGACACTGACCCCTTCGCTAGTGTTGATTTGTGTCTCGGCTTTGTCCTTTATGCTTGCAGTGAAGATGTCCTTTGTGTCCTGGTCCTTCAGTTTTTGAGTATTGAACTTGGCTTGTGGTCTATCTGCAGCTCCTGTTTCTCTGAAAGCTTTTTTGACCTTGTAAACTATTAGTAATAATGAATTTAAATATCATTCTGGTTCCTGAAATAATGCCAGAATGAGTGTATCATTGTTTTCAAATCGCTGAGTGTCGTGGAGCTCTACAGATTTCCTGGTCATGGCTAGTTCTGACAACCTCATCCATCGCATCGCGTGTAGTTGAAATAAGGCTACCTAGTTAAGTAGACGAAAGAAAACGACTTCTAATTGCAATTTTTAACATAAATAAACCCAATCTAAGGTTCTTAATACCGACTGAATTATTTGAAAATCTTTTAGAAGTCTGTGATTCAATCACTTCAACTCTAAGACTTTAGATATAATGACTATTATTTATTTGTTAAAATGTTAATGGCTGATATCAGTAACTGAAATCATTTTTCACTGATTTGAAATATGTTACTTACTTATTAAAAAGTAGGCAAGAGTTAGTTAACTATTTATTCTTTCAAGCTTCGTCGTAATTATCTCAATACCGGACAACATGATTAAAAAATTTTCATTATTTCCCCTGAAGAAGTTCGGACCAGTTTGATGAATAGAATGTTTTAGTTATTTATTGGTTTCTTTGAATGTACACCGTCATTCTAACCTCATTAAATCTAACTGAGCCAATTAACTCACTCAGAGAGAAACTTTGTTGGCTTTAGAACTTGATAAATCCAATTCAGAAAAATAATATAACTTACTAGATACCATGTAATGACTGTGAGTGAGATAAACTACATAGTTGAAAATAGAGAAGATTTGTAGCTCAGGTGGATGATTTGCAATTAATAGTGTTCTCTGAGCTGGTTGGTTTAGTTGCGCTGAAGATGTTGTCCAGAAGGCCGACGAAAGCTTCGCAACTAAACCAACCAGCTCAGAGAACACTATTAATTGCAAATAGTTGAAAATAGTAAATAAGGGTCAATTAAATTATTGGAACTTAGGAATTTAGCTAGACCTCAAATGACTGACTCTCATAAGTTAAATAATCTAAAGAAGACCTCATCCATTCCAGTGCATTCGATTGTATTCAATCAAAAAATAATGTGGTATACAGGACTGAAAAGCGATTTAGTTAGATTTCGAGGAAGAGACAGTCTAATCACCGAGTCTTTGTTCATCGAATCACTACCAAAGATGGGCAAAGAAATTGTGTTCCGTAACAGGGCTTGAATTCCGCTTATACATTTGAGCTACTTTTCATGCGAATGTCTGTTGACGTTATACTTGCATGTCAGAGTTGATTAATACCTGGAGACACATTGATGGAATACTATTTATATTATGTGGATTCTCTCAAGACTTGGAACATGCATAAAATCTTAATTTCAAGCTTCTCTTTCATAGATTGCTTCCAACATGTAACACACGATGATCTTACGTATCACCAGTTACTCTAGAAAAACTATGGACATACCTTTCAGGGTTTGCAAGACATCTGCTTTGCAGTGTTCAACTTTCCAGGCCCTTAATCAGCTGTTTTCACCTCACTGCGTTGTTTGATTTAGCAGCCTCATTGACGTATCCAATGACTTGTAGTCGCACATCTTCTGGAAGGCTTAAGAGTGTTTACTTCTTCGACAATATACTTATTTCCACTTGTGTAATATTTGACTGAGTTGATTCAAGCTGAATAAGTGTTATTTGCTCTGAGGTATTTTTTTCTAAATTTGTGATATCTTGTTTCTGAGTAACGATGTTCAGTAAAGTTTAGGATACCAATTATTCCTCATACAATCCTTTACAAATTCAGTACACATTCTTGATTCAAACAGCGTTTACATTGAACATCAGTGAACCCATTGAGTGGTAATTCCTTTCTTACCTATCCTTTGTTATACTTCGCTTTGTGTCCAACGTCCTACTACATATCAATAGTAAGTAGTATGTGTTGATATTTTGTTACACCATAACCAAAACTGTTGTTTGCTGTTGAAATTTAAATCACTTAATATATTATTATTCTATTTGATCCCCACTAATTATCTCATAAATTCCTATAAATAGGCAATATCTGTCATATATTGTTCATTTATATGCCTCTCTCTGTTGAACATTGTTTATTCAAGTCCCTTTATTCTTTATCCGGACATTCCCAGGCCGTTTAATACTTCCGTGGATCGGCCCTGACACAGCTTTGTCGGTTGTTTTCTTATTGACGTATAGTGATAAGGCATTTGACGACATTCAGCCAAATATACCTGACAATTTGCGATTTGTGTATTGGAAAACACAACAGACTGAGTGAAGAAATATGCACTCCTTTTCAATTAGTTCCTTACCATCGCCTGTACACTAATAAGTAGTTTTTCACATAGAAATTTAATCAATCTTGTGGTTACTCTAGTCCATCAGTTTTAGTTAAATGGAGGATGAAATTAAGAGGTTAAAAGTCATGAAAACAAATAACTAATAGATGTTAGTAACAATATATCTAAGTTTAGAAGGATGTGCGGAAATTAATTACGGAATCCAAAATAAGTTAATTAGTGGGGGTTAGCAACAAGCTGTTATATGATCGAGAAATTTTTGAAATGATGATGACCTAGAAGAACTACGTAAAATACAAACAAGTTAATAGAGTTAGCTAGAATTGTAAGAATAACAAGGTCAAAAGATGATTACAAGGGGAAGGGGGAGGAATCGTTTTTATAATCTTTATTATGTAGTTGGCCATGACAAAGAAAGGGGCTATTTAGATGGATTCCGACTGCCTCTCCTGTATGTAAAAATCGTATTCGTAGGCCATTAGAGAGATTGGATGAAATATGATATTGTACTGATATAAAACCTCTAACAGTATCTAACAGTGTTAGCAGAGATTATTTGTACAAATTTTCTTTACCTTTAATTCTGATCATTGAATCCAATTTTATGGGAATATAGGCCAATTAAGTAAGTTATTTATTCCTTTTGAAAGTGCACTCAGGAGAATCCAAATGCTTAGCATATCATTATTATTCCTTTGGGGTTCCAAGTGGAATTTATAGCGTCAACAGCATATCTCTATTTCAATCTATTCCCTGCGGTCATCTTTAGCCAGCTGCATGATTACCAGCAAACTTTCATTTCCTGCTCACACGATCTCTTCCATGTCACACTGGGACTCACGACCAACTGATCTTCTCACATACAGCTTCCACTCAAGGACCATCGTGGCTTGTGATGTCGCTCAGTTGTTTCCTCAGAGTATGTGTAGGCCATCTCCATTTTTCCTGCATAGTTGCTTGATTTGTTGGTCACGAGAATTCCCTGTTGCTTATTCCTTCTGGATATTTGATTCCCGGCATGGAGAAAAGGCAGCCTTTGATGAAGGCCTGTAGTAGCCTGTTGGAAATGCTTCCGACGACCGAAAGTAAGAGCCAGGACATAGAATTTCCTTAGTATGTTCTAAGCTGACGAACAAAGCTATTCAGATAGCAAAAGAAGTAAGAAGATATGATGTGGAATTGAGAATGCCTGTTATATATAAAATTATTAATAGGCGTTCCATTTATTTTTGTGAAGTTTATTTGATTGTTCATAATAAGATATGACGACTCTTCAAAGACATATCATCCGTAAACTCTCAAGTGATGCATAGCCTAGTACCCAATTTCAACTTTTCATGTATGTTATTCATTATAATAAAGGTTTTTGTATTTCCCTATGAATGAAAAACAAGACGATATTGTTTTCACTGACGTTTTGCCATTTAATGCTAATAGCTTTATCAAAGTTTTATTCAATTCATGTATGTTACTAACTTAGATTATTGATAACGACTGTGACATCCTTGCATGCATTTTTGAGAAATGATTAAGTATCTTCAAAAAGAGAAAGGCATACTTTATAATTCGACATTATTCTCATACACTATGGATGTCATCCCACTCCAAAGACTGGATTTATCAAAGAATGAGAGTCAGTTGTCCAGATCGCAATCATCCTGAACCTACCGCTGGTTCCAGAAGGCTACTCCTAACACGCAGAATACTATGCACAGTAACCAACGTGGAATATAAAAAAAACGTTGGATTAATGGGATTATTTATCGCTCCACCAATAACAGAACAGAATTACAAGCATAGTCTGTGAATAAACGTTAATACAATCTACAATAATACAGATGATCGCATTTCTCCAGTTCTCTGCCAACCAGCATACGAATGAACAACGGTAGTCTTCTTGTTTCCCGCCAAATAGCAACCGGTTCAAATAAAGAAGCATTCAGGGTTCAATAGCATTTACAATGAGACTTTATGATTCTACACTTTACTATCAGAAATGAAATTACAAGAAACTTTAAAATTCACGGTTTCATAGATTCAGGTAAGTGCATATTTCATTATAATTATTGTTACTACAATTAAAAGCATAAAAATGTATAAGTTGTTTCAGAAATTACTAGAAAATGAAGTTTTGCTTCTCATGTCATTGTAGAAAGAATGAATGTTACACTGTCAAACAGATGAAATTGTATGATAGTCTAATAAAGACCAGACATTACTGTCTATTCTTATCAGTTTAGAATAGAAGTTCTTGTAAACACATTTTGAACAACACAGTCAAGCGAACAATATTGTGCCTTCAATTAGATCTCATCAGGCTTAACTCTAATATACCCACATAACTTTACAAATAAAAATTCAAATATAAACCAATCATGGTGTTTTGTCTATAGGATAATAAGATGGTGAATTGTGCATTTAGTCATAATAGTAATAAGGCGATCTGTGATAACAAGAATAACGAAAAAAAAGCATGATTAAACAAACAAATATTCATGTAGACGTGGTGGTCAATGAAGGCTAAGAAAAGCAAATGAACCGATTAATTAAGGCTAGATTGTAAGGGAAGCAAAAAAAACGTTTTAATGAAGGTATGATAAGATTAAGTAAGGGATGATAATAGCGTGGGGTTGAAAATATAAGTTAGGTACGGTGGAGAAGTCATCAGTTGGTGAGGTCTAAATAGGCCAACAAGGGAGGGATAATGGCTGTACGAGCCTCTTTTGGATGCATAGTTTGTCCTTAAATCGGTTCATAAGGAATTTTAAAAGTCCTAGCACAACCACAGGTTCATATACCGATAATGTGCTCAATGATGTACAAACAAGCCAGTTACTGTTTTCAACAAAATTTAGTGATGTGGGATTAAGTTAAGGGACCATGGTGCTGCAGTAAATGCTGTACACATCACTTGAGTACCCTGAAGACATGAATTCACCCACAATCAATCGAAAAGGATCCTAATAAAAGGGAATAATACGTGTTGTTTGCAATAGGAAATGGTCAAATGCACAAGTAATAACTCGTATTTATCCAATTACATAATTTCTCATTTAAGAATGCAGTGAGTTTCCTATAAGCTTGTTATGAATTTTACTTTAAAGCTAATTTTGCCTTCAAAATATTTATTTCATAAAAAATCTCGAAAAATATATTTCAAACAAACAACTATTAATCGCATTTAGAATTTCTCTTATACTTTTTATATCGTTTCTCATTACAATTCCTCTCCATGGATTAGCGAAATTCAAATATTGATTGCGTCAAGAACCAACATCAGTTAGAGAGATCATTGATTTCAAGGGAGCACTGAACAGCTATTTCCTCCTAGTTCAAGACTCTTCAGTAAGGCACACTCATAATCCCAGCAGGGATTGAAGCTTGGGTCTTCAGCTTGCCACGACAAGCCCATTCATATCCTGAAGTTGTAGTGAGAAGTCGTGGCTACATGAGTCCACCGTGTCAGAGTGAATTGGATGCTCATTGAAGGCATAAGTAGAGGGTAGGGCCATATCACATACAAGCTGACAAAGTTAGAATTCACGGAACTATGAATTCCTGGCGGAGTAGCCAAATGGCGAATGAGTTCGGTCTCGTTAACCGAAGGTCCGGATTTGATACCTGGTGGGCTGGCAGGTGCGCACCGCCAAAGAGTCTCAAACATTGAGTAAACGGCTGTTCGCAGAGCTCTCCAGCTTCCGTTCATCGCTAACCATTGTTGGTTCGTGACGAGATCGACATTGAAATTAAGTCGAATTCCTAGAAGGGAACTGTTATCTTATACCAATGTTCTAGAAATATTCATCACTGAATTTATTTCAGTAATTAATAAATTAATGATCACTTTGTTCGTTCGCTTTCACTCTAAGGTGGACACAAATAAATATTGTGAAAAATGATGACTTGTTTCTTGACATTTCGTTAAGAACGAGTAAAACGTCTCATCCCTTGCTTAATAAGATGCTGATAACTAACTGATTATCATTCACATTATGAAATTTTTATATATGCTGTCCTGTGACTGTCAATTGTGAGAGGGGATTAAAGACAAGTACCAGGTAGTACGCAAACACCATAAAAGGATGATTTCATAAGAAAACTTGAGTTCTATGCTTTCGAGTAATCGTACATGTAAATTTTTCTTTGTAGCTGATTCATTTAAACTTACAGTACCCTATATATTTAGCTTTTCGAAGGATCCACTTTGAATCCTCTCAACATCCATTCGTTAAAATCAAAATCTGTTCCTGTTGTTTAACATGCTAATGAAACACAATTATGGTTTTCGATTGTGAGTAATCAACGTAAAAATATTCATTAGGCTAATAAATATTCTAAGTTATCTGCAGGTATATTTAAGAATAAAAAATTTGGAATAATAAACAAGTTACATGACGAGTCATCGTCCAAGCATTTGCTCAAGAAGCCGACATGTCAACCTGAGACTGAGCACTTCCGTCCAATCAATCAACGGAAAAACGTAAAAAATTGAATTAAACAAGGAATATTTGCATTTCGAAGCTTGAAATGTTATATTACTTCATATTTAATATTTTATATTACACAGGACAGGCTTGTAAAGGTAAGTACAAATCTTTTGCCAGTTCAGCTGCACTCAAATAATATGAAGAAAAGTATTTGTCGTTTGACTGTCTTGTAAATTAAACCAAATCTCCTTCAATTTCTATAAACCTTTCTCACTGGATGCCTAGTGGGTAAGGCAACAATCTGCTAATCCACTCAGATTTCGTGGAGTGAGTTCCACTCCCATTCTCGTCATTTGGATTTTGGCCTGGGTGGTTTATGGTGGCACGGTGTGTAGACTTCAAGCCATTAGCCGATTAGTGTCACAGTGATTTGACTCCATCTTCCTGGATTGTGTCTTTTCTGCTGTTATATAAATAGCAGAATGCTAGCCAGACACACAAGTGGTCTGGGTTAGATTTCTAGCCTCTTATTGTCAAACTTTGCTTGGTAGGAAGACGGGAGAAGAGGAAGACGTGAAGCACGTCCGTTCTCCAGAAGCTGATTAGTACAGAAATAATCTACAGAGATTGTTGTTCCTTTCCTCCTCATTCTAATTCTCAGTTTGTAATAATCAAAATAAATGAGTTGGATAAAACTCACAACTTATTAAACAACGTCTTCAGCGGTATCAAATTCACAAGAGAAGAGGAATCCGAGAACGAAATCCCATTTTTGGACGTCTTAGTCAAGCGAACAACCACAGGGGAATTAGAAACCCAAGTTTACAGAAAATCAACTCACATGAACCAAATACTGGGTTACAACAGCAACATTCCAATAACACACAAAAGGAATTGCATACAAACACTATTCGAGAGGGCCAGGACTCATTGCAGCACTCCCACCTTAAGGAAACTGAAGAAAGATATCTCATGGACGTCTTCCAAAAGAATAGATATCCACGGAATTTCATCAAAATACAAATACCCTCAAGCCGTCAAACGACCAAATCAAAAGGCCCCCAAGGAAAGCCCTAAGAAAACCACCCTACCATGCATAAAGGAAATCTCAGAATTCACTGCAAGACTCTTCAAACCTTTAGGAATTGATCTCTCACAAACCAAAAAAATCACTTCACTCAACATCGTGTCAACCAAAAAACTCAACAGCGAAAGAAGATAAAACCAACATCATCTACAAAATAAATTGCAATAATTGTGAAAAACACTATATTGGCCCAAGTGGATGTCTTCGTCTTTGTATCCATGATCATAAGCTAGCCAGATCATAAGTCAAAAGACATGACACCCACTCCCTCATATCAATACATACAGACAACCACGGACAACAGTTCGACTGGGACAACGTTCAAATATTAGACGGAGAAAACACCAAGAATACTAGAGAACTTTTAGAAGCCTGTATGGTATACCAGTGAATCGTCAATCAATAGACACATCGACATAGACAAAATTCACCAATCAATAAGAAGGAAATCTCACACACATAAGGTCAAAGTTCAAGTCAAAGAAACAATCAGTTCCAATACAAGTAGCCCAGAGGATGTGAAAATACACAAAAACAACCAATCATGACGTCCCAGGTCACCAGTAGAGATGATTAATAAACCCATGGAGAAATCTAAAAGCTCACTTCAAATTGAAATATGCACTGAGATGAGGATGTTGCCTATTAGGGGGCAATGAAAGCTTCGCAAATTAACTATCCAGCTCAGAGAACACAACCACATCAAAATAATCCACGTGAGCTACAAATCCTCCCCATCATATCATACTCTCAATTTGTATTTCCGCAATATAGTTGTCTTGACAGTGATGTGTATCAGGAGACAGTTCTTGAAGTCTATCTTACAGAAATATAATGACTGAAAATATTGATGGCTTCTGCTGTTTTTGCAAAGAAATTATTTTGATGGTTTCATAGCGTTACAGTATGCAACATAGCCTAATATTTTATAAGATGTATGTGTTACTAATTTGGACTTCATTAATTTAGTTAATTGGTAAGATTCACTACGTAGTAGATTGATGAATGTTTCATTCTATGATATTTGCCAATCAGATTACACGCAAATTCACTAATCAACTTGATGAACTTCAAAAGGATGAAATTCTACGAATCTGGTAGAGTTACCTGTCAATGTTCAAAGTCTTAGAAAACTATGCAGCCAAGACTGTCTATTAATGAAAACATTTCAGAGTCACATAGCTGTCTTGCATGTACTTTTTATTTAGGGTAGTGACTAAAAACGCTGATTCGCAAAGTGTCTGCATCAATGAGTGGTGTAGGTGTGAGGCTCCATGAAGATCTCAATCCTTTCGTTGCTGTAGATACGCCTTCCTGAGTATTAATACGAATAGGCGAGAATCTTTGATTCAGGGAGTTCTGTCGACTTGTTCCAACTACCTGCTATTGCTTCGGAAGGTGTCAAGATGATGGGGAGTCCAGCTCAATGACCAGAGTGTATATCTGGATGATAGAATTTAATTAGAAGTAAAAACCAGACACATTGCGACGGTTATCCTTAAGTAGCGGCCAATCACTGAAATTTAACATTTACAAAACTAAACTATTAAACTATCTCTGGTTTAACGTTATCCATAATTATAACGATGTTCCTAATCAAGCTAAAAGATGCATAGCTGAAGGTAAGTGGTGTTCAGTAAATAAACAGAAATTAACGTTTGGTTTATTATAAATATTACTACACATGTATGTGGAAGTTAAAGATGTGACAAGTTCATGCCTCAATCATTTGAAATTACCAGAGATATTCGCATCATAATGTCATCAACTACTCACTGACGACTACTTTCGAAAGGCCCCATCACTAGAGAAAGCAGAAATATAGAGGTATGAATCACGAAGTTTAAAGGTCAACTTGCTTAAGAACAGTAGTAGAATTTAAAGAATGCTGGTTTTATCTGTTCGGTAATTGTGTTCCTGATGTTGTTTTACAGGATAGTTACTAATATCTTAAAAATCGCAGCCCGTTATTAACATATGGGCTTTAGGTAACACAGTTTTGTCTCGAAAAATGTGTGTGACACTGATTACGTTTTGAGGAGATCAAAATTAAGAACGTTACGTGATTAACGAAGCAAACCCATTCAAGGGATTAAAGAATCGATAACTATTTGAAAACGTTCAGTTTACTACTTACCGATTCCGATGAGTAGTTGAATATCCTTGATATCAACTAGTAGTGCTTCCTAGGCAGATCGAAGTGATCCAAGTACTGGACTACCGTTCCACACATTCGCAGTGGAACTTATCAGTGGTGTACCCGCTTTGGGTCAGCTCAGAGGTTTCTCAAATAAATTGTGACCCAGTATCAAACCGAGCTGTTTTCATTGAGAACCGCAAATTAATTTGAAAATTGTGATTTAGATTTAATTAATTACCAGTTCGCTTAAGAAGATAGCTAGAATTTAGGTGGTTTGAGGTGATTCGACTCTTTCAGTTGAATCGAACCGGTTCATTACTGATAAGCTCAGCCTCAAAACAGAGAAACCGCCATCCGGTGTTAGCTAGACAAGTCAAACAGTAGTGTGCAACGTCATGCGTTTATGTTTGGATCATTGAGCAACAGTTTCGGTATTAGGGAATTACACATTATGAGTGGAATAATTCCAGTTTCCGAAGGAAAATGTGGTGCTAATACACCTTGAAATGTGTAAATTGTAAGTAGATAATTAATTTATAAATTGAGAACTCGACTTAGCGAAGAAGCTCAGGCATGAATCAGTTAAGTCTATATACAACCAGAAGTCAACAAATGGACATTCTCATTAAATTTTCTCTGCTATACGTTTTACATTACGTCATTAATTCGTTTAACTGCTATTTGTGAATTTCTACTACCAGGCTATTGAGAAGAAAACCTGGACTATCCAGATGGTGTGAACTTTCTCATTTCTTAATTCATAACTTCATTATATCATTCGTGTTTTTTCTTAAATCTATGTTTCATTTAATAAAATTTAACTGAGTGTTTAAAATTGAAATAAAAAGAATTTAAAACAAAAGTATTTAATTACAGTTGAGTGCATTTCATCAAATGACTTCAAAAGGTTATGCATTAGTCTTCTTTCTTTCAATATCGTTATCACACAGTTGACATGCATTTCAAATAAGCATTGTTAGATAAGGCTATCCGTTCTTGAAAGCTATCAGAATTGTTCAATATAGTGGTTGGTTCAACGTGAAAGAAACTGATCGAGTCGTTTATACAGAAGGTCAGAAAACCACTTCTTCTTTTCACATAAACGTTTTATATAAGGACCCGAAGTTATATAAATGATTGACAAGAATTAGGGAACCACTGGAAACCAGGGAGTATTGGACAGCTTGTTTCGTCCTCGTTTGAAACTCTTCAGTAGTACTCGCCTGACAACTCAACCTGAACCAAATTTTAGGCCTTCAGTTTGTGGTGGAATGAAACAGACAATGTGTGCCAACGGAATATTATTCTCACATGTTCCCACGGGTCGATTCGGCATTAACAACAGAATACGATATATATATTTGAACACTCTATTTGATGTTAGAGTCGGAATGTTATTTCCACAGTTCAATACTGCATTGGCAACAGAATACTATGTGCATATTCGAACATTCTATTTCATGTTGTTTAATGTAAACCGAAACCACACGCTCAGTGACTGGTTAACGAATATAAACTATATAAACAGTGGTTTGAATAATGAAAAATATACCTTGGCTTCCGTGTCATGCCTTCTGTTGTTACAAGTTGATAAGGCAAGCTCGGAAGGAATCCAATGGCCCATTTATTCTTATTTCTGTCCATCTGTAAGAACTAGAAAATGAATTGAATGCACACTAGTGACTGATGATGAGATAAGACTGCTTGAGATGTATTACTAAATGGAGTCCATCAAGTAAGGTGTGACTAACATAGACTTGACAGTGACAATGGTTGGTGGTTGCCCTGAGCAGTGGCAGTAGTTACATTACATATACTATTGGACTTTGTCCCAGTGGCTGAATGGTCAACAGATAAGACTCGTTAACTTGAAGTTATCAGTGGAGATATTTTGCATAAAGATAATGGAGACTTTCCAAATGAATCCTCTGGATTAGGTAATACAGCAACATTAAAAGTTATTGAATTCAGAAAGCGTTCAAACAGAAGACATATGACTTAATCTTATTTTGAATGAATCACTAACTGTCAAATAGGTTACTGAATTAAATGTGCATGTATTAACCAGCCTTTGTTTGTAATACACATCTAAAATCTTGAATGAAAAACCCGCAAATATGATAAAAAAAGGAAAATGGGATGAAATCAAGTTTTAATTTCCTCAGATATATGAAATTTATGCATACATTGATTGGACACTAGCTGATAACTAGTGTAGTGTGTCTAGTCATTTCTTCGGTGCAGACTGAATTCTATCAGTCAGTCAGGTTTGCGATGTGGCCACCATTCTAGATAGCTCGCCATCACGGTGCACATTGATTTGCTGATATTAGATGCAATTGGATGCAAATCTGAAAGAAGCCTTGCCTGATCTAGGTTTCGTGCTAGTTGGCACTCACCAGCCAGCAAGACGTATCTGCAACCAAGAAGGAACTCATGTCCCTTCTAAGATTCGAAGTCGCGTCACCCAGGGAGTCCTGCAGTCAGAGACGCTACCACCACTGAGCTATTCAGGCTGACTCGCGATTGACCTCCTGTAGGACTGTATTGGATACTTTAATTGAACACTAGTAACTAGTGTGATGTATCTAGTCCTTTCTTTAGTGCAGACTGAATTCTGTCAGTCAGGCTTTTTATTTCTTTGCATTCGAAGTGGAACGTATGGGTTCAAGCTTTAGCTTTGATGTTTCAGCCACAGTGGTTTCTAATAATACGGGAGTAGGATTCCTGTACCTACACCCAACCTTTTCTCTTTAACCGACCTATTCCCAACTAAGTGACGCTTAAGAATGCATTGGCTGGAGATGAAACCCCCAACGACATTCGTGATTGGCGAGGATTCTAACACTGCACCAAGGACGCATCCGTTGTATTTAACTGTGATATAAACATAAATGTGGAATAAGAATATTATCTGCTGCTCATGTTATCGCTGAAAAATAGTTTCATTAGAAAAACTTCATCTTGGCTGAATTGTTACTAGTCAGGAGAGAAGTGGCATCACTACTTTATTCAGCTTGTCTGTATTACGTAATTAGTGGTATCATTATTCCGATATCGAGATACCTGATTATAAATAGATGTCTAAATATATTTCATTAGGACACTTTATTATGTGACTATCCCTTCACTTGTCTCTAGACTCAACTCCAGCATTTCTTCTTTTTTGGGGCTTGCTACCACTTAGGTGAGATTAAGGAGTGCTTAGGACAGCAAATAAATTCGAATTTCTGAAACCCGTGATGCCATGGCTGATTAATCCCTCCATTCATATTTACGAATATCTCAGATATTTAACAGAATGTGGTAGATGTTCCAAATTACAATTTGAATTTCTGGTGACAACACCTAGTGATGATGTTTTCAACTTCGGATTTGTGATCCCACAAGATCAGCTGCGACTGCCATCAAGTAAAGGGAATTCTCTCAGTCTTCCTCACTGATTGCTTAAAATTAATTCTCATTACGGCTGAATACGATCGACTTAAAATAGTGCCACTTAATTATCACAATGTCAGATCATTCAGAAAATTGAAGCCTAGATTGAAAAAGCATGAATAAACTATGGAAAGCGAATTGTTTATAAATAATACTAACGATGATAAATGATGCCTGAAACATCAAGCGATGTGCTCAAAGCTTTTCTTGAAATATTCTTCAACACAAAACACCAATTGCTCCATTCACTTCATGTTTCGACAAAACAGATTGAATTAATGACGCGGCTCATTGATCTGTTTTATCTCATACATAAAATCAAAATGGGTGTATCAAAGTGTGAAGAACACTGAGAAGAAAGCTGCAAATATAATTAGCTTACAATTCTTTGATGATTTTTTCAAGTATTGATTTTGTAGGGGATTTTGTTTGATAGGTTGGAGGATTTCACAATGGGCTGATATCAGTTAGAGAACCATTGGAGAACCAGCTGGGATTACTGGATAACCATTTCGTCAGCCTAGTATTGGACTCTTCACAGCACAGACCCACCACCGGGGTTCGAACCAAGGACCTTCTGCCCCATTATGGACAAGATTTAATTTTGATAAATCACACACTGTTGTACAGTAATATTAACTGATGACGTTTCGAGCATAAACTATTGCTCATAATCAAAGCGTGTGACTTATCTAAACTTTTTTTTTTTGGTGTGGTTGTGTTCTCTGAGCTGGATGGTTTGGTTGCGAAGCTTTCATTGCTCTACTGAGCAACATCTTCAGCGCATACTTCGATGTGAAGTGAGCTTTTAGAATTCTCTATGAGTTTATTAGTCATCTCTTCTAGTAACCTTGAACGTGATTGGTTGTTTTCGTGTGACATTTCATCCCCTAGTTTGCTTGTCTCGGTGCTGGCTGCTTCTTTGGTCTGAATGTCGTTAGTCATTCCTTCTGCTAACCTTGGACGTGATTGGTTGTTTTTGTGTGACTTCTCACTTTCTAGTTCACTTGTTTTGGTGTTGACTGTTTCCTTGACCTGAAGTTTGACTTTGTCTTTGTGTGAATTTCTTCGTATGGATTGGTATATTTTGTCAATCTCTATGTGTCTATTGATTGCTGATTCATTTGAATACCAGGCCTCTAGGAATTCTCTGGCATTTTTGCAGTTCCCTTTGTCTAAGATTTGAATATTTTCCCAGTCGAATTGGTGCCCGTGGTTGTCTGCATGTAGTGATATGAGGGAGTGTATGTCGTGTCTTTTGACAGCTAGTTTGTGTTCGTGAATGCGAAGACGAAGAGGGCGTCCACTTTGACCAATGTAATGTTTGTCGCAGTCGTTGCAATTTATCTTGTAGATGACGTTAGTTTTGTCTTCTTTTGCCATTGAGTCCTTTGGCTTACATAGAACTGAGTGTAGTGACTTTGTTGGTTTATGAGCGACATCGATTCCAAAAGGTTTGAATAGTCTTGCAGTGATTTCGGAGATATCTTTTATATATGGTAGGACGACTTTCTTTGTGTTTTCGCTGGTGGCCTATTTACCTTAAATTCACTGACCTTTAAGAAGTCCTCGTTAGCGTTGGATTTCAAGTAATTGGAAAACTAATTCGACGCTATGGACTGCACTGCTTGAAACATTTAGAATTCTAATTCAACAGGAATACGATGATGCCACACTTACCTGAGCATTTGAGGTTATGACAGGAGTAAGACAGAGATGCCTACTATCACAGACTCTATTCCTGATCATAGTGCACCGGGTCATGTAACAGACTGTGTGTAGTGAGAGGATTGTCATATGCTAAACCCCGAAATGCCCCCTCTACATCTGGGTTTAGCGGATGGTTTATCTCTAATGTCAAACAAACTCTGAGATCTGTAGGCGAAAACCATGAAGTTGGCAGAAGGGGAAACGACAACAGCACTTCGAGGGAACATAGAAAATACAGCAACAACAGCGACCGGTCTCCATCAACGGGAGGAATTTGTACGAAAGCTGTCACTGTCATCTATCTAGACAAAATCAGAATATGAAAGTCGGTATCATCAAAATCAGTAAAGAAATCTACCCCACTCAGTATAAGGAAGAAGATTCGAATTTTGCACATTAATGTTGAGCCAGTGTTTTCACATGGATACGGGATTTGGCGCACGTGTCACTAAACGTTTACCAACAGGTTACTACAGACATTCATCAACAACTGTCTTCATCCCGAAGAGGAAATCAGACAGCCAGGAAGGATAAGTAATAAGGAACTTTCTCAACGAATCAACCAAGGATTTAGTGTCAGAAAATATGCAGAAAACCGTGGAGACCGTTCAGCGTTATCAAGCGCCAGACCAACGACTGCAACCTGAATCTGAAGTGACCAATCACAGGTTTCCCGAAGAGTGACACAAAGGAGATTGTGTGAGAAGTAAATGAAAGCTTATGAGCCATTGTGGGGTTATCTAAAGAAGAGTGTAAAGATCTAACTGGAATGGTAGTGTTCTGTTGAAGCCATCCAGAACCCAAGCGATTAATAATAATAATATTTTATAAGAATGACAATTTTTGTTATCTAAAATCATGGATAAGAAGACAGAGATGTAGTGAAAGTAAACTGTAGAATGTATTGATCTAACTACACGACACTTTAAAGAATACTTTCCTGGTTTCGAAGGGAAATATTAATTATTTTCTAAACCTGACTGACAGAATTCAGTCTCCACCGAATAATGGACTTGATATATTATACTAGTTGTCCAATCAAAGTATCCTACACAGCTCTACAGGAGGTCACTCGCAAACAACAATTAGCTCAGCAGTGACATCTCTGGCTGTAGCAGTGGGTGACGTGGTTTCAAATCTCACGAGGGACACGAATTTCTTCTAGGTAGCAGATACTCCTTACTGACTGCTGAGTACCAGCTAGCAAGAAACCTAGGTCAAGCAAAGCTTCCTGCCGATTGCCTTCAACCATCTAATATCAACAATTAACAGTGCACCGCTATAGTGAGCCACCAAGCTTGTCGGTGGCCACATTCATAAACTGACTGATAGAATTCAGTCTGCACCAAACAAACGACTAGAAACATTGTATCAGTCATTAACTGCTGTCGAATCACAGAATCTTCAATGACATGCTTCTTCTTTGTGTTCATGTTCATGCTACTCACTGGTGATAAGTAGTATAACATTGATCACTACAATAACCAAACATAATGGTCTATTGACATAATGTTACTACTCATTCGAAGAGTTACCATTCTGTTTGGTCTGTAGTAATTCTTATCCAATTATTAAAAAACTACACTTCCTGTATATTTATCGTTAATATTCCAATTTCTTTTGAAACTTATTTGCTCTGAGCTATTTACCTTGCTCTGAGTATTTGCACTTTCTTCATTTCCAGCATAGCTCATTTCCACTCAGCACTACCATTTTACCTCATTAACTCATCTTCTTCAAAATATCTTTGTTTGAATGGATGTTCCGATATCATTTTAACCAGTCTACCTATTTACCAGCTGCTGGCGGGGAAATTCACCAGGAAATTATCAAACCTTCTTTGTTGTTAACCTTCAATCTCTTGACTAACTAGCCACTATAGTAGACCAATAAAAGACGAACCGATGTGTCGTGATAAACGGTTATTTATGTACTATTCATTCGTAATATAACCAATCACAGCTCTCTGGTGACTGTAGTGAAATCGAAAGCTTCAACTGTCACTAACCACTATGCAAATATTCTGAAAGTCAAGTGAATATATCCTTATGTTTTTTCATGTTTTTTTAATAATAATAAAAATGATTTACTTTATTCCAAAAACAGTACTTATGATACAGAATGGAATTTCCAGCATTTGTCACATCATTGCATCTGATTTACTCAATATATATATATATAAAATCAAAAATTAAAACAACAATTATTAGATATAATAATAATAACAGTGAGTTTATTTCAAACCTATTGTCGATTCAGTTTGGGAACTTTAGCATGTTATAGATTAATGGGTCTAATATTCTGTTGATATAGTATAGTGAGAGGAGATACAAAATTAACAGTTATAATACAGCTTAAAATTATGTCCACACTTGTGATAAAAAATAAACAAAACGAAAAAATTGAGAGGAATATAAAAATAAGAAATACAATAACAATAAAGAATGATGCTTTAAGGGTAAAGGAAATAGTTTATTTAGTAGTGCAAAGAAGGTTAGTTAGTTCATGTCTGACACTATTTTGATCACATAAAGTACGTGCTAAATATGGTATCGTGGAACTTTTATACTCAGACGTACGTGCATAAATTCTTCTGAAAAGACTTCTTGTTTTACCTGAGGAGACACAAGGTAGGAGCTGCTGGTAGACTGGGTGCTCAGAGTCTGACAAAATTCCTTTAGCGAGTTTGTTGCATGACGTCAAGTGCCTAACAGTGACAATGTGAACGATATGGCCCAATTGGATACCACTAGTCCTACTGACAGTCTTCAGAGTTCTACGAAGTATGACATAGTCCTTTTTAAGCAATCCAGGAAAGAATAAAGGTGAACAGTAAAGAAGAATAGGTAAAATACATGAGTTAATAAACTGTAAGAGGAGTGGTTGGGTTATGCCTGAGTGCCTCAACTTCTTAATGTAAAAAGTCAAACGAAATATTCTTTTAGAAATTTCTAAGAAATGAGAAGAGCAGGATAGGTCAGAAGAGAGAATTAAACCAAGATACTTAACTTCAGACTTGCTTTCTATATCAGTATCATCGATTTTGCAAGGGTCATAGGAACCAACGGCTTCATTTAACTTTCTTTTACAACGGAAACTGAAACTAACTGTCTGACATTTGGAAGGATTAAGTTTAAGGCCGTTAGATGAAGACCATTTGCTAATTCCTGACAGAAAGTTGTTAATCTTAATGCAGTCAAGCTGAGAGTTAACAGACATTGAAATAGTTAGATCATCGGCATACTTAACAAAGTTCATTTCATCGGAGTGAGGCAAGTCATGCAAGAAGAAAGAAAACAGAAAAGGAGAAAGGATAGCGCCTTGAGGGACACCAGCCTCAGTAAGCAATGAAGTGGACGACTTTCCCTGACATACAGTGTATTGCTTTCTTCCTGAGAAATAAGAATGGAGCCATCTGACATCCCAACAGTCAGTTTGAGTTTCAGCAAGCTTGTTTAGGAAAATGTCCCTAGGTACTGAGTCGAAAGCAGATGTATAATCTAGAAAGGTGCAGCGAGCAAATTTAGCCCCCTTGTCTAAGCTGGAGACAATGTTATCATACAAGACTGCCGCTGCATCTAAAGTACTTCTACTGTGTTTGTAGACGAATTGTTTGGGATCGTTAAAGGCTTTAAGTGAAGGTTGAAGATTAAGTAAGAGCAACTTTTCCATAGCCTTCAGAAAAAGGGAAGTAATAGCAATGGGTCTAAATTTAAAACATGTCGCAGTAGACGACTTAGGAATAGGTACAATTTAATGTCCTTCCAAGGGGCTGGCCAGAGGATGATCAGGACGACCACGATCACACCGAGGGAGTAGCCATCATGATGTCACCAACAGCGGCTAAAGCTCTCATGTAGTGGGAACCAATCTCCTCCAGGATAATGACAGCCAGGTTCAACTCAAAAGGAAAGAAGGTTATAATCATTCAATGCTACGCGCCTACAAACGTTTCAGAAAAAGAGAAGAAGGAGGATTTCTACAGTCAACTACAAGCAGTAATGGACAACGTCCCAAAGAGCGATATCAAAATCCTGATGGGTGACATGAATGCGAGACTGGGAGGAGACAATACAGGAAGAGAACTCACCATGGGTCGTGAGGCCCTCGGTGAAATGAACGAAAATGGTGAACGCTTCTCAGACTTCTGCGCATTCAATGATTTGTTGATTGGTGGCAGTGTGTTCAAACACAGGGATATACACAAGGCAACATGGATTTCACCAGACGGACACACCAAAACCAGATAGACTTCATTTCAATCCCAAGGAAGTGGAGACGGAGCCTACTGGACACAAGATCGAGGAGAGGAGCAGATGTGGGTTCAGACCACTATCTAGTACAAGGGACTTTCAAGGTGAAGCTGAAAGCCTCGAGGATACCTGTGGATAGGCTGTGTGGTTTTCTCGGAGAATGGCCAATCCACCCCCATTTCTTCCTGCATATCTGTTTCACAATCGGTTCCTGGTTGGTTCGCTCATTGCCAGAGATCTCTGTTGCTGATCTTTTCTGGCCGACCATCTGATCTTGAGTATTAAGCGAAGACAGCTGTTGACGAAAATCTGCAGTTTGTTTTAGATGCTCTTCATGATGCGCAGTGCAAGTCTCTGATCCATAAAGCAGCACTGAATTCACATTGCAGTTGAAAATCAGGATCTTGTCTTCATGCTGATCGCTGTTGAACGCCACACAGACTTAAGAGTAATGGAAGCTTGCCTTGCTTTCCCAATCCTCGCTTTGATATCCTCGTCAGTTCTGTCCGCCTGTAGTTGAAATGACGCTTCCCACGTAGGTAAAGGAGGTTGCTTCTTTCAGATTCGTCCCACTTATGCTGACTGTCATTTGTTGTTGCTATTCCCCAGGAGTCTTCATTGCCTCTGTTTTCTCTATGTTCACCTGAAGTCTTATCTTTGATGCTTCTTTGGCCAACTTGTTGCTTTTCACTTGCATATCTTCCAGTTTGTGGGAAATCAGACATATATCATCGGCGAAGTCCAGATCGTCCAATTTTTTTTGTGTGGGTTCACTTTATGCCTGTCTCGTTGTTGCCCACCGTCTGTCGCTCTATCCAGTCTATCACAATCAGGAAAATCATTGGCGATAGTAGGCAGCCTTGTCTTACTCCCGTTTTCACTTCAAAGGATTCCGTGGATTTCCCGTTGTGGATTACTTAGCTTGCAGCATTGTCGTACAACTGATGGACGAGATGTATAACTATTGGTGGCACAGGTCAAAGAAAACAGGAAAGGATAATAATGACACAATTAGTTGAAATATTTGATTAAACGTCAGTATTGTAAGTAGATTATTTAGGAGATGTTTCAGGACCACTAAAATGCGTATTATTGTTGCAATTCAGCAATATTTGTGATAACTAATTTAATCTGATTGATTTAAAGTTATTAAGTCAGGATATTAATCTCTCCTTACACTCGTTTCAAGAGTGCTAGTTAAATTTCTGAAAAGTAGAAATACTCATTTCACCCATTCATATACAAACTATACATATTCATTGTTTAAAGTCTACACAAGTAATTTATTATTTTTGCTTGAGGCTCATCGGTAATTGATATTCATTTCTTTTTTACTTGTAGCTGACAATTATTATTGGACAGATAGTTTTCAGAAAAGGTCATGTTAACCTTCGTGATAAATGGCCAATGAGTGTGTTATTATTAGTTACACTAATCAGTGTTTTCTATTCAATGTCATTGTCACAATATAGTTATATCGAGGTAATTCTGGGAAGACGTAGGTCAAGTGACCCATTTCAAATCAAACAAATATAAGAATATATTCAAGTAATTCTAAGTGTTGTATGTGTACATTTTTCATGTGTAAACGGATTTAAATGAATTTCAGCCTAGATTTCATGAAGGAAAGTTGTCAGTTGAAGAATGTTCGGAAACCTCGAGGCACCAAGTAATTGTTTTATCCCAGTGCGACACTTCACAATAGTGTATATCTCCCGCCTTCATCACAGCTCGAATTTACTAACTCCGCGTTAGGAAATGTCACTTTGACCAGTGAACCAGTAGGATGTAGTTGAATGACTCAGTGGCTGAACGATCTACGGACTTGCATAATGAGGTGAATGTGCTCACTGTTATTTTTTTTTCCTTCACGTCCCCCAGTGGAACATAGGGCTTCAAGCTAGTGGCTTGAAGTTTCTATAGCAGTGTTCATTTTACAGGATGGGGCTGCTAGCCTCATGCCCAACCTTTACTCTTCACCAGTATTATTTCTGCCTTAGAGAGGTAAAGGAGTGCGTCGGCCGGGGATCGAACCCCGGACAATGTGCATGGTCGGCGAGCGTCCTAACCACTATGCTACCGACGCACGCTCACCGTTATAACCAAAGCCAATTCGAGGTAGTTTGGACACAGGAAACCGATCTTTGCGTCCTACTGTATAACTGATAAAACTTCTTAAAGACACTCAAAGTCACAAAACACTCCTAAGGTGACAAAACGATGATTACTGGTGGTTGGATCTATGGGCTTCTCCTCAACAGTAGTAACATCTAGATCTCAAAATTACTTCAACAATGTTGTTAGGTAGCTATATAGGCAAGATAATTTTCTAAGTACAAGAGAAGTACTGTGGAAAAAATAAGTTAACCAGATGATGATGCATGTAAACTGGCGTAACTTATGTACAAACAGTATCACTGTTATTATTAAACACATGGAGAAACGTTTATTTCTGAAAATTAAGACCACGAAGACTTTTTCAGTAATGACTGTCGAAAACAGGCATACCAGTACGCTAACCCTATGATCATGAACAGAGTCCCTTCACATAACACCTAACTGACAGGATAACCTCCGGTAACTGAAGGTATGGCAACGCCACAAATTTATTGTATATCTGTGGCTATAAATGTGAAGTGTCGAATGGGTAACAAAATTAATGTTTCCTTAGTGATTTGTCTCTCTCACCTTGTGCCAGTATTTTCGAATTTGATCATGTTTTGGTGACATTTTATTCAAAGTTCTTACCTTTCCTGCCTTCTCTCCCAAGTCTAACCGGCACTAGAAAATTAAGCGAACGATGATGCGTGAGAGCACACTGATGAACATGTATCGAAAATTAATACATGGATAATGTTAGCATAAGTACGCAACCAGATGGTAACTTATTGTCATCGTACCCATAGAAAGGGGTTTATCAATAGCACCACCATCTGGCTTTTACTTCTAGCTAATATTGTTGTAAGAGCCTCACGACTGCAATACGGGGAATGTGAACCGCCGTCGAAAATCATTCCTCAAATTTATTATCATTCAACCTTCATTATTCAAATTTGCATGTCGACTCCCGCTGTCTGGGTTCATCGATTTAGCATGAGTTCTACAGTAAAACTCCCAGGCTTTTTGTTACGCAGTCACTTTCCATCCCATTATTCAGCCAGGCACTCTAGTCAGCCAAACAGGGATCATCCCCCTTTAATTCTACTCCCGAAGTATATTTCAGATTTTTGATGATGACTTTGTTGTTCTGGTTCAACTTCTAACAGTTCTCTGTTCATACAGGATAAATTATAACCATAGTTTCAAGATACATATTAGTCTTGGAATATTAGTCTATCTGGTGCACTCTTAGGCATCCTTCCCCTCCTAAAGTACCTTCTAAATGAGAGAAATAATCTTGAAATCAAAAATGAGGGAACACTGATCAAGCAAAGAAACAAACATCCTAGTGGACATGATAGTAAACAGTGATGAATGGTAAATCGTGCTGGTATACAAATCAGATGGTTGGATATAAGATAAAAGTCTCTCTCTCAGCAATATTATTGCTAGGTTGAGAATATTAATTCGATCACTTACGCTGAAATAGCAAACAGCAAACTATCAAAGTAAAATAGACTCGAACTCTCTTAATTCTCATACAAGGGAATAGGAACTTTCCTGTTCATCGAAGTAGAGACTGTGTAAATAATCCAGTGTATATTGTCAAGTATCCACAGAGAAAATAGTGCATGTAACCACAGACTGTAATACTTTTTTCTTTTATTCATCCCCTGCATTCCAAGTTTCAGCTGCAGTGGCATGATCTCTCCGGAGTCGGGTGGCTATTATTAATAGCTTTAATCTCAACAGTACTTTTGGTAAAAACATCGAGTTTTCAACATGCAGTTGTACAGTATTGAATCCAATTTTCTCATTACAGGGGTGATAATTAAAAAAGGGCATTTACATTATTGATATTATTCAATAAGGAATGAATATAAAATTAAGTGAAAATATTAACGACAATGTAACATTCTAAACAAAAAGGAAACAAGCCGTTCAATTAGACTTGCTCAGTAAGTTGGTAATTTCCTGCCTCACTCACTTTTCTCATCACATAAAATGTGTTCAAGCTAAATAAGGTATTGTAGAGATTTCTACTTACTCCTCCGACCTTACAGTTTTCTGTAGTTGCTTCTAGTTCTACGCGATGAGATGCAAGGAGAGAGTTGTGTATGGATAGGATTCTCAGGTTTTGACAGGATAATATTTGCTGATTTCTCCCATGAGTTCAAGTGTCTCTCTATAACAGTATTAACGAGTTGGTTTAGCAACAGCCCCTCGCCCTAGTGACAACTTTTAGTGTCCTTCACAATGTAACAAAGTCTTTCTTAAGTAGCCCGCGAAAGATTAAGGGGGAGCGGTAGAAAAGAATAGGCAGAATGCAATAATTGACAAACTGTGAACAGTAGAGACGAAATAATACCAGCTCAGATCATCTTAACTTCCCTAATTAGAACGTCAAACGAAATTTCTTTCTGGAAAGTAACATGATGTGGGAAGACTAGGAAAGATCGAAAGAAATACACAGTCCAAGGTATCTAACATTCGACTTAGTTTCAACTTCTGTGCCATCTATGATGGTGGAACCGTGCGGAGTGACCACTTCACGTAAGTTTCTCTTGCGACTGACAGTGAAATTAACCACCTAACATTTGGAGGGCTTAAGCTTAAGACCATTTGACGAGGACAACTGACTAATTTCTGATAAAAGTTATTCATTTTGGAACAGTCTGATTGGGAAGTAACAGGCGTAGAAGCACTCAGATCATCGGCATACTTTAAAAAAATGGTTTCGTTAGAATGCGACAAGTCAGGTAAGAAGGAAAACAGAAAAGGAGACAGAACAGATCCATGAAGAATACCAGCTAGAATAAGAGAATCACTCAAGGATTTCCAAATTTAGCCAGAAAAATAGGAATAACCCCAATGGTGATAAAACCTCAGTGTACACTCTGCTAATGCCAATAAAGATAATGTCAAGAAAGAGAATTTCCGCCTCAAATTTAAACCACTTAACTCAGGGAGAAAGACAACACAAAACTCAGCCCCTGTAATCGAAACACACACGTCTCATGAAACATATCATCCCGTGACAGATAGAGAAGAGCGCGATCAACACCTTCGCATGTGAAAGCATACAAGTAACTCCAAATGAGTCTCAGAAAAAGTCTCATCTCTACACCATAAGATATGAAGTTGAAGCATAATCGTTGTTAAGAGTGGAAGTTTGGAAATTCTTCACAGAATTCACATCCAGACGTTCATCGATGAAATAGTAAGTACTTTGAGGGACGGATTATTTGTCTAGTGTTGATATAAGTCCATGATGGATTTGGATATGTGAGGTTTGTATCGGAATCCTTTGATATTCCACGACTTCTTATTCATGATAAGAATGAGTTGTGATGTTTGTTTGTAGGCCTTCATTTCGAAATTGATTGTCCGGTAGAGATGTTCTATGTACTAGCTTCTGCACCAAACTTATCAGGTGACAGTTAATGACATAACAACAGTCGCAGAACACCTGAAGTCTGAAGATTTCTCTTCCTACTGTGCGACTCTCAGCAGTTCACACACATCAATTCAACAGATATGGGAACCAACACCTCAGTGTCGTCGAATGCACACGTTGTCCTTCAGTAACTGAGATAAGGCCAAATGGCTCATGCATCCCTTACGAATTCTACCGCTTCGTCATCTAACCTCACCAATAGTCAGTGTTATCCGTCAGCATCCGTCTTCACGCTCAAATTGTTTGACGTTGGTGGACAGCACTCCTCATTATAACTCCTCAAAGTCCATATTATTGTCAGCCACTAGTCAGCAGTTAATAATAACTATGATAACACTGACAATTCATAATTGAGCGCTGATAAGTTGATTCAACTTCATGTAATTCGTTGAAGAGCACACACCTCAGAAATTGTCCTCAGAGAGCAACACTCATTTATGAATATTTTATCCACAGTATTATTCCTCGATAAATTTCAGCAGTCACTCACTGTCTGCTGCTACAAAGTCAAGTGAATTTGTGTGATAATAAGCGATGTGGGAATAATGACGAATTGAACTGCGTAATTGGGGGAAGTTGACAACTAATAATTTTGGTGAATAATTCTTACCTCGTTTCAAATGACAGGTAACAAAGGCATAAATTCTTGATCTCGGATTACATGAAAGACATTCAGATAGACTTTAGTTCACAAGATATCAAGAAAACAAAATTTGCGAATTAGTTTGCAACCAGCAATACACAGACATCGAAGGGTGAAAATTTTGCCACAATTATCACTGCCAACCAAATCATTGAGATCACACTATTTCATCTGCGTTGTGCCATAAATAGTAGTCGAAAAAGCAAGCATACTCGCATGAAACTACCCTCTACTGATTGATTGAGATGGGTAGTTGAATACCACTCACACCAAGCATTACTGCTTGGTAGGCAGACTGACGCTATATGTAGAGAGAACGGTCGTTCCGACAGTTTGGGGCAGAGATCATCACCGGTGCTGCCACCTTGACTCAACTGAGAGAGTTCAATCAGTTGAAATCACCAGATTTCTAGCGAGCTGACTACTTCTGCCAGCTGATGACACAGTGAACAGATTCGAAAATTTGCACCACCGCTTGATATGAGTGGCACACAAACAATCATCTCAATCAATCAGCAGTATATTGATTGATGCGAAACAAAATTTAGTCTAATGATATGGTAGGAAGACGGCCTGTAGAAAATGTCGCTTTATTCCTCAGTCATCGCAAATGCTTCGGTTGCCTCGACTGGATGTATGTGAAGGAAGTTTTACTACATTGGCTTCACCTCACTTGAAACAGGTTTCAACTGAAGTCTGTGTTGACGCTCCATGAGGAGAAATGGAAATATGCTACGGGCGCCATGGATGACGGTGTCAAAGTCAATCAGTATTAGAAATTCAAGACAGATATTCGTTGACTCTAAATCAGTGTGGAAATCCGCTACACTCAGCACAACGAACAAGTGTCGGATTTTCAACATTAATGTCAAGTCAGTCAGTGCTACAATGTATGGTTCTTAGATTGGAGTCTGAATAGTGAAAGCCATTTTCAACGGGTCGCTGCAGATTCTCGTCAGAAACTGTCCTCGGTCCATAGCGAAAATCAGATGACCTTTGAGAAGGGATTAGCACCAAGCAATACAACAGTGCAAAGAACCAACCAGCAACCTATCGCCTAACAAATATGTGGAAGGTTATGAATCCGAATAGGAAACGACGAGCCAAACATTTTTACATCAAAATGAATTCATTAATACAGCCTAATCACAGTGTTTTGTTTAAACACAAAAAAGACTAACACTTCTAGTACTTCGATTATTCACACTGAACTTTAGATCATTCATATGATGCTATTCACGAATATTTAGGTGACACCACAGTATATAGAACAAAACTCTCCGCCAATTGCCTTAATAGCAGAAATTCATTGAGACGAGTATCAGGAATAAATCGCATGCTTTAATATTGAAAAAAATTCGATTTGTAAATACTAGTGTGTTTGTGTGTTATTATTTTCTACTTTACTGATTTTGTTTTCATGAAATTTCAGTCCAAAGTACAGTGATAGCAAACCTTGGACAGCACAATTTTGAGATACATATTTCATTCTCCACTTTGGTCTTGAAAACACAACCAAACAATTTATTTGTCACAATAAACATAACTGATTAATTTCTATTACTATTTTGATTATTATTGTTACTATCACCATTGGGTAGAGTTAGAACTGATGACCTGTTTATTGGATTAGTGGAATAGTAACGTGCCTACCACCATAACATAAACACCTTGTATATTGACTGTCGGAGAGTCGCAAACTGCGTCGAAACAGTCGTCTTGTACGCTAGATGTTTTCAGTTGTTATCCAACCCATGTAATTCTAACGTCACTTGGTAGGCAGTGAATAACAACGGGATTCCGGATATCCGTTGCAGCCACATTTGAGACTCAAAATCTGACCACATCGATTAAATAAAATTTCAGGGAATGATACTTGACATCCATTGTATAAGAGAGGATTGCTGCGATTCAATAGGTTACTTTCTAACAACTTACAGTTTGAGACGATACACTCTGGTATGTTTCACCGACGAGTTGAAAACAGAGAGAGAGAGAGGAGGAGGAGGAGGAGAAGGAGAGAGAAATGCGCATTCCAGATTCGAATGCTAGACATAATCTATCAAGCGACATTATTTCATATTGACATCACTGTCGAGAAGTCACTTCTTGGTTGGGGGACCCGACGTGAATGCCAACAGAGGCTGATCACTTCAGTCCAAATAAACTAACAGTGCAAAATCCACAAGTCTCCAGAAATAGCCTGTCTCTTTTCGACACTGTAAGAGAAAAAATAACTGCTAAACCAAAGTATAGAAAGGCGACTAATAATATTCAGGATAGTGACTGAATACTTGTTAATTCATGGAAAATTGCCATTAAGACGAGTAGAAAATCGAGACGAGTGGTTCAGCGAAGAGACTCCGCTCAAAGAACTCTTCATCAAGCTCTACAATCCGACATATCTTTATATATGACTCTTTCTAAGTAATACTGTGAATAACAGTGAAATAATAAAACGTGAAGAATAATAGAAGTCGTAAGATGAGCATGCGATTAAACCATTACGCAACAAGGTGGTAATTACAACAAGACAACACTGCATGAAATTATATTGAATTTGATAAGTAAATGTCACAGGTGAGACAACACCGGAAATTTTTCAAGGTGAAATTGATGATAATAATAATAAAAATAATAGAGATGATAAAGGAAGGATATACAAATTGAATGAACAGAGCGAGAAATAAGTGGGACCAAAGTAGGAACAGGAATCAAAATAGTTTAGCATAGACAGGTGGATTAGGACGATGAGAGGAGGAGTGGTTGAACAAGCCCCTCCTGAATACAGAATTCAGCCCTCTCCATTTCGATGGCCAGGACTTCAGTAATACAGATGAGTCGGATACATAACAGATTGAGACAGGTTATCTTTCGCCTTGTAGACAACTTTGAAGGGAGAGGCTGTAGAAATAGTGTGACCAGTGTCGACCAGATGTTGAATTATTGAGTTTCTCATATTCTCGCTTTCACTTCTTCGTAACGACACAGGATAGTGTATTTGCGTTCTCTTGGGCAAAACTCGCTTAGATTGACATCGACATATCCTTCATAAGCGCTGGCACTTTAAATTCTGATCCAACATTTTCCCTTCTTTTTCCTATTGGTTTGTCGATAAATATTTACTCTGGCCTTGATGTCATTTCATGTCCTTTCTTATTATATCTATTACCCTAGCTCTTCGTAATGCTTTTCAAGTTTGTTACT